>OX596280.1:32186702-32786702 GCA_951394225.1 Harpalus rufipes | reverse complement strand
GTCAAGTGTATCGCCAGAACGCAGGCAGTTGTGTGCGAGAGAGACAGAAAAAGGTGTCTATCATGCCGTGCGCTACCGCGTTAACTGAATAAAAATAATTTATTAATACTTATATAATTATATATATTATTATATATTATATTATTTTAATAATAATTTTTATGCTGTAGACATATTTTCAAGTTGATCAATTTTATTTAATATGTCTTAATCATTTAACTGTTTGATTTTTTATCGTGCAGCTTTTAGTTCATCAATTATTTTATTCTTAATTTTTAGCCTTTTCTGCACTTGTCTCATACTGTCTAATCGTCTGCGCACTAACCGATTCTTAGAAACTGTATTTATTTTAAGTTTGTTTTTGAAATTTACGGTTGCTTTTTTAGATTTCTTACAAAATGTACAATTAGATTTATTGTTGCTACTTTCAGAAATACAATCTTCCAACAAATTTGGACAACTAACGTGTCTCCACACTTATAGGCAGTGATCTCTGACATATTTAATTGGACTGAAATTTGTAGGACTTTCAGCTATACCAATTCCACCGTAGAAAACGGCGGTATTATGTAATTTATTTACAATATCTTGTATTTCTTCTATGCTAGAGGGGTTTTCAGTTTTACCATAAATTATTAAGTGATCAAATATATAAATGTTCATCGTATTTGGAGTTAATACAATTTTTCTTTTTATAACTGTTTCGCCAAATTTTAAAGCAGTCATTTCAGAAATAGAAATTATTTTATCTGTAAAGCAAGTAAATTAGGTACAGAAGCAAGTTGATCTATACAATTGTCTCTAGATCCATATTATTATTTACTACATCACAAGCCAATGAAATTTTTGGACAATAAAATAATGTTACTTTAAATTTAAATTAAACTAACTTGTTTCTGGTTCAATTATTTCTCTTTTTTGTCAATTAAAGCATGTCGATATAGTGAACGCCGCTGTTTTATGTCTTTTGACAAATATTTTGGGCAATTCGGGAATATCCTGCGATAACCTTGGGTATGCTAGTGAATACTTAAAAAATTGTATAAATATTTAAGACAGATTTTGAAAATACGTATATGAATTATGCTTACTGAATACGTTTCAGTTGTTACTTCCTTAATAATATACTAAGGTTGAAAATGGTTTTCACAAATATAGTCTTTCGATGTTAATATTTTATCTTTTCGTGGTATTTACAATTGGGTACCTCTTACCCATTTTTATTAGTTTATTATATATGCTACTGTTAACACCATTAATAAACAAGAACTTGAAATCGTGAAAATAATATAGGAAAACTCGATAGCAACACAGTAAGCGAACGGAATACATAGACACCGTTTTCTGTCTTTCACTATCCTTCTCTCTCGCACAATTGTCTACGGACGGGCGACGCTCATCGCCGCTTGCAATCGGCTGGGTTACAATACCTGTATGTATCTTCTACCGTGGTCGCACTAGATGAGCCAGCAGGCGTTTGGCTCCAAGTGCACATTTAGATAGCGACCTCCTCACTATTTCTCAGTCCCACACCAACCCACGCACCAAGCACAACTGCGCGGCAATCTACCTTTAAGAAAATGCCGAGACAGAAGTAAGTTGGCACGCACCGTTAACAGCGTTGCGTTAGGGAACAAATGCGTTGCGATTTTCTCTACTCATTAAACTTACACAGATATTGTAAAGTATTTAAAATGACAAAAATGTGTTTTTAGAATTAATTAAAAATTCTTACTGAGGTTGAAACTACAGGCAGTGCCATAAATTTGTTTTATTAGAACCACAAGACGCTTTTGGGTAGATAACTATTTTACATCTAAGATAGAAAATGAAAAATTCGGAAGTTCATTGAAAGAAATGCGAAAAAAATGGTCGATCGACAACTGGGCAATAGCCAAGTGGTTAAGGTATGTTTAGAAAAATCAGGACGTTACCTTTAACTATTTTGTCTACCACAAAATAAACTATATTGTTAGCCTACTAAGTATGCAATTTAAAAAAAAAACGCTCAGATAACTGGTGCCCGATTAATCATCACCCACGATCAAATATTCTTTGAATATACGGAAATGACGCAATTTACTTTTGATTATAGAGTGTTTCACAACTTCGGGTACAAATAAAACAAAAAAAAATATTTATACCGGTAAATATACTATAAATATTCTTTTTTAAATGTCGAGTAGTTGGCAAGTTATTGGAAAAGTAGATATTGGTCAAGGTCGCCACAACATTTTACTTAGTACAATTATTTCATAATTTCTTATTTAACTTTTTATTGTGGTACTTCTTCCATTTTTGATCCCATGAAGACTTTGTTTTACAAGTTCTATTAACTTTTCAGTAGGTATTCATATTTTTTTCTTAAGAATAACGCATCAGTCGTACGAATTCGTACTAATACGTATGAAATGGTCGTAAGCACTGTAATCGCAAGATGGTGACTTAAAACACACAAATATAGAACTTTAACATGTAAAATCGTAATTCCTTGCTTTCCTAGTTAAAAAAGCTTCAATAAAACATAAAATTCTACTTCATAATCAATAAACAAAATTAAATTAATTTTAGATTCGTGCAAGGGTAGAAATTAAGTATGAAAATATCCAAAATTACCCCAAAAATAGCGATAGTCACAAAATTGAAACTAAAAATTAATATATATGTTAGCCGTATATTTGTCAAGCTAGGATAATTTTTATCATTATTTGTAATTTTTATTCAATTGAACAATTATTTATTTAAATTCACAGATAATTACGTTCACTTAAACGGGCATAAATAATACAGAAGAAAAATAATTTAAGTAACTTGACAGTTAAATGTTAAACATTTGTTAATTTATTTATTTCAATTCCATGGCTATCGATATTTTTAGGGTGACTTTCGACATTTTCATATCTAACATCTGTCGTTACAAAGCATATGCAAAATAATTTTTACTTATAAACTGTAATGCAATATTTTGTTTTACAACTTTTACTTGAAACTTAAAATAATTAGGGAAGCAGGAAATTACGAAAGTATGATTTTATATGTTCAAGTTCTATGTTTGGTTTTTAAGTAGGTACTTACCCAGAGTGAAATTCACAGAAGGTAATGTGCTGGCTACTTCAGATTTCTAAAGATGTGTTTTTTTTTCTCTCTCCGTCTCCCATTAAAATGTGCTCTACTCGTATTTAGTAATAGTTTCATATTTTTAACCCAATTCCATTTAATTTGGGTTTCCTTGCTATATTTATTTATGTTTATGTAGGTTTGCAATTTTATCTCTGCTGCATCATGTCATAAATTACCTTGTTACAGCAATAATTTCTCGAGGACTAATTTGACTGTAAAAACAAATAAATAGCGCGTAATTGTGCGAAGTAAATATCAAGGCATCTATCCTCCGTCCAAGCGAAACTGCAGATGCGAATTTAATTTCGCGTAACTCTAATTTCAACGGCCTCGTGTTTAGGATAGCAGAGAACACTGTTTTCAATTTAAGTGCATCGAGATTTGTTGTTTTATTTACTAAAAGAAAACCTTCGGTAATGGAAAACCTTATTTAACACGGATTGTGATCAGGGAAGTGTCTTCCTTGATTGTCCCGTGTGAATTCATCTTAGATTTCAAATAGTTCCAGTCATTGAAGGGTATATCGCATAGAAGAATCTTTAGAGTTTAAAAAGATACAACTACAATGGAAACCAACAAAAACAGACCAGTGTGTATATCTAAAGTGTAGAGGTTTAGTAAATTTAATTAAATTGGATTTAAAACAGAAACATTTCTATTTTATTTTCACAATATCGATACTTTTTTTGTACTCCTGCATTGAAATGTGTTGTTTCGCGTCGCCTAAGCAACGTCCGAAGCGTCAATTTCCCAGGTCTCTACCAGATAAGTGACCGGAAAATTTTGGAAAAACACTCCTATTTCTGAATCATTCCTTAAAGAACTAAATTTATAATAATAAAGTATAGTTTCTCAAACACTCTCTCGCTTAATAATAATAATAATAATAAGAGAATTTGTTGGAATATTGAAGGATTTTTAATTTTAAAATAATTTATTTAGTGCATTTGATTAACTATGTTGGCAACAATATCTGCTTTGCGGAAGTCGACAAGATAGAATACTCTGGAAATCGATAACACATAACCAACAAACTTAATGTAAATTGTCACAAAACAATAAGAAATTTAACAAGTTTATTGAATTTAAATTTGCTATAAATTACAAGTGAAATACTTGGTAAGTAATAAATAGTTATTTACATATCATATGATTATAAGAAAAAATATTTTACCCCTATTTTTTATTTTCTTTCATATTACTTTTATATTATCCCGATCGACGATACATATTTTTTGAATTTTAAATGGCACAAAATTGATCCCAGTGGTGCGCTCTCCACACCAGCAATGAGTGCCCATGAGGTGACGCCAGTTAAACTCCCGCACGGTACAAATATTTCATCATCATTACCGAAATCTGTGTACAAAGCAGGTTGGCATACTCAGAAATGAGCAATATGCCCTGATGATATATATATATATATATATATATATATATATATATATATATATATATATATATATATATATATATATATATGTTTACGCGTTTTGAAAGGCTGGTTCTGAATCAAGATTGCGTTAAGAAAATAATAAATAAGACCTCAAGACCAAGACCTCTGTTCATCAAAGGTTCGCGTTGTATTAGACGCCAGTGCTAAAACACATTCGGGATTGTCATTAAATGATATATTATATGCAGGTCCCAATTTACAAACTAATCTTTTCCATTTATTAATAAAATTTCGATTATTTCCTTATGCAATGACAGCTGACATTAAGCAGATGTATTTGCAAGTCGGAATGACAAAATCACATCGTAAATTTCAGAAAATTCTTTACCGTTTCAATGAATTTGAGTTAATTCGTACCTTTCAATTTACTACTGTATCATTCGGAATTAAATCAAGCCCATTTTTGGCTATGAGAACTATACGTCAACTAGCGAATGACGAACGTCATAACTATCCAGAAGCAGAAAAATGTGCGGAATGCGATTTATATATGGATGATTTTGTTACTTCAATTCTAACTTATAACAACGCATATTCATTAATTCAACAATCAATAAATCTATTTTCAGCTGGAGGCTTTGATTTAGTTAAATGGACTAGCAACTGTACATCACTTACTGACAATCTCCCTAAATCTCATAAATCAAATATAGACCTGTCATTAAATGAACAGTTAAAAATACTTGGATTATCTTGGAATCCTAAATCTGACACGTACACATTTATAACCTCAAACACAGATACATTCAAATGCACTAAACGTGTCATTCTGTCCACAGTAGCAAAACTATTTGACATATTAGGCTTCGTGTCCCCAGTAATTTTGTACGCAAAGTTACTAATAAAGGAGTTATGGAACGCAGGAATTGGTTGGGATGAAATTCCTCCATCTCACATTAGTAATAAATTCAAAAAACTGATGGAAGAATTTCCACTTCTCGCGAAACTAAAAATTCCGAGACATATCGGAATTTTTAAAAACTGTAATGTGAACTTAATCGCATTTTGTGACGCTAGTCAACAAGCTTATGGTTGTGTTCTTTATTTACAAATCATTAATCATAAACATGAAATTGATACTCAACTGTTATGCGCAAAATCAAAAATTGCACCAATTAAAACCACTACTTTAGCAAGGCTAGAGTTATGTGCTGCTGTACTTCTTTCCAAACTTGTACGTAACGTGTGTGACATAATTCAGCCACGCTACCCAATAAATAAAATCTTTGCATTCACTGATTCTATGATTACCCTTTCTTGGGTAAAATCTTCCCCACATAGATGGTCTGTCTTTGTAAGCAATAGAATTGCACAAATACATGAAAATCTAAGCCCTGAATGTTTTTATCATGTTTCGGGGAAGGAAAATCCTAGTGATTGCCTTTCCAGGGGATTACTACCCTCCCAAATGATAAACCAAAACCTTTGGTGGAAAGGGCCAGCATGGATTAAAAGTCCAACGAAAGATTGGCCACTTAGTTTTATAAATACATTACCATATGAACAAGTACCAGAATTTAATACTAAATCATTCAATTCAACAATTTCAAATACACCTATTCTTTATGAAATGTCCATCCGAATATCAAATTGGAATAAGTTACTTAGAACTATATCTTTCATATTAAAATTTGTAAAAAAAATACCACTTGGTGAACAAATAACAGTGTCAGATTTGAATTTAGCGGAAACTTTCAATATAAAAGCATTACAACAAGTTCATTTTATAGAAGAAATTGAACAATTAAAAAATAATCAATTTATAACAAAAAGTAAACATGTTTCAAAATTATCTCCGTTTATAGACAAAAACGGAATTATCAGAGTTGGAGGTAGACTGTCAAATTCAACTTTGACATTTGAAGCTCAACATCCTATTTTACTTCCAAAACGAGATCACATAGTAAATTTAATTATTGATCATTACCACACCAAAAACTGTCATACAGGTGCAGATCTTTTATTATCTATCATAAGACAAAAATTTTGGATCTTAGCCGCGCGGAGCATCATAAGAAAACGAATCCGGGAATGTAACAATTGTTTCAAAGTTGCACCTAACAATGTACTTCCAAAAATGGCTGATCTACCTGAAAGCCGCGTTTGCGAATCAAAGGCATTTTTACATACCGGTGTTGACTTCACAGGTCCAATTAAAATTACCCTTTCGAGACGTAAAGGCCAATACTCCCAAAGGGCGTATATTTGTTTATTTATATGCTTAGCTGTTAAAGCAGTACATATAGAACTAGTGCTTGACTTAACAGTGAATTCATTTATAAATGCGTTTAAAAGATTCGTTGCACGTCGAGGCCCAGTTAGTTGTTTGTATTCAGATAACGCAACCACTTTTATAGGAGGAAAAAACAAGTTAAGCGAATTATATGAATTTCTACAAGCAAAATTATTTCGTGATTCTTTAACAAAAGAACTTAGCAATCAAAGAATTGAGTGGAAAACCATTCCCCCTCATTCCCCTAACTTTGGAGGCTTGTGGGAAGCAAACATAAAAAGTTGCAAAAAACATCTATATAGAGTCATTGGTGCACAGTTAATAACTTACGAAGAACTAGTTACTTTGTTAACACAAATAGAAGCTATTTTAAATTCAAGACCGTTATGCACATTAAGTGCTGAACCTAACTTGGAAATCCTTACACCCGCACATTTTTTAATGTCAACCCCACTACAACAATTACCAGCATACGATTCATCAGTTAAACCAAACTTGATAACTCGTAAAAAATTGTTGGATAGTTTAATTAGTTCATATTGGAATAAATGGAGGCTGGAATATCTAAATACATTACAAACACGACAAAAATGGTCGCAAACCAATAACCCTATAAAGATTGGCCAAGTTGTCATTGTAAATGAAATAAACACATCACCAATACAATGGCCATTGGGAATTGTTGAACAAGTTTATTATGGTAGGGATGAGATTGCTAGAGTGGCTTTAGTAAAGACGAAACTCGGTTCATTTAAACGGCCTGTCTCCAAGCTTTTTCCCTTACCCAATCAATAAACGATTGTTATTGTTTAGTTCATCATTTTATTATTTATTTAGTTACTTATTAATTAATTGTTGCAGTATATTTATTTGTCAAATTACTCTTGTCTATATGACAGCTCTTGTCAATATTAAAACTCTTGTCAATAGGACAGCTCTTGTCAATATGACAGTTCTTGTCAATATGACAATTCTTGCCAATCTGACAGCTCCAGTCAGTATGACATCTCCTGTCAATCTGACAGTTCTAACTGTAATAATTAAACCACCTGCTGATTATAATTTCGACCTAAAACTGAAAGCTGCATTCTGTCGCTGCGGGAAGATGTTTACGCGTTTTGAAAGGCTGGTTCTGAATCAAGATTGCGTTAAGAAAATAATAAATCAAGACCTCTATAAAAAACACGGCATTATTATTGTTGAATTTTGTTTAAAAAACAGTTTGTAATATAAATAGACCGAAAAATAATAAATAAATTTGTTCTGACAACTACACGTATTTTAAAAATTCTAGTAAAAATTATAATTTATATTTACAATTTAAAGAAACTATTTTTACAAGACGTAGTAGCGGAGTGGTCTGCTACGTCCATAAATTCCTACTAAAGTTAATTTCAGGAGTTTACCTTAAACGAAGGCAGTCTGGTTCCTAGTATACATCTACCCATGCGAGTGCTAGTGCTAGTGTAGTGTTAGTGCTTCGTTATTCATCGTTATTCTTCAAGACGTCAAGCAATAGACTTGCCGCATCTTCTCTGCAACGTTTAGCGCTCTTCCTATCTACTAGTGGGCAATCTCGGAGTCCATCAGCGATCTCCCGATCTCCTAGTATAAGATATTCGAAGGCCGTCAATGCAGCATCTCTCCTCTGCAACGATTTAGCGCTCTTCCTATCTACTAGTGGGCAATCTCGGAGTCCATCAGCGATCTCCCGATCTCCTAGTATAAGATATTCGAAGGCCGTCAATGCAGCATCTCTCCTCTGCAACGATTTAGCGATCTTCCTATCTACTAGTGGGCAATCTCGGAGTCCATCAGCGATCTCCCGATCTCCTAGCATAAGATATTCGGAGTCCGTCAACGCAGCATAGAGAAACCAACTCTTATTATCTTGGTCCCGTCGACAGTGTGTCCTCGACTATAAAAGGTACTTGAATTAATATTTTCTTAACTATATCAACCATACAGAGCCAGCCTTCGTACTCACCACTCTGGTCCTTCGAGTAATATCTTATCTTTAAGTTTAGTAATCTTCATTACAGTCCATATCTTAATTTAATTACTAAACAATATATATATATATATATATACAGGATGTCACCGAAATCGCCGTCTTCGGTATCTCCCTTGTCGTTAGAAATACAGCATAAGTTTATCAACAGAATTTATTCGTCTACTCAAGGAGCATAACGTAAAATTATTTTCACATATACAGGGTGTTGCATTACGGCTCGGCGAGTATTGTTTGTCTTTTTTTAAATGGAACACCCTATATATTTTTATATATTTTGAATTGTATTTTATTCACCTATACGAACATATGAATTTTGTTTTAGTTTTCCACGGCGTTGCCAAGTTATTCCGTTTTTTCTCTAAAAAAGACCGAATACACGCATTGCTTTATAAAGGCTCACTGAAGTTATTTTAATAGTAAGAATTAAGAATTTTCTTTTCTGTATAACTGTAATTATACTCTATGTTCTGACATATTTTTTTTAAATGTAATCATACAAGCTGTTCAATAAAGTGAATCAAATGAGCTCAATTTCAAATGACTATAACTCGTCATTTTCAAATGGAACACACTATATTTTATTATTCAGTTGTGTATATTTTTGTATTGTCTTCATATGTTATTGAGGGTATCACATGCCTAAAACCAATAATTTTGGAGATTTTCACCATTTTTCTCTAAATTTATATATTCACTTAAAAATTACATCTAGTATACCATTGATATTGTTTTTTGAATAAGAAACAATTGCAGTAATGATAGTATTTTCATTAGCCAGGCTGTTATTAATAACAGAGGGATTAAGTAAATTAATTGATTAATATGAGTCTCTCACAAGAAGAACTTACGAATATGGTGTACGCAGTTGGAGAAGCTGAAAGAAACCCTCTTTTGTCGTACTGAACATGACCAGTTCTTTCAAACCTTTCCCTTAGTTTTTCAAAAGAACGCGGATTTGGATGTCGTCTTCCCGGAAACGTTGTGCATAAATTCTTGATGCCAAAAGAGGGTTTGTTTCCGCTGCTTCAAGTGCGTACACCATATTCGTAAGTTCTTCTTGCGCACTCTCCACGCCAGCATTGAGTGCCCGTGAGGTGACGCCTGGCCTGACCAGCATACACCATATTCGTAAGGTCTTCTTGCGAGAGACTCATATTAATAAACTAATTTACTTAATCCCTCCGTTATTAATAATAACCTGGCTAATGAAAATACTATCATTACTGCAATTGTTTCTTATTCAAAAAACAATATCAATGGTATACTAGATTTAATTTTTAGGTAAATATATAAATTTAGAGATAAATGGTTAAAATCTCCGAAATTATTGGTTTTAGGCATAGGATACCCTTAATAACATATGAAGATAATACAAAAATACACACAACTGAATAATAAAATATAGGGTGTTCCATTTGAAAATGACGAGTTATAGTCATTTGAAATTGAGCACATTTGATTCGCTTTATTGAACAGCCTGTATAATTACATTTAAAAAAAAATGTCAGAACATAGAGTATAATTACTGTTATACAGAAAAGAAAATTCTTAATTCTTACTATTAAAATAACTTCAGTAAGCCTTTATAAAGTAATGCGTGTATTCGGTCTTTTTTAGAGAAAAAAACGGAATAACTTGGCATCGCCGTGGAAAACTAAAACAAAATTCATATGTTCGTATAGGTGAATAAAATATAACTCAAAATATATAAAAATATATAGGGTGTTCCATTTAAAAAAAGAGAAATTATTCTCGCCGAGCCGTAATGCAACACCCTGTATATGTAAAATAATTTTACATTATGCTCCTTGAGTAGACAAATAAATTCTGTTAATAAACTTATGCTGTATTTCTAACGACAAGGGAGATATCAAAGACGGCGATTTCGGTGACTCATCCTGTATATATATACCGGGTGGAACATCATACCTGCGTACATAGGCGATTCATATGAGAAAAACAGTTTTTTCGTGCGCATTGCTCCCCAAATTATTTTAGACAAAAATGCTTCAAATAAATGTTGTAGAGCATAAAATTCTGCATCTAAATCAATAAACAGAATTACTTTTACATGCTTTGTAACGACACAAATTAAATAAGAAAATATTGAAAATTACGTTGAAAATATCAAATAGCCATGGAATTGAAACAAAAATAGAAACAAATATATAGGTAAATTAAATTCATACAAAAATCTCCATACCTATTATTACGACAATTGTACATTTCAATGAAATATTTATTTTTTATAGGATTTTTAATGAAAATCTTTTTAAATTGGAAATAATTCATGTAAACATTAAGACCTATCAAATTAGTTATTTATCTGTCAAACGTCAGACATTTATTTGTTTCTATTTTTGTTTCAATTCCATGGCTATTTGATATTTTCAACGTAATTTTCAATATTTTCTTATTTAATTTGTGTCGTTACAAAGCATGTAAAAGTAATTCTGTTTATTGATTTAGATGCAGAATTTTATGCTCTATAACATTTATTTGAAGCATTTTTGTCTAAAATAATTAGGGGAGCAATGCGCACGAAAAAACTGTTTTTCTCATATGAATCGCCTATGTACACAGGTATGATGTTCCACCCGGTATATATATATATATATATATATATATATATATATATATATATATTTAAAAAAATACTTTTTTTCATGAGATAATTGTGTCTGCAAATACAATATTTAAATTGCCAACTTTTCTTTCGCCTGACGACTTCATAAAACTACTCACCAATGAGGGAGTGGCTTACATTTTCTGCCGACAGAATTTAAACGAGTGACAGCCGTGACAGCTGTCAATTGTGTACTAGATATATCTATGCATATTACTGGATTTTATATTTTGCAAAGACTCAAACATGATTATAAAAAAAAGTTTTGCGCTAGTGTGCCCAAATAGAAGTAATAATAGTGAAAAAAAAGTTTTAGTTTTACGAATTCAACAATATGCTTGTGCATTTCTATTGAAGAAATTAATTACAAAAACGTAAGAGAAAATTATGAATAATTAACCTGCTAAGCCATGATATTAGGCAGGCTATGAAAACAGTTGATATAAGATTGAGTTATATTTAAGTTAATTGTTTAAATAGTAAGTTATTTTTATAAAATTCTATATTTTGTTACAAATAAATTATCAATTTGTTATGTGCTTCCGATTTCCAATCCCGGTCCGTCAATCGCCGCTGTAGTGAAAAAAAGTTTGTAATAATGCGGGTAGTTTAATAATTTCATCATTTTAATTTTACTAAAATTCTTAGTATACTATCTTATAATTATTAGAGTTTATTATTTCTTTGCAATGGTTGAATACCCCATTATATTTTAATTAAATTTATCTTTGAAATTTTCCTTTTTCGAGATTAATTAAACCCGAAATTAGGCAAAGTAAAAGTGGCTTATAATTTATTAAAAAAATATCTGGAGTATTAAAACTCGTGGGTATAAAACTCACATAAGGGTTATAACCACCCGCTGTCACTTCCACCCTCTTAATCCTGTCATGGTTGCAGCTGATATTATCAGGACGTTAAGAAATTTATCAGCAAGCTGGTTTAAAACTGGAGATCCACATGTCCAACTTTGCGGAAGATATGAAACGAACATGTCCTGACGTCTTGGGTACGTGGCTCCCAGGCTCAGACTCCAGGCTGCAAGCTGCAGGATAAGATGACAGCAGGAACGAAATAGAAAAGTCCTTCCAAAATAAATGAAATTGATTTATGGAATAGAGATTGCAATCCCCAGTTTTTGTTACTGTATAACCATTGGCAGAAGTAATTTCAAGTTACAACAAATTTTGTTTCCTTTTGTTTGAATTATAGATGGCGGATGAAGTTACTGATATTGAGGTTGGGTAAAACAATTTCAGACAGAAACAAAATAACAGATTGCGTACCTACTATGGCGGAAATACTTTGAAATCAATTTGAAATAGTAACAATTTATTTATTAAGCAGGTAGTTAGTTACAACAGCGACAAGAAATAATAACTACAGTGAGTAATGTGGAACATTGTTTAAATTATTCAACAAGTGTGTAATTATGGTTATTGCTTGGGATGATAAAGTTTGTCGCTCGGGTCATATGAGCAATAGAAGTTAGTGCAATTCTATGTATATATATTATTTATAACTTTTTAGTCGGTACTTACAGTTCTCAGACGGAATGGGTTTGTGAATTATGACACGAAAATAAATACATGTCATAAATACAACATTTTTAATCAATCATAATAATATTCTATTGTACTTCGTGGTGTTGATATGCGGGACCATTTCTCTATTTTTATACTTTTAGCATGTTATACATTCAAACAGTTAATATAGTATTAAGTTTTTAATTATTTTGTAAGAAAAAATGATTCATTTATAAATTCATTACATTATAGACTGGAAAATGTAATTTTAAGGATATATATGGTGGAGAACCTAGTAAATTTCGGGCATACTGCGTACTAGTGATATTATCATATCTGCTACTGCTACAGTTAAAAGTAGAACAATTATTTAATTGTGAAATGGAAAAATTTAATTGAAAACAAAATTTAAAAAAATTGTACATTTTATTTAATCGTTACCTTGCGAGTACATACATTGTTTTGTGTTATTTAACAGAAATAGTCCTGAAAATAGAACTTTCATAACCAGACCCACAAAATGTTACCATCTAATTAAAAAAATGCCTGAAAAATGTTTATTTTCCAGTCAGTTGCAGTTAAATACCTAATTTTATTTACACTGCTGTACATAAATAAAAGTGTCTGTGATATTTGGGTATTGTTTTATAATTTCATGATACATAAGAAGATATGAGAGGAATAATACATTTTCTTTACTCAGAGGGAATTCAACTTGAAGAGGTTATTCACAGAATGCAGCAGTATATGATGAAAGAGATATCTAAGTCCAAGCATGATAAATCAGTGAACAGATACTTTAAAAAATAACCGCATACCTCTGTGATGAAAAACGTACGACGACCAACGTCACAATAGATGAAATTATAAGCAATTTCAATCATCCACAAATCACAAAAATTTTCAAAGTGTATGATCATTGGATATCTCCTCAACTGACGGCCATAAACATAAAACTGATTTGGAATATTATTAGGATGGTGAAGATAAGTTTCTGAGTCGTATTATAATCGTTGATGTGTCGTGGGTCCATCATTTTAAATCAGAAATTAATGGAAACAGTTTGATATTATGATGCGACAGTGCGGCTGCGTACAAGACCAAAAAGTATTTTTCAGGACGAAATTCCATAACTTTCTAAGAGATGAACTCAGTGTAATAATATAAGAAATTATTAAAATTTTACGCTTGTTTGTACAATACATGGTTTGATTTTTTATGTCTAGTTATAGACTACCTTATACATAGTACTCATTATTTCGATTTGTAAACATTTTTTTGTTACTGATAAATTGTTATACAATAATGTGGATAATAAAATCAATTTCTATATTCTGCATCCACACAAATTTGTATATGAATATTGTATTAAGTAGAATATTATATCCTAGTAATGTTTTTTTAATTGCTAAATAACATGATGTAACGAAGCATTAAATAAACTATTGATATGCTGATTCATTCAGAAATTAATTAATAATACACACGCAAGTTGATCATGTACATATATTTAATCTTGAACAAGAACAATACATGAAAACGAGAGCACGGGGAACACGCGACTCAACATTTTTGTTCGTAATTGTTAGTAAAATATAACTGTCAAGTAAAGAAATATGAAGTATGATTCTTTTGAAGTATAACATTTATTAAACAAGTATTTGACAAGTGAAAATTTGTTAGAAAAAACTGTTATAATTTTGTATGACATTTTATTTATAGGCTGGAACCATGAAAGATGACTATTCAAGGTTACTTGTTCGAAGAATTCAAAGCACATTATATAGCAGTAGCTTAGCAAAATTCATATTTTAAATTGAAATCTTATTTGACGTATGTGTATTTATGTTCTGTGATAGATATACATAAATGATGACATTACCACTTACACTATAACACAATAATACCAAGTTGAATAAACAAGGCTAAATTTTTAAGTGATCCTTAAACAAAAATCTGGTGTGGCCAGCACATTACCTTCCGTCAATCCTGTGTATTATGTACAAATTCCATACATAAATTTTCTTGCAAAAGATCCTAAATATCCAATAAAATTATTTCATAAACAAACTTTGCAAATTGCACTTGGCACAGACATATTCTTCTTTAGCTTTTCCCATTTGTTAGGGGGTCGCTGTTTTTTATTTTCTTCTTCCACTCAACTCTGTTTTGCGCGTCGTCCTTATTCAGTTCTTTTTCTCTCAAGTCTTCTGCAATACAATCCTTCCATCTTATCATGCAATCCAATTTTATAGACAATAACATGTTCTTTAAAATTTATAATAATATTAAATGTCAATAATGTTTTTTTCAAGAAAAACTGTTAAACGTTGCAAATGAAGATACTTCCGGTGGACCAATTTTAACCAAAATCTAATCATGTCTGCATTTGGATATAAAGTCAAGGAATACAAGATACCTATAATTTTTGGAATCCTGGTATTGGAATTATGCGATCCGAAACGATCGTCACGTACACACTCACACACATACACACACAGACACACACACACACACACACATTTACAGACATCATCGTAAAAATAGTAAATTCGTATAGGGAACCCAATACGTGCTTATTCATTAGAAACCCATTATCGAAATTTCTGACCAAAGACAATTATCTTGCGTACCTAAAGGTGACGGAAGGTAAAAAATGTATATACATAATAATTCATTTCGATGCAATACGTATTGTGAATTTAAGAAACGTTTAAAATTTTAGTTACATGGGGGCAACCGACCATAAAAGTAATAGTGATGTTGACAATTAAATCAAATTATTATTCAGTGGTATAATGTCGTCAATATTTTTGTACAATGAATAAAGATGGGCAAAAACTTTAATTTTAATATATACGGTGTTCATTTTAATTGGTACACTATTGCTATCTCGAGAACTATAAGAGCTACGATGTCAGTTAAATTAGCAAACAATTTCTATATTATATGACTATTAAAATGAACGGAACAAGAATTATTTCAAACCAGTGGTTCTCAAAATACAGGGTGCAACTTTCTTATTTTAAATGGCAACGTTTTTTTTTTATTTGCTTATTCAGTATTTTTTTCTGAATTCAACAATATCCATACCCCAATATTACAAAATATTTGAGAAAAATACAAAGTTAAAAATGTATCATTTTTATTCAAATATGCCTATACAAAGAGTGCTATGGAAGAATACAAATCAAATGCCCAAATAATTGCAAAAACTGTAATATTTTTTTTTAATTTGTGAATAATTATTAGTTAATAAACAAGATACAAGATGAAGACAAATAATTTATAAAAATTGTTTAAAATTGCCACCATTGACATGAATACAAGCTTCTAATCTTCATAATAAACTATTTCTCACTATTCGCAGTGTTCTTCCGTCAACATTATTAAGTAGAAATTCAATATTATTTTTTAATTCGTTTAAGTTGTGAACGGTGTCATAAATTTTATCCTTTAAATATCCCCATAAGTAAAAATATAAGGGGATTAAATCGGGAGATATGACAGGCCACGGAATAGAGCCGTTAATACCTATCTATTTGTCAGAAAACATTTCGTTGAGTTATTCTGTAACCTGACGAGAATTGTGTGCAGGTGCTCCGTCTTGTTGAAAGTGAATATCTCTTAGAAGGTCCAGTGGTAAATCATCTAAAATATCTTCTAGAATATTTCGTAAAAATTCTAAATAACAATCTCCCGCCAATGAGCCTTCATACATGTGAAAATATATTTTGTCATTAAAAATGCCGCACCAAATATTAACACTGAATTTTTTTAAAAATTTGTTTCACGAATCAATATACGGTTTTCAGTACTCCAATAGTGATTATTCTTTTCTTTGTACATGCCATTATTCGAAAAATTTGCCTCATCAGTTCAAATAATATTTTTTTAACATATTTACACCTTCATTTAACAATAAATAACAATATTCCAGTCGCCGGTCGTAGTCACCAGGTTGCAGATATACTATTTTAAGTTTGTAAGGTTTATATTTATTTTCTTCAAAATTTTATATACTGCGCCTAAACTTACACCATATTCAACAGCGGCCCTTCTGATGGAATGTCTTTGATTGGTTTCGAAATATGCCAAAACATTTATTTCGAAAGTAATTATGAGCCGGCACTGGGCGCTCAGGATACAACTCACTGTACATATTTATAGCTGCATTCGACTTTTTTCTACATAAAATGTATACTTCATACATGTCTACCTTCTCAATATGAGAAAAATTATTCATTTTGTTATTATAATACAGAAATACAGAAGTACGCTTCAAAAGTTTGACAAAAATAATATTGTTTTACTGATTTGTTTTCTTCCATGGCACTCTTTGTATATGCACATTTAAATAAAAATGATACATTTTTAAATTTGCATTTTTCTCAAATATTTTGTAATATTAGGGTATTACATATGAATATCGTTGAATTCAAAAAAAGTACTAAATCGAATAAGTAAATAAAAAAATAGGTTGCCATCTAATATAAGAAAGTTGCACTCCGTATTTTGAGAACCACTGGTCTAAAAAATTCTTGTTTCGCTCATTTTAAGACATAGAAATTGTTTGCTAATTTAACTGACCTCGTAGCTCTTATAGGTCTCTAGATAGCAATAGTGTACCATTTAATATGAACATTCTGTATATATATATATATATATATATATATATATATATATATATATATATATATATATATATATATATATATATATATATATATATATTACGTGTTTGGTAATCAGAAAAATTGAATTTGA
The DNA here is from genome assembly GCA_951394225.1 of Harpalus rufipes. NCBI lineage: Eukaryota > Metazoa > Arthropoda > Insecta > Coleoptera > Carabidae > Harpalus > Harpalus rufipes. The sequence continues at coordinate 32,768,960 of OX596280.1, read as the reverse complement.
AATTTTATTAATATTGTCATTTGTACTGATAGCCAAGGAATTGAAACAAAAGAACAAAGAAAAGCAATTTGATTTCATAGGTTACAAAATCTGTAAAATAATAGTTATCTAAGTGTAAAATTAAATGATTAGGGTGCAGTATTTAATTATCTGTACCTGTATTCCATAGACATCACTACAAATGAGCAATATTTGCTAAATTTTAAGTTCTATTTTAAAGGTTAGTAAACGTGTAAAATAAAATCTGTTTGGTAATTTAGGCGTAGAATTTAATTATCTTCACCTTTTATTCGAAATATTTTTGTCAAAATTAATTAGGAAATTTTAGCGCAAGGAAAAACTGGTTTCTCGTGTTAAACGCCTATTATCCGTTTTTTTAATTATCACCTTGTTTATGACCTTGAATAGTTTTTTTTAACTTAGCTATAAGAATAATATCTTTTAAGAATTATAGTGATGTTTTTTTATCAAATTACACTTAAAATTTACTCATCCATTTGTATTCACTAAACTAGCAATTTGCATTGTTATATGTAATGAGAATTGTTTTATGCAGTAGCTACTAAACCGAAATTACGTACATATGTACGAAACGAGTATGTAATTAAGTATTTATAGTGAATTTAGTAGTTAAATAGCTCACATTTTACTAAACATTGTAAAAGCTTTGCAAATAATGTAAATTAGTTGTATGTATATTTAGTGATTACTATGATACTGTGTTCAATGGAAACAAAATACATGAATTTAAAATTTAAATGATATTGAGATAAAATCTACTTGTTTCATAAAATTGTGCTTCATTTTAATTAAAAAAAAACATTTTCCTACATTAAATATTTTATAAAATTTTACTTATCAAAATATTGAATGCTTTTTTTGATATTAAATATATCATTACAGCTTATTATCTATATATCTGTATGTGTGCAAATTTGATTATATTCGCAGATTTAGGTAATAACAAATGCATGTACCACTGAGGATGTTTACCAAGCATCACTTCACAGTCCTTGAGCTATTGCGGAGAAAGCACCACGGGGAGTCATTTTAAAAATTACAAATATTTTTCAAGTTTTAAATTTTATAATTCTTATTAAATAAATAAATATATCATCACGGCATATTACCCATTTCTGGGTGTGCCAATCTGCTTTGTACATAGATATCGGTAATGATGGAATATATGTACCTACCGTACGGGCGCTTACCAGACGTCACGTCACGGGCACTCATTGCTGGCGTGGAGACTGCACCACAGGGGACAATTTTGTGTCATTGTAACAATACAATAAAGGTGGTTTTCCCTTATTTACACGTTTCGGTAATGAGTTTGTTTTTTACATTACATGACGCGGTCCTCAACAAAATAGCCGAAAGGGAATTTTTACTAATTACTCCAGCTAATAGAATACGAAAATATATGGAAAAGAACAGAATTTTGATGTCTTATTCATATTAATTAAACAAAGTAATTACCGAATGCCTTCTTAATTAAATATACATTGTTGGAAATATTAAGTTTATCACACAATTAAAATTCGAAGTAATTTTTGGCGTCGGTCGGAATCGAACCCGGGTCCTCAAATTCCTGACGAGACACTCAGGTACAAATTCAGGTTATAAATGAAATTTTCTTGTGTATACCGAATACTTGAAATCTGTTATATAGAGAGTGCAATGTTAATTTGCTGTATTACCTATTAATATTGAAACATTTTTATCTAAAATTAATAGGTAACTACCTACAGCAAAAAGAATAATCCAGAGAAAATTTAACATTGTATTCCCTATAGGTATTTCAGATTTCAAATAGACACCCAGTTGTTTATTTTCCACATAAATTAACGCAATTAATATCAAGATTAAAGTATATTTTTTTATATTTTAAAGTTATTTATAAAAAAATATTTTGTAAGAAACAACAAGGATCTATACATATTTTTTTAATGAAATTATTTACGAGTATTTTGTTAATGAGTCAAAATATTTTTACACTGCTCCTTGTACATAAAAAAACAACTGAAAATATATGGCAGTTATACCATTTCTAGAACATTAGGATTGTATCATAACTTTTTCATTCGAATATATTAAATAATGTTCAATATTCTTTTTGAAGTATCAGCGAAAAATAACCTATTTGTTTATTCAAAACATAAAATTCTGTGTTCATGTTTATTATGAAAAAGAATAATTACGAGATTTTTCTACATTATCTGCTATTATACTTTGGTTTATTTGCAGATTTTGTCGATTTCCAAGTTTAGTTCACCACAAAACACTAAAAGTAAAATAAAAATATATTAAACAAAAATTTACATTTTAGTTTTGTTTAACTTTTCATGAATGTTTTGTAGACCTCAATCAAATGTTTCTCTGTCACTAACGCCACTTATTTAAATATAATCCGAAACTCTGGACTCTAAAAATTGTTTTAACAATTTTAAAATTATAATAATAAGCTGTTTATTTTTATAATCATGTTGGAGCAGGATACGATTGAGAGGGCGGGATTCGGAGATCCAGTAGTAACAGCACGCACTTTAGAATTCTATCATAGAAAACAGGCAAGGACGTCACAAGATAAGAGAGAATGAGGAAAATATGAATTGCTAGTACAAATAAGTAAACTGATTTAATTTTTTAAACCAAAGGTTTTATACAAGAAAAATTTATAAGGAATTGAAAGAAGGTAAAAAATCAATGAAAATTAATTAAAACATAATCTTCTGGGGTTTTGTGCAAATTTGTCGACCACTTTATTAATAAAATCCTCTAGATTGTTAAAAATAAGTTTTCTGTTTGCTAGGACATTGAGACGACTTTCTACCATAGTGCTCCTCAGCCAGGTTTTTATTCTTCTTAAGCTGCTAAAGGATCACTCCACAATACACGTTGTGCACAGTAGAGAAATCAAATTTTTTTAAAGCTTTTCCCGTTACGAGGGAAAAAATCCCTTACACTAACGACGCTAAGTTCTGTTAGGTTGGGTTTATTCGGCCACAATTTTGGCCAATGATCGATTTTATTTGTTCTGTTCGGTAAATCGTAAAATTGGGTGAAGATTTCACAAGCTTCTGTTAGATTTTCCACTGACATGATTAGCATTTGCACCGAGTGTAATTTAGATAATGCGAATGCTGAAGTGTTTTGTTCACAAAACGCACTGCAAGAGAAGTAATAATAAACACAAAACGCACTGCAAGAGAAGTAATAATAAAGTCCAAATATGGTGTTATTAAAGATCTCCTCCAGAATTCTGAAGGGCTTCCTGCTGGGTGGTTGCTTTGTTGATGTTGTTTCAACAATTCACGGCCTGATTTAACGTCCTCCCCCAGTCCGAGTTTTTTTCGCAACGATAGTAGCATTCCCCATAATTTCATCTGTGATTATTTCGGGAGTGTCACGGTGGCTTTTAAGTAGTTAAAAAATGCGTTTAATGTGCTGCGAGGCCTTGATCGTGCCCAAAGCTATGGACAGAGACATACATACTACGATATCTTTCGCTGTACCTAACTAACACCGTTCTTTCAGTTTTACAATGGCTGTGTAATAAGAAATATTGTGCCTTTCTGCATTAAAAAGTGTTTTACATAGCGACCGGAGCTGCAAATTTTTGAGGTGAAAAACTGTGTTTTTAGAACAACTCAAGTGAAAAAAATTTGTTGTGGCCAGCACAATACCTCTCGCTCTTTTCGTTTTATGTTACGTAGGGCGCGAGCAGTTGTGTGACTTTGTTAGCCTTGGCAAGCAGGTATGAGGGCCCGTGTCAGTGTCATAATTTTTCATTCAAAATTTCATGATTTTCTTATTTCCTGTGTTTTATTTGGTATCAGGAGTATGGAATTCAGATTCCGAGAAAAGAAATCATAAAATACCAAAAAATGAATTTTTTAATAAACAATTATGACATTTGTCAGTTATGGACATAATTAATAGCTGTCATTCTGATACGGGCCCCCATATCTGCTTGCCAAGGTCAGCAAGTCACGTGACTGCTCGCGACTTATACATAAATTTTCTTGTAAAAGATCCTATATTTCCAGTAAAATTATTTTATGAATAGCTTAGTAATAGAAGGTGAAAGAAACAAAGGAAGACCAAAGATAAGATGGAAGGACTGTATGGCGGAAGACTAGAGAGAAAAGCAACCGAATGAGGACGACCCGCAAAACAGAAATGAATGGAAGAAGAAAATAAAAAATAGCGACCACTAACGAATGAGAAAAGCTAAAGAAGAAGAAGAAGATGTCAGTGTCATTTGCATAGTTTGTTTATGAAATAATTTTACTTGAAATTTAGAATCTTTTGCAAGAAAATTTATGTATGGAATTTGTACATAATACACAGGATTGACGGAAGGTATTGTGTGGCTACATTAGATTTTATATCTCCACCCTATACAAGATATAATAAAAAAATTAAATGTGTCAGATTAAAAATTTATTTTTCTTTAATATTAACAAGAAAAATTTTCAAAAAATAATATTTAAAGATTTTTCAAGCATCTGCTACTTTCGGTTGTCCAATTGTTACCAACACCTTTTCAGTTCTTCCCATGAATGTCCGATTGGGAAATACGTAGTTAAACAAATATTAAGTCATATAGTTTTTGAGCAATTGTCTTTCCAACGTCCCCCAAACATAGACACATACACACATACACACACAGACATCATCGTAAATTTGTTAAAATCGGATTGTAGGGACCTTAAAACGTGTTTTTTCATTAAAATCTGATGTGACGGTGGCCCCGTTGTGATCGGTGGCTGGGCCATCGTCGTATTGTCCCCTCAGCCGTCGGTCGGAATACTCGGGCGCCTTCGGTGGTGGTGGCTGAAATAGGGACAATAGGTGCCGGGATAGCTCTAGGAGGGAGGCCAAGGTTTGGTTGAAAAAGCACGTTTTTAACCCGTAATAAATAACCTTTATTTCAGTTTTACCCACAATATAATACAAACAAATAATACTGATAATAATAATAATATAAGCAGTGTACGACAAAACTGTGTCGAGCCACAAACTGGTATTTTACGACCCCAAAAGAATGGTGACTGCGCCCCCGAGGTACGGCAATGGCACAGTCTTTTACTAACGGTAAGTAACCCAAAAAAAAAATGAAAATATGAAACGTGTTTCTAAGAAACAAACAAACGCCAAGTTTAAATTCAAATTGACAACTTGCGCTAACAGCAATTCCCTGTGATAGCACAACGACGGAGTTGTCTATCACCCACAAGGAAATTCGGACGGTGATTTTTACACTCACCAAAAACAACAGTGGTAAGATCCACGGTAAGACTTCTTTGACTCAAACGTTCGCACTCCAATCGTGATCCTCAAGGGACCATTCAAGATGAGTTCGAGAACTGATCTCTCCAAGTGATGCTGCGCCTTTTATACCCAGAATCTGGTAATCCGGCATAATCTCGCCCAAAACTTGGAGGGGAAACGTTTTAAACTTAGTTACTGTAAAAAGGCGCTGATGGCGTTTGTACAATAAAAATAAAATATATAAAAATAACTAAAAGTCATTAAACAACCCGACTGTACCAGTTTATCACTCACAACAATCAAAAACCAATAATAAACATTATAACAATAAATATTGACAGTTGCTACTCATTATTGTAACGGTAGGTCCTTTGACAGAACGTATGTCGCCAGTTCACGGGCTTGTCAAACCTGTGACATTGTTGTGATTGAACAACGTGAGAAATAAAAACCTGTACAAAGTAAATACACAAATGATATAACAATACAGCAATAAGGTAAGATTTACATAGTAATATCGCCAATCATTATTCAGGTAAACATGTGGTTTCAATCATAAGATATTCGTAGGTTAGGAAGACAAAAACATGCCCTACATACGATTTACATCGTGCGTGGTTTATTAAATGCCAATATATACAGTTCAACATCAATTAACAATGCTCAACATCCATTAGTTATGAGTTTTATTCCGGTTTGTGAATGATAACAAGTTCTGATCATGTGCAAGAACTTCAACCGCGGATGGAATGACTTTACTGAATTTGCGACTACTCGGAGATGGACACTAAAATAAGGTACGTATCGTCACATCCCCCTCTTACTCCGGTTAAAAAAAAATAGTGAATAACATTTCATATTTTTTTTCCGGTCGTTGCTTTAAATGCAACGTGAAAACTTTACAAGTGAAATTTAACGGTAATCGGCCACAGAAGAAAACAAAACGGATAAAATCCAGATAATAATGACGGCCTTCTGTGCACCAATAAGGGAAAACTCAACAAAAAACTTAAATGGCGGTACGGTAAGTAAAATAAACAACCAAGCAAGAGCTTGGGAAACTAGAGTTGCAAACGCAACATAACAAAAACAAACCTTTTCAGGTTACAAAAAGAGAACAAAAAAAAATGAAAAGGCGGTACCCTTGATGGGTGCCGTTCTCAGCGGCGTGTGGACTGCCGCCTCCGCCGTCTTCTGCGACGTCGTGGCTGTGACGTCCCCGGCTGCTCCACCCTCCACGTGGTCCCCGGCTGCTCCACCCTCCACGTGGTCCCTCCTCCAGGACGGCTCTCCCGCGTCTTACTCCGGCGGTATCCGGACGTTGGCGGCTGCGGCTGAGGAGGCGGCAACGTGGGGCTGGATATGGGGACGATCCCCGCCATCACACCCAAGGTCGTGGGGCCAGGAACTCTCGGGACGGGACACCCTAGGCCTGCCGTTTGGGGGGGTCAGCCTCGCCCTCAAGGTTTCCGGTCCGGCACCAAAAACGGGAACGGCGTCGACGGCGGTGCCCGAACCGGCGGTGAGTCCTTGGGCGACCGGCCTGACCGCTTCGCTGACGAAGCCGGAGACAGACCAAACAGGGCGTCCAACTGCTCCTGGCTGGCCCACCTCGGTGTCCTTGGTGTGATGGGTCGGTCCGGCGTGGTTGGCAGCGGTGACGTCTCCACGAGCAGCCAGTCCGCCAGGGTCCGTGGCGACAGCGTGGCAGATGTCGGCGTCGATGGAGTCGATGGCCTGAAAAAGGACGGACTCGCCTCAGGTGGATCGGGGCCGTAGCGCTGTAGGAGGGCCTCCTGCAGGGACATCTCTTCCCTCGGCGAGTCGCCAACCGACTCCATGACGATGTCTAGCCGACTCCTTGCCCTGGAGTCGACGCAGACGGTGGTGGGGGTAGGGGACGCCTCTGGCTTCGACGTTGAAGTGGAGAGGGGCGCCCGCTCGTGCAGCTGCTGCGACGGTGGCGGCTGCGGACGCTCCTCTGGTCGGCGGGCTCTCAACAGAGGCGACCCCACCGGCTGGATGGGTGGACCCTTACGGCGGCGTGACGGCGGCCTCGCTGACTCGGGAACGGCGTTGACGGCGGTAGCTGACCTGGATACCCCTGGACGACGTGGTAACAACTCACCCTTCTCCCTGTGGGGCTGAATCGCGCTTACCTGGGCGACCGGTGTGGGAGGTACTGGCAGCGTGACTCTGCGAGACGCTGCGCAGATAGTCGCTCCGAAGGTCGCCAGCGCGTCCATGCCCAGGATGATCGGGCTCGCCAGATTGGGCAAACATTGGAAGGCCAGCCGCCTCCAGATGCCGGCGATTAGGCAGCCCAGCGTAATGGTGCCTTCTGTGTTCGTGGTGGAGCCATTCGCCAGCTGGACCTGTTGGGAATGGGCGCGTTGTATCCTAGCATGCTGGTCAGACAGCCCCTCGGCTGTGCGGCAATTGATATAGGAATACATGGCGCCAGTATCCACCAGTGCCTTGAACGCCTGTCTTTTAATGTTCAAGGTTAGGAAGAGACGATTGTCATGGCCGTTGGGCTCCTGAATGCCGGGTAATAGAGCCGTTGACGTTGTTGGTAATTTAGGCTCGTTGCGGCAATGGCGGCGGACGTGGCCATGCCGGCCGCATCTCCAACAGAGCACAGATGCGCCTGTCTTGACTGGTCGTGACAACGGCGGCGGTGTACGCTTGGCGGCGGCCGTTGGGCTTGTGAGGGCATGTAACCTGGTGATCGGCGACGTGGCTTTGAGTTCCCTCTGGAGGCGTTCATATTCGTCCATCTCTCGGATGAGGCCTCGTACCGTGGTGACGTCGCGACGGCGAATATATTGCCGATATTCCGGCAGCATGTTAGTATACAGCCGGAAGAGCTCCTGCTCTGCCGACAGCTGGCCATAGCGCCGGAAGAGGGTACGTATATCGGTCAAATAGTCTCGTCCTTTTTCGCCAGGACGTTGCTTACGTTGATTAATTGCTTCTTCTGTCCTCAGCGCATAATCTTCACCGATGTAATGGGCGTTAAAATCGACCAAAAAGTCAGCCCAGGTCGCCCAATCATTCCGGTTGTTGCGGAGCCACTGCAGGGGGCCGCCACGGAGGAGCTCTGGTAAGGCCGTAAGAAGCTGTTGGTCGCTAAGACGGTAACTGGCCTGTAGCTCCGTCACTCTTTCGAGAAAAGACACCGGATCTGTCTTTCCGTCGAAGAACGTGTTCCATTTGCGCACGATTTCGCAAATGGGCGCATAAACTGGTGTTTTGGGGGCCGTAACGGGACCTGGAGCTTTGCTCAGGTCGGCGACAACTTCATCCATGTCGTCCTTCTCTGCCCCCAGCTCGCGGGCGGGCCCTGGTTTCATCAGCGCCACCATTTTCTTCCTCATCTCCTCTACAGTGCCACTTGACTCATGGCCCATGCCCTGGAGCAGTGCCTGCAGTTCTGCTTTACGCAGGGTGTAAATCCAGCCAGAGCGTGGAAGTGTGGCATCGTCTTCTTCAACCTCAAGTCCCTGCTCGGGCGCCATTTGTGACGGTGGCCCCGTTGTGATCGGTGGCTGGGCCATCGTCGTATTGTCCCCTCAGCCGTCGGTCGGAATACTCGGGCGCCTTCGGTGGTGGTGGCTGAAATAGGGACAATAGGTGCCGGGATAGCTCTAGGAGGGAGGCCAAGGTTTGGTTGAAAAAGCACGTTTTTAACCCGTAATAAATAACCTTTATTTCAGTTTTACCCACAATATAATACAAACAAATAATACTGATAATAATAATAATATAAGCAGTGTACGACAAAACTGTGTCGAGCCACAAACTGGTATTTTACGACCCCAAAAGAATGGTGACTGCGCCCCCGAGGTACGGCAATGGCACAGTCTTTTACTAACGGTAAGTAACCCAAAAAAAAATGAAAATATGAAACGTGTTTCTAAGAAACAAACAAACGCCAAGTTTAAATTCAAATTGACAACTTGCGCTAACAGCAATTCCCTGTGATAGCACAACGACGGAGTTGTCTATCACCCACAAGGAAATTCGGACGGTGATTTTTACACTCACCAAAAACAACAGTGGTAAGATCCACGGTAAGACTTCTTTGACTCAAACGTTCGCACTCCAATCGTGATCCTCAAGGGACCATTCAAGATGAGTTCGAGAACTGATCTCTCCAAGTGATGCTGCGCCTTTTATACCCAGAATCTGGTAATCCGGCATAATCTCGCCCAAAACTTGGAGGGGAAACGTTTTAAACTTAGTTACTGTAAAAAGGCGCTGATGGCGTTTGTACAATAAAAATAAAATATATAAAAATAACTAAAAGTCATTAAACAACCCGACTGTACCAGTTTATCACTCACAACAATCAAAAACCAATAATAAACATTATAACAATAAATATTGACAGTTGCTACTCATTATTGTAACGGTAGGTCCTTTGACAGAACGTATGTCGCCAGTTCACGGGCTTGTCAAACCTGTGACATTGTTATGATTGAACAACGTGAGAAATAAAAACCTGTACAAAGTAAATACACAAATGATACAACAATACAGCAATAAGGTAAGATTTACATAGTAATATCGCCAATCATTATTCAGGTAAACATGTGGTTTCAATCATAAGATATTCGTAGGTTAGGAAGACAAAAACATGCCCTACATACGATTTACATCGTGCGTGGTTTATTAAATGCCAATATATACAGTTCAACATCAATTAACAATGCTCAACATCCATTAGTTATGAGTTTTATTCCGGTTTGTGAATGATAACAAGTTCTGATCATGTGCAAGAACTTCAACCGCGGATGGAATGACTTTACTGAATTTGCGACTACTCGGAGATGGACACTAAAATAAGGTACGTATCGTCACACTGAATATGCGATTTTTAGCATGAATCCAATACCTCTCTTAGCGAGAGGTAAAAATGAAGATTTCTTCACAGGTTTTAAGTTTAACCCTAATATATAACTACTGGTTAAAAATCCATTTTCTTTTTGAAATATAATCTATTCAAAAACTTATTCAAATTATGCTGTTCTCAAATGACATTTAGAATGTCACGTAAAATATTTAAGACGAAATACGGGGCCACAAATTCTATTTTTCGGCTAAAATTGATGGTGATATCATTGCTTTACCACCTGACCCTAATTAACTCATCGGCAAAGATGAGGCTGATGATGAGTTATGTATGGCAGCAGTAAGAGATCGTCCAGGGGAGTTGGAAGTCACTCAAAAAAGAACCTTGAGGCGACTTCTTCGAAAAGTAAGAAGACAAAAATTGATGAAAATGATTAGAAAAAAATAAACACCGACTATGTGCAACAAACTATTGAAATAAAATATACTGATAACTTCAAAACTATGGTCGATGATGTGAAAGGGAAAACTCCTTTGCAATTTCTTGAACTATTTTTCAGTATAGAAATTTATAAAACTTATTAAGGAATAAACAATAAAATGCGCAAAGTAGTAGAAACAACCACGAGTTTCCTATTAGTGAGAGCGAGATGAAAGGATTTATTGGCTTTTTTTGGGGTACCACATACTTTCCAGTGAAAGACATTACTGGTCCAGCGAAGAAGATTTGGGAGTGGATATAGTATAGAGTGATATTAGCAGATATAGGTATATTGAAATGAAATCTTGTCTTCACTTCGAAGATAATACTCTGCTCACAAAAAATAAAAACGTGCGCGCATTTAAACTGAGACCATTTTTCGAACGTCTCAACAAAAAATTCTGAAGATGGGGAGAATTTCAACAACATAAATGAAATGATATTGCGTTACTATGGTCATTCTGGCTTGAGACACTAAGAGAAACCAAAAAAAATTGGATGCAAACATTGGACTCTATGTGGTCAGAATGGGTACTGTTATAATTTTTCTCTATACTGTATGGGAGAGAGCCGAAAAAATATGATGACCTATTAGGGACTATAGTTGACCTTGAGAAACAATATTATTGATAATCCTTCAAGCTTCTATGTTTATTTCAGTAAATTTCTTCTGCAGTTACACATTGGTTATAAAACTGTGTAACATATCCTGTAAAAATACCTAATAAAATTATAATGTAGCTATTTACAACAATTATAATTATTTTTGACAAATAATCGTGTTTTCTTCATTGCAATACCTTCCTGTGAATAATATCTTCTAATATGATTTCCAATATATTTTACTACCACATCTACGCCCAGCTATCTTACATGCGGACTGGACATATATAAAGATCTGTTTGATCAATGTCAAAATTTCGCTCAATAATGTCGTGTTGAGAAAGATTGAGAATTTAAAAAAAAGATCATTAATGAGTTAAAATAAGGCTAAGAATAAACGAAACTACAGAGGCAGCCGAATGGAGCTTAAAGGCATTTTTCTATTCACACCATTTCCTTCCCGCGATAAAGTTTCTAAGGCCTTCATTATAACAGGAAATTTTTCTTTAAAAACTCAGATGTTTTTATGTTTCTCGCTCCTTCTTGTTTAGCAAAGCCTCAATCTAATAGGTATCAACTTCCTTGTCAAAATTGATTCCCGAAAAAATGCAATATCTTTGATGGTTCCCACGGTGTTCCGGATATCAGGCAGCGTATTGAGATCATTGATCACTAGATTCAGTTTGTGCTAAGAGCAATGAAATAACAAAGCTTGGTGTATTTTTTACGCAGGATTGCTTGTAAACCACTGTCTTTTCCGGACATCGTCGAATCCTAAACCAACACATTTCTCTGGATTAAGGTCTTCTTTTTCTGAAAACTCATCGATGGTCTGTGCAACGGATTTCGCATCCAGAGCTTTCAGATCAATAAATCCAAACACTTCCTCGACTTAGTTGGTTTCCTCATCGAAATATCGCAGCCCAAACGACAATTGTTCAGTTCCAGAACTGTCAGCTGTTTCATCCACTAATATGCTCCTGATGTTTACCTTCCGCTATCTTTGGTAAGGGAGGTATAGGGATCATGCTAAAAATCGCATATCGAGATTTTGGTAAATGGCCACGTTTTAAGGTCCCTATAATCTGATTTTAACAGTTTCACGATAATGTCTGTGGGTGTGTTATATATGTGTGTGTGTACGGGTGTGTGCGGGTGTGTGCGTATATATATATATATATATATATATATATATATATATATATATATGTATGCGTGTGGATCCTCTGAGCGCTCTAACTCAAACATTATCATGCATAAAATTTTGTGACCATGTATTTCTACCTTATTCTAATATTAAAAGAAGCCAATATATTTTAGTTTAAATTGGATAACCGGAATTGACACTTTATTTGAAGTTCAAAATAGTTTTTTTTTTCAAAAAATATCTTTAAATGTTATTTTTTCGCAATTTATGTTATAAAAATTAAAAATTGTTAAATTTTCTACAGGTTTGCATTAATTCTTTTTCTATGAAATTTATGGATCAATTTATAAAATAATCTATAATAATAATTATAATCCATATTTGAATAAACCGTTCAGCTCAAATGTATGTAACTGACATAAATGTCGCTGTCAAAATAAATTATTTCAAATTAATAATAGTAATGTTTTAAAAAGAAAATTGTAAGAACAATAGTTTTATGGAAAGGAAGTTTATATAGTTTCAATCATTCGTAAATATGTAGGTATGTATTTAAATTAATAAAAATTAAATGGCGGAACATATTATGTTGGCCACATAAGATTTTTTTCACTTTATAATATCTGCCTTAAGCACATCCCCACAAATGCTAATTTAGTTTTGGACCGATCGATGGCTTGCATTCTTATTCCTATGCTGAATGTGTTTCTTCAAAACCACGTCTCCCGCTTCACTTCGCATCTTGTATGTATAATCCCTTTAGAATTCCTTCGCCATAATGTTTACCTCTTAGAGCCAAGTCGTGGGACCCGCAAAATGTAATGCAGAAAATAATCGATGTTATAATTTTCCTGTTTTCTTAAAGATTTATCTGGGAGTATTTGTTGACATGCAAATCCAGTGCCGCCTTATGGAAGAGAGTTTCCATGTGCTTTTTCCACTGTTCGTAAACATCTTTGAACTTACAAAATGGCCTTCCGATAAATGACCCCCAATATGCCTCGAAAAGAACTCAAACTGGGAGGAAACAACGTGCAATATTTACAATAAGCTAATTTTTGGCGCCGGGAGTATGCCAACGAGGAAGAGTATGTTTCCAACCATGAATAAATGAAGTTTCTTTTTAAATGATTGAGGCCTTTCGCAAAGTCATACGTCGTAGGAGGGGTCGAGCAGTTTTCAAGCAATTTCTTCTATCGTTCGATCGATTTTCATTTTAGCATCCATCGTAGAATTCGAATGTGCTTCCAAATCTAAATCTGAGAAAAGTACGTATTAAGTAGGAAAGAAAAGAAGATTAAAGGTTAGTTCTATCATGGTCTTTACAGTGGCTACTGAAGAGTAACTTTTCATATAAATTGAGGGAAATTTGGAGGAGGCAATGGCTCCTATTTTTTTCTCAATCTCCACCCGAAACATACTTTTGGATGAGCTTGGTCTCGACAGGGTACCCACAGAATCATCACAAGGACGTGCACCAGTATCAAAGTCTTCAACTAGTTTCTGAGGCTGAGCATATCCCGTTGCAGTTTCCATTTTATTTACCTTTTCCCCTATTTCACCATCGCAGTCACTGCTTCTTTCTTTACATTTTTTTGTTATTAAATTTCCTGCAAAACAAGACATAGTATATATATATATATATATATATATATATATATATATATATATATATATATATATATATATATAATAATGCTATTATCTTTGAATATATAATACATATAAGAATGGGAACGCATATGGCCTAGCAAGATACTATATCTGTCTCATTTTATTCACAAAATTATTATAAATAGCTAGTGACTCCTACCACAAAACTGTGAACTACGATGAATCGTGCTGACAGCATTGCCAAATAGTACAGTTCACAGGTAACAAGTGTGCTGCGTTCTGTACAGACAGAAAGTAATAGTTCGTTTTTCGAAATAATTAAAATATAAACACTTACAGTAAAAATTTTGAAATATGTTCGATCAAGGTCATCTGTGTCATGAACGAATTAACAAATTGGCATACATTTATCTCTTTCCTTTGCAAAGGCTATAAGCGTGTACGATAAGGATAAATATAACACGCTTCTTTTAAAAATTCATATTGTTTTGACTAAACTAGGACATTTCACTTTAAAACGATGCTCGTTGTTGATAATACTTTCGCTGTAAAGTAAGTTTATTTATTAATTCAGACACATTACCTTAATTCATAGCCGTACGAATAACGTTATTTTCTGTCAGAGTCACTGACACTGACATGGTGTCAGTATCTTATTTTTGACATATTTGGTTTTACATTTGCTAATAAACTTACCAGTTGACTTATTTTTGAATTTTGAATGCTTTTATTGTAACGTATATTTTTATAATAATAAAATAACAGTAGTATCTTATATACCTTCATTAAAACTAAGCATACGACACTACTGAATTTGTCATAATGCGTGGAGCAAAAATCTGAATTATTTGAATTTGTTTTACAGTAGCAAAGCAAACTTAAAAACCTTTATAAAATCTTATCTTTCTGTTCTAGCTACGTGGCAACACTGTGCAACTAACTCAGAAATAATTCGTATATGGAGGGATAGATGGCACCTTGTCTCGAAATATTTAATCTAAATACATTACGTTGCCATTCTTATATGTATTATATATTCAAAGCTATTATCCAACAAACATAAATAAAAGAAAATTGAATGCAGTGAGTCACCAAAATATTTTTGATGTCCATGTTGCGTACCTAACCTAGGTATGTATGTTTGGTTGTACTATCTAGAATTTAGACTGGAAACTAATACTTTTACCTCACCACTGATGCACTTTCACCCCACCATTGAACTAATTGGAATATTAGTTAGCCATGCTGTCTCCATAGAGAGCCGTTGCATATATGATTGACATATTCAATTTTTGTATAATATAATGTCATATAATTAGTATTGTTCATATAAATAAAAGGTCTGTTTGTGAATATATCATTTAATAAAACTATAATATTAAAAGAACTAAATTTGAAAACGTTTGTAGGAACTAGTTCTCACTGAAACACTGGTTCCAATTAAATAAGTTTATTAAAAGAAACAGACATATTCGATGGAGTAGCTCAGTCAGTCATCCATAGACCAGATGACGCAACAGTATTGCTAACTACAGAGTAATGTGCTATATTTATAGCGCCATTTTCAAACAACACCGTTTTTATTTAATTTTCCTTCTTATATCTATCTCTATGGGGGCAGCTGTCCCTCCGTGCTCCTCTTGGCAACGCCTTTGAAAACAGGCGAATGCAATTTTACTTTTACGAACCTTGGTAACATGCACTTCAGAATTCTATAATCGCTTTTCGTTCGGGACATTTTTGGCTATTATACTATTAAAATAGAATGAAAACGCAATAGAAATTAAATTTGGTATCGCGCCGTATTGTTTTGAAAAATAGAAATGTAATTCAGCTACTTTCGATTTTGACATTTCATATAAATAAATACCTAGTAATAAATTTATTCTTGTGATCAAAATTAAAATTTCTACAACGAAAAATTTACGTTTCGTTTCTATCTATTTTGACGTAAAGATGCAAAAAAAAATATTTCTTTTCTTGGCGCGACTTGTAGTTTATTTTCTGCAAATATCATTTCCCTAGAAGCGATGGATAATCGGTTAACCGCTATTTTAAAATACATTATTAGAATTTTTGAGAACATGAAAAATCATTTTACTCTGAAATATAATTATTTTAAAGGAGCCATCGAGTTCATTTACAAAAAAATATTTAGCCCCGATCCACCATCAAATAAGTAATAAAAAAATAGACACGACTAAATAAATAAAACCAAGGTGGGTGTATATTATTTGATGATAAAATGAACTTTTAGTTAAAAAAAAATATTAGTTTTACTGATAAAAATGTATAAACAGATGTTCGTATTGAAACAGTTTGGTGATAAGTTAGTTATTTGAAGGACACACTAAATTATTTAATAACTAATTACATTCTCTGGCGAATGAATAAAGAGATGTTTGTATTGAAATAATTTGGCGATCTTTACGAAGTACATTCAAATTAGTCAAGGAAAACTAATTTCTCATATCATATTTAGTCAAATTTGCAATATATCTACCAAATTCATTTAATAGACAAATTCTATGTTAAAATGAACACAACTTAATTTACACTCACAATAAAGCTAAGCAATTTCTCCTCATGACATGGCACTTGCATGTTCCTCGCAAGCTTGGTAGATGAATATTCCACGTGCGTATAAAACACATTGTCCCTCTCCTTCCCCTCGCGCCGACTTGCTAGATAGTGTGATAAATAGCCCCACAAATAATGGTATATCTTCCTCCCGCGCAAGTCTTCGCAGTTTTACCTCAGAAATATGGGAGCGTTGTAGTTTAGCAGGCGTAATTCTACCGAGAGATACGTTATGATGCATTGGATATACGCTACATATAATGCTTTAGCAGCAGAAGAAGTATGGAGAAAAGTAAGAGTTTGGTGTGGCTCAAGTTATTCGTTAATATCGATACTATAATATGGTTTAAACATATACAGTTATTGTAAATCAATTTTTGAAATGAAATTATGCATTTTTTTAATCACTATATAAATGTAATAAAAAAGAAAAAAAATATCATCACGGCATATTATCCATTGCTGGGTATGCCAATGTGCTTTGTGTACAGATTTCGGTGACGATGATGATCATTACAATGATTTATTTTATAAACATAATGACTAACATAAAAATTAAAATTTTGCATATTTCGTGTGATTATCTTAAAGTATTAATTTATTAAAAAAAATATTCCACTCCGTTGTTTGTTCATTTCCGTTACTAATAATTTTTCTTTTTTTTACGCCTCCATATATCTTCGACATCGAAAGGTCAAAGAGGTGTTTAATTATAATTATGATAATGATATATCTGCAAATATTCTCTCCTATTGATTTGACTGAGCTGTGTAAGTACTTTTTACTTGTTCATCTTATACGTTCTTACAATTATATGCTATTTAAAAATTGCTACCATATTAACTCTTCACTTAATTTACAAAATACTGATCATTAATGTAAAAAATACTGATAAAATAGTAAAAAAAACACTGATCAATTAAATATAAACTTATAAAAAATAAAGTTAAAATGTTATAGAATTTTTCTCACAGTTCTGGTGATCGCAGCTTAATTAGAAGTTTGGCAGTACATTTAGATATTCATTGCATTTAGAGGGCAAAATTATAAATTAAAGTAACAAACAAGTACTTATACTCCTATTAATATTTATGGTACGAATAAAATTGCATTTTATATCATTTTAATAAACCATTTATTTATTATGTTCTTCTAAGATTTACATCGCCAAATACAATCAAATTTTAACCGCTGATATACCTTCGGTTAGTGAGCGCTATCCAGGGACCAAATGCATAGAGCAGAACAGTGACGTGTAAGGTTTTTGGCTAGCTCCATTTTTCTTCCTTTTCAACTTTATGGTATTTATATAAAAAGAAAAAAAATATCTCTATCAATTATGAAAATCAGTTACATTAATTTTAAGTATAAAAATAAAAAATAGTATTTTCCTATGAAACGTAAAACTACTGAATCTGTCTAACTGGAACTTAAATTTTAAAAATACATTGCACCGTATGATTATACTTAATCGACTCTGATAATGAATATGATTGTTTGGATGATGATAAATTATAATTTTTATTAAAGTTTTGCTAACTCTAGTTTCGTACTAGGAAGATCGGTATAATTTTTTTAAGAATAATCCAAATAATTATCTGTCACTTTTAATACCGGATTCTTTAATTATGAGTATTTACGCCTACTAAAGTGCACAAATTTTACTACATAGTACTAGAAAGTACATGCCTATTGTGGAGCAATAGTTACACTATATCACCACCGCTAGCTCCCATTTATTTGTGATTTTTATTCTATATTAAGATTATTCATTAATAAAACAAGAATGAATATGTTACCATAATAAATCAAGATGATATTATCACTCGTAACATTTAATAATAAATTTTGCTTTTAAATACTAAACTGTCAATTTTTTTTAAATGATAACCGTCAAACTAACTGCTTTCCAGTATTACCTAAATCAAAAAGTTGACTTTTTAATCAAATCCTATTCTTAGATAAGTAGAATTTAAAATTTACATGAGCAACAGAATTAAATTTACGGTGAACCTTAACTTTAAGAAAAACTTAGCAAAGTATAACTTAATATTACGTCGATGCATACGGCCATAATTCAATACATCGGCGTAGTTTTGTATGATGTATCTATGCGGTATGCCAGTACGTATTTATGCTACTAAAATACTAAAATTTTCGATTAAATATAGAACTTTTATAACATCAGAAAATAAGGGAGGTGTATATAAATTCAATTTAATACGATAGTATGATTTTATACTTAAACTATTTATAATTATGGAAATGTTTATCTCATTTCTTTACTATATGAAAGGTAAAATCTTTGTTAATTGTAATTAGCTTATTGCTCTACTTTCTATTCTTGTGCTAATCAAGGAATTAAGGGAAAAGGCTTGAAGGTATATTTGTATAAATCGAGTTCAAAGCAGATGACTAACAATACATCAAACATGCTCTTATTTCAGGAGAGGGTGTTTCCCTTTCCTTTAGAAAGGGAATGCAGGGATGATGGAAAAGGTCTATTAAACAGCTCACGGCAACGACGCTTGTTGACTCAGCCCTTGTCTACGGATGTCAACGCGGCTTATGTCCACATGACCAAATATCAAAATAATATATCTTCCTGGCAGGTCTCAAAATACAACGATATACAGAAATTCAGCGTTTTGTTTACGATATATAAATAAAGAATTTTGTAAATGTTACTTCTTTGAAATACGTTTTTCATATTGAACTAACTTTTGAACACTGTCACACGGGTTTCAATAATGACTAAATTTGTAAATAAATCTCTTACTTTTTTAACTCTTTGCTTATCCATTCAACTCAAGAGATATTAGATTAGAAATGTATTATGTGTAAACTGTAATACGTGTAATTATAGTTATAAAAACAAAGCCGGTGTTACCATCAAGAGAATAAATCCGCACTTCGGGCCTCTAAATTTTGGGCCCCTTTAATGAAAGGTGAGACAATAATATGCATTATTTACTTACTTGATATAAACAAGACAAAAATAATTTGAGTAATTTATATAGTCGATAAGGCTATATTATATTGATTTTCTTTCAAATCATTTTATAAAAAATACTATACAGTAATAAGAATTTTGCTTCATTCAAAATTCAGATTTATTTTTCTTCTACTGTTGAAAATAACAATTATTTAACTTTTTCATGAGATACACTACGCATAATAATAATGTACTTTCTTCAACTTCAATTTGAAAATGTGGAATAAAGTTAAATACACCCGTAGAAAAAAAAATACAGTGTATGGTAATTAGAAGAGGCCCAAGATTTAAAAGCAGGAAAAAATAACAATAAAAAAATACAAATATCTCGGACATACAATCTTAGTTAATGGAAACGATAATATAGATATAAATGAAAAAAAAATTTATAAAGGTGAAAAAATAACTAAATAAATTCATCCTTCGCTTTGAAATAATAAGATAAAACAAACTACCAAAAAATGCATATTTCATACATTAGCGTAGCGTAAGTTATTCCAGTTACGGTTATAAAACTGGAACGTTGTTACGGTTCATTTTCTTAATGCCACACTTTTAGACAACCTGGCCGACATTCCATAATTTTGGTTAAGGTGCATTTGTCCTACTGTTTGATTTCTTCGGTTTGGCAGTTTTTTGGTAAAAGTTACTTCTTCTATGCCGAGATGTTATGAGAGCTGAATGTGGCATTTGTTTCGTGCCGTTTTGTCGGTTTTACCCTCTTTGGAGGGATTTAGGCCGTGTCTTGTTCACTTGGAAATGTGTTTCCGCCGGAGGTTCTGGGAATAAGCACAATATTTTTGCAATGGAGGCAATTTTCAATATAAAAGCCACACACTAACTTATACGTTTTACCGTTTAGTATACATTTATGTACATTTCGGATATAATCTAAAACACAACTAGATTATAATCCTTATTTATGCCGTATTTCTCAAGACTCACATTTATGTGTTTATCGTAACGCCAATATTTAGAGCGACAAGTAGCCTTTCTTATCGTGAGAATATACGCCCACGCATACCCCTTACCAGTGCGTTTTGGAACATCATCGTGGACTATCATCGTCACATTTCTTCCGCATCTTACATCTGGCGAGTTCTGGAAACATAACCCATCTGGACGTTGTAACAACGTCGGCAAAAACATTGAAAAAGAAAATTTACTTGGAAATAATGAACTAGAAATGTTTCCAGGTTAGCAGATTGAATAATATACGAAACCAACCATAAGAGAAGAAAAATGATTGTTAACAAAATTCTGGTGGAGAAAATAATAAAATAAACAATATATGTACCTAGTTAAATATTTTAAAGTCCAATTTAATACAAAGTGTTGATAAATGGGGAAAAATAATAATACTCTATTTCATCAAGATAATGATACCAAACACACGACTTACTGTTACGTTCCATTTTATTAACGCCCCTCTTTTAAACAACCTGGCCGACGTTCCAGTAATTTTTGTTATGGTGTATTTGTTCTACTGCCCTATTACTCTTCAATGTTGTGGTAAGTGACTTTTGTGACGCCATGCCATCGAGGTTAGACTTGATTCCTTCGGTTTAGTAGTTATTTTTTTGTAAAATTTCGTTTTCCTGTGCCGAGATGTGAGAGTTGGACGGGGCATTTTTCGTCCCGATTTGTCGGTTTTATCCTCTTTGGAGGAATTTGTGTAGCGTCCAGTTTATAAATAAATAAATATATTATCACGGCATACTACCCATTTCTGGGTATGCCAATCTGCTTTGTACGCAGATATCGGTAATGATAAAATATTTGTACCGTGCGCGCGCACACCAGGCGTCACCTCACGGGCGCTCCTTGCTGGAGTGGAGAGTGCACCACAGGGGTTAATTTTGTGCCATTAATATTCGAATTAATTTTTGGCGTCGGTCGGAATCTGTGTAACTTTACTTACAAATGGTTGTAATGCCTCCAGAATTAATTCTAGTCGATGTTTTCAGGCTTTTTACGTTTTTTCCGTTTAGTGATACATATTATGTGTATTTCGGATTTCATCTAAAATGAAACTAGATTATAATACTTTTGCCGTATTTCTCAAAGCCACGTTTATGCAATTTTCTTTATTGTACCGCCAATATTTGTAGCGACAAGTAGCCTTAAGGATCGTGACCATCGACCATCATCAATCTATTTCGTCTCCAGCTCTCATCTGGCGATGCCTGTAAATTTTTGCGAGTACCATCACCATAATTACAACAAAGTACTCACCCCTTTTGACCTGCCCTCATATCTACGTCCAGATAAGCGATCTCAATTATTATTTATTTTGTTGTATTGTTTCTCTATTTTTGTGCATGTTTCGAGCTTAATATTTATGTTAAGTTGTTAGTATCGTTATTCTCGTTGTATTTTTATAGTACTTACTGTAATATACTGTTATTGATTATTTAGCCACTTTGCAACATTTATTATTGTTATATTTTGCAGATGTCTACATTTTTGCAACGAAGCGCGACATCCTAACTTCTTTGTTTACATTGAACATATATTCGAGGCGCTCCATGCTGCCCAATACGCATAGGCGTGCCTTCATGCTTTTGATTTATAATGTTTGTTTACTATATAAATAATGCCGCAAACTGCACTAGAACTTTTGTACTACGTACGATATTAAATATTGTTATTCTTAATTTTGGATTACTCAACTTTTAACGTGTACCCTTTTAGCCGATTGCCTTGTTCCCTTTCCGTATCGTGTGTTGAATCACTTTGTTAAGAGCGCTTGTTTTATTCAACTGGCGCCCTAACCTTTATACATCCCATTACCCAGCCCTTCCCCACTGGGCTACGCCGCTCTCAAACCGCTTACACTGGCCTACCCATCTAGGCGTTCTAACACTACATAGTCAAAGACCATCATATAATTGCCCGAAACTAATAAAAACTTCTCTGCAGTCCCCAGACTTCAATATTATAGATAATTTGTGGTCAAAATTAGAGATATTATAAAACATATATCAAAAAAATCGATTAAAATGGTAAATAAAGAATAAAGGAGGTTCAACAAAATATTTATTTTGCAATTATTGTCAAATTTTATTACTAGGTGTATCATTTTCAGTGTGAGGTAATTTTTATCATTTTATGAATATTTTTTTTTTGTTGTATTGAAATATTAAATTAAAAATTATTATTATTATTATTGTATAAGGGAAAGTCTAAGGATAATAAATTATATTTATTTTTTTGTAATAAATCTTTTTATTTACTACTCATACTAATTAATTACCATAGTGCACGTGTATCATTTTAACTTGTATATATGCCTATGGCTTTGAACAATATAGGGCTGTTGCAAGAATTTTTATGTCTCAGTATTAAATTTAAGAAAAATATGTTCAATAAATAGCCGTAAATTTGAAAATATCACGAAATATCCATTAATTTTTTAACAGTTAATTATTGAAATTTGTGTGAAATTAGCTATGAATGACATGTTGTATGTAATTTGATGTTACAGGAGTGGGGAGTTGTTTTTCGCTACCATTTCTGGCGCCAAGCTTTTTATTTAATTATTTACGAAAATAGCAGCAAATTATTATTTTTTAGTACTATGAAAAATATTGCATAAACTTTCGTTTAAAATACTTTCTAAAAAATATGAAACCGGCTCATTGTTGGAAAAAGTTTTCTAAAATGTTATTTGTTTTACTCAAAAAGTTTATTGCAATTCTTTGATACTTTTCGTTTTTACTTAGTGTTTCAATTATTAAGTAGTGTGGCTGCTGCTATAAAAATAAGTGCTATATCTCTGCATTGAAACATTTACGGGTTTTTGCTTAAATGGACTTTTTAACTTATTTTTAGATGTTTAATTCAGGGCCCAAGTTTGGCGAATTAAACCTGGGACATTATATTTAATACTGGCATTGTACTGTGCTAACCGTTTGTATATCATGTGTAGGTAATACGTAGAATAGGATAAAGTATAAGCAAATAATTATTTCGAAAGAAATTTTAAAAAAAATTATACTCGTACCTACATATAAAAATTCGCGCTATTTTCACAAAATTAATTAAAAAAACAAACGCGAAATGAATGCATTTATGTAATAATATCCTTCCTCAAGCACATTTCCTGTTCATATTATTACATAGTTATATAAAAATATATTATTTTTATACACCATAGGTAAAGGTAATCTTTGAAAGAGATCTTATTCTACTTGGAACAAATATTAATTATTATATCTGCTAAATCAAAAAATCTGATGTGCCCAACACATGACCTCTTGCCACTTCCATTTTATGTTACATCTACTTTGTACGCAGATATCGGTAAATGATGAAATATTTGTACCGTGTGGGCGCTTACCAGGCGTCACCTCACGGGCACACATTGATGTCGTTGAAAGTGCACCACAGGGGCCAATTTTGTGCCACTAAAATTCGAAGTAATTTTTGGCGTCGGTCAGGATTAAACCCGGGCCATAATTAACGAGTTTAACATTTCTTGTAATACAAATAATTCAAATTGTATCTATTCTTTCGTTTTATGAGGAATTTTCTCTTACTCTTCTGATATATATTCAAAATTCTTTATATTCACTGACGGTATTAGCGGTATATCTTAAGGATATATGTAATACTAATATACCTATAATTTTTAATATTTTTACCTTCCGTCACCTTTAGGTAAGGAAGGTATTGTCTTTGGTCAGAAAATTCAATGATTAGTTTTTAGTGAATAAGTACGTTTTAGGGTCCCTACAATTCGATTTTACCATTTTTACGATATCTGTATGTATGTGTGTGTGTGTGTGCGTGTGTGTGCGTGTGTGTGTGTGTCTGTGTGTATGTGAGAAAAGTTTCGAATCGCATAACTTAAATACCATGATTCCAAAAGTTATAATTTTTTATATTTCTCAAGTTTACATCTAGACGAACAAGTGATTAGATTATGGTTATAAATGGTCAATCGGAAGTACCCTTATTTGAAGATTTTAACAGTTTTTCTTGAAAAACGCAGTTAAATATCATTTATTGACATTTAACGTTATTATAACTTGCAGAATATATTATTCGTTATACGATTTGATCGCATTTTATACTTCATATTCAATAGATATAGAGTTAAAGAATTATATAGATATTAATGCCCTGATAAATTTTATAAAATAGCCAGATATGCTAACCATGGAAACTGCTAATATATTCAGATAATACAACTTGACAGATGTCAGTATCAATAAGTGCGTTCAATGAAGTAAGCAGTTCAAGTAAATGCTAGGTAAGCAAACGAGACTTGTTGCTTAGTACACTGAAAGATTTGCTAGCTATATGACGAACTGTTATTCACAAATGTCATCGATAAAGTTATACAGTTGTCAAATATAACATCTGTATCTCTCATATCCCTTTTATTGGCCTGGAAAGTTATACAAAATGAATTTATAGGTAGGTGCAGTTATTTGCAGATAGTGGAATTAATTTTGAACATTTTTTTAGGCCTAAGAAAATATTTCAAATTTAACAATGTTATGAACCTTCATCACAAAACTTTGAAAGCCTTTTTGACATGTAATTGATATAAACACACCATAATATGAGATAGAAACAGTACAAGTTAAATTCATATATGTATAATTTGCATTTCCCGCCATTATATTTCATATGTTAGCAAGACAAGCGAGAAATCTGGCGCTTGGGTTACTTGCGAGCAAATCAAGCAAATGCTGGGCTAGCAAAATCGTTCAACACATTTTACTTCCGATTACTTGTTTTCGATACGGTAAAGAATGAAAGAATAAGGGAAATAACTCTAGTATTAGTAGTTTCTAGAAAAATATAAGAGAGACGATTACATTGGTTTGAACATGTCACGAGGAGAGATAAAAAATATTTTGAAAGAAGGATGAATTGCTTAGTAAGAGAAGGTTGGAGAAACAGAGGAAGACGAAAGATAAGATGGAAGGACTGTATTGTGAAAGACTTGAGAGAAAAGGAACTGAATAAGAACGACACGCAAAACAGAAAAGAGTGGAAGAAGAAAATAAAAAATAGCGGCCCGTAACGAATGGGAAAAGCTAAAGAAGAAGAAGAAGATATCAGTGTCAAGTACAATTTGCATAGTTCGTTTTACTGGAAATTTTGATCTTTTGCAAGAAAAATTATGTATGGAATGTATACATAATACACAGGATTGACGGAAGGTATTGTGCTGGCCACAATACTATCTAAAATTTTAAATGTACTTCTCAGAAAAAAGCTTTCTGTAATGTTAATAAAACTGTTGATTCTTGACACTGACATTTTACATTTATCTATCAATTATAAACATTTAAATAGGTCAAATGGTTTCATGGAGTTGTCTGGGCAGCGAGATTTATTACAACAGATTTTTCTATATTACTATATAATATATCTCTAAATCTATAGAAGACAATATTTTTTTAAAATGTATCAGATTGCGAATTTAAAGATCTTTATTATTGTATTGACATAAGTTTTCAAAAATAATACTTAGAAGATTTGTTTTAAGAAACTACCACTTTCGGCTATCCAATTGTTGCCAAAACCTATTCAACTTTTCCCATTAATGTTAAATTGAGGAATCCGTAGTTACATAGGTTATTAATTGTATAGAACTTGAAAAATCGTACCTCCAACATCCTAATACACACACCCACACACACAGACATCATCGTAAAAATGTTAAAATCGTATTCTAGGGACCTTAAAATGCGGTTTTTTAATAAAATGCGGATATACGATTTTTAGCATGAATCCAATACCTCTCCTAGCGAGAGGTAAAAAGTATTGCGACAATCACCTGCAAAGTAAAATGTACCATGGCGTTTTAATTTACAAAATGTAATTAATAAAGTAATACATATTTTTTAAAAATCAATAAGTTGTTTAAATCTTTTGTTTTCTTTTATAATAAGTAAAATGATAATTACATTATTACTTAAAACATTCGAAGAGGAATGATTCGTAACACGTTGCTGTTTTAATCATAATTAATTAATTAAACATTGAGCTTCTATTATACACTTTGTTGTATAGCTATATTCTACAATACAGTACAGGTATTATTTCAAAGATATTGGAAACTCCAATAAAACAACAACATTGTAAATCCCCAGTAAACTGTAAACTATCGATTCTATGTCAC
Organism: Harpalus rufipes; assembly: GCA_951394225.1. Lineage (NCBI taxonomy): Eukaryota > Metazoa > Arthropoda > Insecta > Coleoptera > Carabidae > Harpalus > Harpalus rufipes. Next base: position 32,742,262 of record OX596280.1, on the reverse strand, counting down.
AATATCCCTCCATAAACCGTAATACCGTAAACGTTCATCTGAAAGTAAAGCAACTACCCAACCACTCTCAAAATAAAACTACCTAAGTCTTACATCTGTTCTACATCGAACTTTAAAACCAAATATATGATAGTTCAATTGTCAACAAAAAAAACTATTCGATGTTTCTCTAACTCTCTTTGTTGTACTCTCGTTCTGGGTGAGTTGTTATCTTCGGGATTCGATCCTGGAATCAGGAGTCGCGCCTCTAGCGGATGACAAAGATAAAACTTCCCCGGATCTCAGTCTTTGTTCTTTATTGTACTTTTGAAGTAGAATTTGATTTTCCACGCGGGTTATTTTACTGTTATAGCATTGCGGCTGTATAATGTTCTTATAGATGGAGTTGTTTTCTTTTATAAGAAATGTAATTTTGAGAAGCTTAATGTTCGCCTTAATTACTAAATATGGTAATTCAAGATATGTAAGAACTTCACTACGTGAAATTTAAATTTGCTCTCTGACAGCCTATATCATTTAACATCTTTTTTAAACCATGATAATCCCTATAATGCAGTTTTAAGGTCTACTTTTAATATAAATGACCTATGTTCCAATATATTACTATTATGGAAGACCCCATTTCCATTCGATTGATAGAAGAATTTGTTTATTTTTTGCAATATAAAGTTAATCAAATTATAAACAAATATCATACATAAATATTCTGACTTGAATAAAATGTTCTGTTAGTGTTATGAATTCTTAAAATAAAATTATTGTTTGGTATAAGAATATCAACATACGAGTACAAATATTGAGACTTATTATTTTAAAAAATTATATTTATTTTATTTCAATGTAACATAATACATAATCTTTATTATATTTCTTTTATAAACAATGAGTTGAAATTTAATATCATAAAAATTTCTTCTTGTTTGTAATTCATACATGACTGCATAATATTCTAGAATATATATCCGACTTGTTTTTACTTTGAACCTGTTCGTGTTTGCCGTATATCTTTCGCTTTGTGTAATTTGATAACAATCCCATGTCTACTTTTGGGGCCTTGTTTTCCGGACTTAGCCTTATCTTCCCGGATTCCCCTAGCTCCAGGCAGACTCCGGGCAGTTCTGGCTTCAGCTCCGGTCCGAGAACGCACAAGTCCCAGAACAGAACAACGTGACCGCCTAGAGATTTCAAATAATCGGTGGAGATTTCCAGTTTCGTGTTTAGTCTTTTGTTTCGTTATTTATTGCTCTTAAACTCGCCAGCAAAGGGGATGAAATTTATTAGTTGTGTTTGAGCCAATGATGTTACGCCTAATTGATAATAGAGGAACTTTTTGCTTGCTTGTTTTTTTACAAGAAATTAGTTACATACTTTTTATTGCCACTATAAGTTTCATTAAGTTCCCTTCTATGTAATATATGAGACAAGAATTATTTTTGTTTCATTGATAGATTTTTATTTTTATGGACAGTGTTTTTAATCCATGAAATAACATCAATACAATTAAATAAATTGCAGGTTAACTCAAGGTTTTATAAAGAACGGAATAAATTTACTTCCATAATAAATTTATTTAAGTTAACAAATTCGAATCAATTATATTAATTTTATTATTGAGAAAAGTTGGATTGAAGGAATAAATTTTATTTACTTTGCAAGTAAATTTATCTGTCGTTTATGAAATCGAATAAATTAAGTCTTAACCCTAGAGAGTTAACCTTGTTTCAAAATACATGAAGACTAACCTTCCGCAAATTTTACGATTCTAATTTAAAAGTGTTTTACTTTTCATATTTTTTAAAATTTAACAAAAACAAATACATAATATATCAGTATATACTTTATTGAATTTCTTTAACAAATAAAACAATACTTCTTTATTCAATGCGAACATAGACAGCAAATACACGCGCAATGTTCTGAATAGATTCAGAGTTCACACATCTAGCAATAATTGGTTGTCATTAGTTTTTTTTTTACCGAAAACTTAGATATGGTCACAGATTCAAAACACTATACAGATTGCTCACGTAAATGCACAAAGCACAACGCGAAAATATATGGACGTCGGGTGTACGGAGAGTAGAGGGGAACGTTGGATACTAGCGTTTTGCTTGCATTGACGGTATGTTGAAGAACTACAGCGTTTCTTCTGTACAGCGATGCGTTCGCGCTGTACTTTTGCTTCTGTGCTACATGCCATTACTGATTATGAACGAGAATAAATGTATGAAAATAAAAATTTGTAATAAAAAATTAAATATATTTGTATAACAATATTTCTCAAAGCTTTACAAAAATACAAGTATCTTATTTACGAGTAGGTATTAATTATTTAAATAATTTACATGTTTTAAATAATAAAATAACGATTCCTTAATCTTACAAAAAAAAACACTGAAAGTTAACGTTAAAATAACAAAACAAAATCTAAATAAATTTATGGCAGATCTTATTTAATTTATAAGCTAACTTATTGCAAATTAACACTATGTTTTAGGGTTAATTATCAATCTCTGTATATATAATAAATGTACTATTTATTTATTCTCAATAGAAAAATGCTATTCATTTGGAATTTATAAGACAGATAATTCATGAAGTTATGGGTATTATTATTTATTTTTCAATATTTTTAATTTTCTATCAGGTATTTTATGCCTCAATTCTGTGCTTGTCCATTTTAAATGTTTCATTAACAAACAATGTATTGCATGAGAAATTATAAATTGTTTATGACCGCCATGTCTTCGAATAAAAGAAAATAAATTTTCTAATGGATCTTGATTTAGTCGGTTTGTTAGAAGAAATAAAACATTTTCACATTTTAAACTATCTCACATTTGAAGTATGCCTGTTATTGTTTGAATTAGTCCAGAAAAACAATAAATATCTTTCCTTACTGATCCTTTTTTGTTGTACTGTCCATTTTTTAATCCATTCAATACATTCTTTTAGTTTGTTTTCAACATTTGGCTTTAATGACGATATTGCACATTTGAAAGGATTGACATCGTTTAAATTTTTGCTGTTTAAACAATCAAAAATGTCGTTCAAATTTTGAAGAAAATCAGCTGTATTTAATGCAGTTTCACTCTGTATAACATTTAATTGTCTAGCTGTTTTAATAGCCGTGGCAAAAGAGTGACTGAATACTTGGGTTGCAAGCTTTACATTCATTTTTTGAAAAGAATTTGGTCTTATGTGCGCGTTAGCTAATTTAACCAACGAACGTGTTATATTTTTATCTTTCTCATAAGTGATTCTAATATCATTCCAAGATACTTTTTTGTTATCAATATTTATATTTTGCTTTAATAATATATTTCTAACACTTTTAAATAGATGTGGCACGTCATATAAAGCAAAAATTTGTTTGTTTTTTACGTAAAAGTAAGGGTTACTTTCAATAATATTTAGCAAATTATACATTCTCCTATTATTCGACCCCTGGTCACACGTCACAGCTCTTATATTTAATCCTAAATGTTGTAATTCCATTATAATATTTTCAAGTAATTGCCTATGGCCTTTAACAGGACCTGTACTAATGAAATATGAAACAGGAAGTTTCCAAGAGGAAAATAAACCTCGTACCATGAAAACTAAAGCTTGCGTTCCTATAAGTGTAGATCTTCCTAAAAAACCCAGGTCATTAAAACCTTCTACAATATCGCGTATCTTATTATACTCTAATCCTTGTTTAATAGACATTTCATCTAAAATTAAAATAACATTTTTTTCCATATTATTCATACCATTAACTTTCAATTTTAATTTAGAAAACAAACTCCAGTAGGTAGGTAATTGAAAAATATTTGCCCATTTTCTAATGGTGGATAGAGCAGGAATATTAAACTTTAAACTATGCTTCATATATTTATAATTACTTGCAGATTTAAAAAATAAACTTAGAGCCACATTTCTTTCAGCTATTGTCCACTGTTGTCTTTTTTTGTCTTTCGTTAACATATTTATGAATATATTTGAATTTTTGTTATTTGTTGTTAATTTATTTTCTAATAACTGCAATTTCCTTTTCAAGTTAAATATTTCATTTCGTTTACGTTTTAATAAAATGGATTGCCTATCAATTCGTTTTAATAATTTAGTAGGAGATTTTTTTTTAATTGGCGACGACGTTGCAGGTAATTTTATGTTAAATTTTTTATAATTTTCTGGTGATGGCGAAAGATTCAATTTTCTTCTAACTGACTTTTCGGGAGTTACTATTTTAAGTACACCTGAACTTGTTCGCACTTCAAAGTCTAAAGAATCACATTCACGCTTATAAGTTTTTTTAGGTGTCAACACTTTCAAGTTTTTGGGCGATAAGGGATCCGTTTGTTTAGATGTAGTAGATGTAATTTGCTGGCTTAATGACTGTGGTATGGCGTTTGGAATGAGTTTATTTCGAAGAATTTTATTAATTAAATCACTTTCATGAAAATGTTTCTCGCATATTAATTTTGATGATAATGTTTCTTTTGATTTGAAAAGTTCAATGTTTCCACAATTTTCTAACCAGGAGTCACAAAGTGATTCATTTTGAATAGGGAATTTAAAAAAATGTAAATCTGGGTTTCTTTTCCGGTTGGAGGTACATGACTTGAAACAGCACTTCTTGTACTGCGACATTGCGAGACACGTTGCGAAGGTATAATTGCTGGTATCTTTTATTTTATAATCGATTCCAAATTTTCTTATTCTAAAAAGAACAACAATAATAATATATGGGATGAATAATTAATTTTATGTAGTATTAACAGTATCGGACAAAAATAATAATAATACTAATAATAACATTAATAAAAAATGCAAAATTTTATATTAATATTACTTGCATTTTTTTGTAATTGTTGCTACATTTGAAACAGGCTTTACATTCATTTAACATTTTTAATAATACGTATTTTGTTTATAACAATTAATGAAGTAGGTAAAAGTTTACGATCTCAACTTATTAAAGAATTTGACCCGGCATGCAGTTCTGAGAAGAAATATTAATAATTTTTACTTTAATATTACTAGTTTAATTTTATATATATATTCCGCTACCCTTGGTAAGAAAGATATAGGGTTCGTGTTAAAAATCGTGTTATTAAAATCTGGATATGCGATTTTAGCATCAATGCAATACCTCTCTTAGCGAGAGGTAAAAACTTATACATTATTATAAATATGTAGCAAAATTTCAATTATATTAAAATTAAACTAATATAACGTAAAACATCACAATGCTTTACAAAGCTTTTGATTATTGAACATATACATATAAAAAATTCATGTTTTACTTTATTTATCTTATCTTGATGTTAACTGACTTCATTAATGTTCATTATTTCTAGACTTTACGTATGTATACCTTAGGAATAAAGCGTGCTGAATTAAAACTATTTTTGGTTAAAGTTTTCAAAATCATGTAAAAACATTTAACTCCACATTGGTATTAAAGCTCCCTTCCCACGGCCCGTTATATTGCGGGCCGCGTCGGGCCAGCTCGCACCAACACGCCGTGGGAAGGGTACCATCCGTGGCGGCGCGGCCTGGCCTGTGTGGGCGCGCCCGATCCGCTGGAAGTCGGTAATTTCAAAGGCGCGAACCGGCGCGACGCGAGCGCGCGCGTGGCTGCCCGTGATGGCGCGGATTGTTGCTGGTTCTTTCTTTCTTGTTCATTTCATTTCATTCGTACCTTCGTGTTGTCATACGTCAATATGCAGTGGTCGAACGAGGCTATTTTTGAGTTTTTGACTTTATATGAAAACGAATGAATGACGACATCCACCAGCGTCTTTTCTTCTTTTTTTCTTTGTTCAGTAAATGGTGTCCACTGAATAATACAAAAGCGGCTGCAGCAACAGCAATGCTTTCTTCTCGCGACATTTTGGAATAGTTCTTCAAACCAAACTAAGCATCATGCCTCGGGCCCACACGCGCCATGGGAAGAGTTCGGCGCGGGCTCGCCTGCGGCGCGTGCTCGCCCGCACAAATCGACGCGGCGCGGCGCGGCCCGTGAAATCACACGCCGTGGGAAGCCACCATAACATTTACAAATATTTTGAATTTGTCCGTTCCTGTTACCGAATTATTAAAGATCAACATAATATGCACTTACCAGTAATACGAAAATAATTTGAAAAAAATATAATTTTCGAATAAAAATGCAAAAAAGCACTATTCACTCACGAATACTAATTGATATTTTAGGATGTATTCTTTGTCAATATCTTCAGTATACTAATACAATATCTAGAAAATGTAACGTTCCAGGATACGCTACGCTTTTGATTGTTTAGTTATGTCAGAGTGTTAGTATTTATGATAGTTTGTCTATGTCAGCGTTAAAGTGTTATTTTTTTAATTTTTAAATATCCTCTTCTTTATCCAAACAAATAAGATATATCAGAGATCATACAATAATAAATGGTTTCTACTATATCGATCGAGGGATCTGGGAATAAACTTAATGTTGCTCTTCCCCGCCTACAGATGACTCTAGTATCGCGGGGAAGATTTTCGCGACTCTATACGTGAGCAATCTGTATAGTGTTTTGAATCTGTGATATGGTGGTTCTTTTCGAAGGGTCATGGACAGGTTTTTCGTCGACAGGTTTTTCCTTGATGATATTTTCAATAACAGATTGTAACGAAAACTGTGAAGTTTTGATATTTAAACTTAATTTGGGCAAGCAAATAATAGTTGCCAACTTAATGCAATTATAAAGATATTTTATCCATGGGCTTTGCCTGATGTATACATGTAATTTTATTTATATTAAATAGGCATTCATGGGCGCAACTCTGAGAATTTACTAAAATATGCATACAGAAGACATGTTTTCGTTTTACGTGATGGTCAATCTCCTCCAGATCTTTGTCAGTCAGAGATCTATACTATTTTGTTTATTATTAGTAACATAAATTAAGTAATACGAATAGAGTGTCAGTACAATAAAAAGACGTCTATAGCACTAAATAACACTGTCAGTCATGTACCAGTTACAAATGATGAAACTACTGCAAGAACTAATCATATAGACGTACACACTAAAAATTCGCATACAATTTTAATGGCGCTTCGAAAATTAACGAAAGGTTATCTTTCTAGGGTTAAAAAAAGCATGTAGAATTAAACGGGTTTATAGTAGTGAAATACACGTAAATAATAATAGACAATATCTAAAACCCATTATAATATTTTTACCAGTTTCAGAATATTAAGCCTTTGTTTAAATATACAAAAGTAGACTGGTGACTAAGTAATAACTGTATCGGTATGGTAATATTATTACCATACTGATAATTCAACAACAGTCTACAAATAAAAATAAAATAAAATGAAAGTGTAATGCTCTTCTTTAATACATACGGTAACGATAGTATATATATTATTAACGTAGTTAGTTTACTTTATTCTAAAATAATAAACATGAGAAATAAAACACATAATTTGAATATTTATCGTATTGACGTATGTCAAAATAATTGTTCTGTTTGTCATAGCATTTTAAAAGTAGTATTTATAAAAGAATTTAAAAAAATAATATTTATTAATCATGTCTTCATTTACTAGTATTTTTAAAAACTGTTATTTTTGTGCTCCATAGAACGTCTTTGAAAACTGTTATATAAGACTTTACACATAAATATGAATAGAAAAAAATGTTAATAGAAAGAGCTTAGCTGTAGCTATGATAGAGGCTAGAATGATTATTGCGCAAAATAGGTTCCTTTTGTTGAAATCAGTAGTGATTTATTAAGTTTGTAACGAGGTCTGTAATACGTCTTTGTTTTGTGTCTTGTTGTGATGATACTTTTGGTTCAAAATAGCAAAACTTCCAGAAAAAAATGTAGTGAAATAAATGGTTAATGACCCCACTATTCATATTATAGTAGGAAATATTAACTAAAACGCGTTCCATTTTTAATCGTTTTGGAACCTTTCAGAGAACTTAAATTCAGTAGAGGCGGGTATAACAATGAGTATAAAATTAATTGTTATCAGTTAATTATTGTACCCACTACTGGATGTACTAAATTGTTTTAATCGCATATTTCCTAAATGATAATATCTTATGAAAAGATTTTTATAGGGATAACTTTTGAGTTTTTTGAAACCAAGAAATAATTTCCAGATTTTACTTCGGTTAAAAAAACAAGAAATAATTAGACTAGAGTACCAATAATCAATGCTATATAAGATTGATAGTTATTATTTTACATTCAGTTTTCTTATTACAAGTACTCGATTATGAATATTTTCATTATTATTGGTTTCATTATCTCTATGACTTTGTAGTAATTTTCAACAGCATCTAATACGAATTCCCTACAGCATTCCTACCTCCAATCAACATACCACGGAGTCACGTTAGCTAACCTTACATAACCTCTCATTGGCGACAACAACAGTCTGCTTATGCCATTGTTGTCTTTGCTGCGAGCCACGAACTAATCAACAGGTTCACCACGTTGTACACAACACTCTATGCTGCACATATGCATTGGTGCAAGACATGATAGGATAGCGACTGAGGTCAACACTCAACAGGCATTTGGACAGTAGATAAGGTCAATAAATTTTACTGTATGGATAGTTTCCGCATTTGTTTACTGATCGTAAACGATGTTAAATTGTATAAACTTTAAATAAAACTGGAAGAATAATTTTAACGTATTTCTCTTTATTTATTTATTATTATCGTTAGTTTTTGGTTAAAAAATTGTTATTTTTTACCCTAGTAACCTTATATATTTTTCCTGGTGGAGAGGCCATGTAGCAATAGCAATGGTCTAGATAAAATAATTTATGAATACTAGTCGAAACTGTTACAAATGTAAAATAATTGTAATTATAGAATACTGAGGTGCTGAAATTAAATCTTAACAAAAGGCTGCATATAAGCGGTGTTAGTTGATACTAGCCTTGAATCACCCTATATAAACGATAACTATACGTTTTATCAATTTCATTATTCCTTACGATAGGCAAATAATATTAATATTGGAATACATTAATCATATTTTTAAGAGCTAATACGATATGAGTTCCAGGAACTTTTAGTTTATCCAAAGCAATATTAATATTCAAAGTACATAATCAATTATAAATTTTATACTAGTATTTAAAAAGAATGCCAGTCAGTGTCTATTAACTTGTTTAATTGATCATTATATAATAAAATAAAATAATGTATTTGATAAAAAAAAATCTGATGTGGACACCACACGACTTCCTTGTACGATTATTAAACTATACATATTTTTTTTAATAAATAAATTACAAAATATTAATTTTAACTTCAAAACAGTAAGATATATAGCGACCATAATCTAACCCAGTTCTTTTTAAAGAGAGTTTTGATTACAACAAAGAAATATTTGATTACAACAAAGAATATGACTAATTTCACAATAAAAATATAATATTTGTTATTGTACGAATCATAAAATTGCACGTATTTAACGTAATTTGACATGAACATTTTTTTATGTTTTTGTCCTAATCCATAGCAAACTTTATTACAAAAACAAAAAAGTATATAATTTTTAAATTTACATATCTCGCTTATACAAAGGGCTAATTTAATAATACTTGATTGTAGTAATTGGTGCAATAGATTGCACACACTTAGAAATACAGTCTCCGGAAGGTAACGATGCCGAATATTTTCGAAATATGAAAGGCTGGTTCTCCTGGAATGTTCAGGCAATTTGCTATGCCGAATTAAGAATTTTGGATATTGTCACTAGATGGCTTGGATCCTCACATGAACAGACTATTTTTAACCAGTCACGTATTCGGAAGTAGAGGAGTCTGATATTATTCAGATTATCCGTAATATGGATGAAAGAAGAAATCGACAAAATGAACCTACAATTATTCGAAATGAAGATAACAATACAAGGAGATGTTTAATATTGTAATATTTTTCGAATTTATTATAGTATATATAATGTGGTAATAAATTTTTATTTAAACAAATACATATGTTCTTTATTTTCCAATTCTGCTTTTAATATTTTCGTCTGAATTTTGTGTTTCTCTGCTTCTTTTGTTTCTTTTTTTCGCTTTGTTCTTGCAATAATTTTAATTCTATTTGATATTTTTCTACTTCACGTTTATTTTTTCCTTAATAACATTTATTTGCATCTCAACCAGTTCAGTCTTCTTCTTTAGTAGGTAATTCATAGTACGCATTTATTTTTCGTTACGTAGGAGGCTTTTTTCCTTTTATTTATTTTGGTTTGTTGTATCTTGAGTTTCTGCAAAATGACAAGAAGTATATTTTTTTAATATTTTCTATATTTATTTTTAAATACTTTTTTGATTTTCAGTGACGAGTATTGTGAATGCTGCATTTTTTTGTTGCCTTAAAACTATGGGATTCCAGGATGACCATGATATTTCAATTTCTATATTCTACAAAAAGTTGTTCCAACTAATAGTAGAATAAAGTTATATTGCATGTAATTTTATCTGATAGTTTTCTGTATTAGGTGTCGTAGAACCATGTTCAGTTTCCAAACTTATTTCAGTTTGTAAAGTTATATCTACAAATTTTACAAATTGTAAAAATCTTTTAAGTACCTGCATGCGTCACTATCAAATTTATTGTCAGTTCCTGTCCCACTAATGCCTATAATACCCAATTCCCTTTTCTCTAATGTGTCTAATTTTTTAAAATAAATTTGGCCCCACCACCAGTTTTAAAAAGTCTTTTTTTCCAAAATCCTTCCTTGTTTGTTTTTTTCAGAGTCCCATTTGCTTTTCATTCTAAAATTTCAGTAATTGAATTTTTACTTTTATTACATATTTTCTTTCTGCGCTGTAAATAAAATACTTACCAACCATGTTTTGGAACTGTATAAATTTACAAGAGTCTCGGCTTCAAACGACGAATAATTGGTTACGTTTTCTTTTGTACATTTTACACAAAATTTGTACCATATGTCAAAAATATGTGTCAAATTTATGTCAGAATAAATTGAATTATGTATTGGAATAATGTGGAAAGAATACAAAATTATTACTGCAAAATATGACAAATTTTTATTGAAAATTATTTAATATACGCAATACTACGATTATTTTATAAAAACAAATAACAATAAATATTATGATTGACATAATAACATTTATTTAAATTGTCAATCCTATTCGTTTACTCCAACAAAACAAAATATTGACCAATAAATTAAAAGTATAACTTTATACGAGGTTTGTTCGATGATATAAGCAATGAATAACTATTTCTATGGCAATACCTTAATTTACTTTATCTAAAGTTTATTCTAGGAATGTAAAAGATATTTTGTTGCAGTATCTAAGGAATAACGTTATACTTGGTTTGTACCGAACATATAAAAGTGGCCCTTAGTGGATTAGCGCAAACCCGAAAACAATAACACCATACAACAAATGTTCACTCTCAACATATTAATCCTTTATTTAATATGTAGGATTGTAGACTATATTATATGATGAAGAAGTTTATCCGAAAATAATATAATCATTATTTACGAGTCAAATACTATACTTTATCTACAACTATCAATTTTACAGATAGTGAACATATTTTGTGTGGTTATGTTAGTCGTTGACGTTACAGCGAAAACTATAATATGTCAGTTGTTATCACTTTTTGACATGAGTAACTGATTACTATATTAATAAGTTTTAGTAGATAGTATTATTTTAAATTTATCAATGAATATTTGCCTACAGACGTTTATAAAATTATCAATAATACAATGTAGCCTATTTAAAAAAAGTTTTACCATGGAATATGAATACTTCATATTCAACTAACGTAATGTGAGCAGCCATGATGTATTTACTCGTAGAGTTGGCTATATATTGTACTTACATACAATAGTTGTAAAAATGTATGTCAAAAAAATTACAATTTCGCGTTCACAAAGTACAACTGTGACAATTAACAGTTTTGTACAAATGTTTTTGAGGATTTTTTAAACTGTGAAATTGGTAACTTAATGTCAAATGAATAACCACAGACCATATAACTTTTATTTTAGTCATTCACGTGTCATGTAATCTTACTGAAACTAGATTTTTATGATACAGTATTTACATCAAACAGTAAAACACTCTTTTCAATTAAAACTAAAGCTACATATTTGTAGATTCATAACATAACAAACATAAATTTTTACTCTGACCTAACTTCTAAATCAATGTTGTCAAAATGTCAAACTAAATTAAATTTCAAATGTTTACTGCAACTGCCAGTTACCAAACTTGATATTTTAATATTTCTTTCAATAATAATTTTGAAATAAAAGTAAATTCATGCGAAATAGGAAAAGTAGTATGAAAAACATGTATTATAATGTACATTTGTAATACTTGTCTTTCAATATACCATTATATATTTTTGTAATATAAGCATTCCTTTCAAATATTACAATATTTACCTTTGTGTTATTTGACATTTATTTTGTTATTTTGACATTTCGTCGTTATTTTCATTTCGTTATCATAAAATTATTTTAAAAAATCTCATGTCGGATATTAAACTAGAATATCCTATTTTAATTCAATTAGAAGAAATTCAGTAACCAGCAGTTACATTTGGTTTCTGTCTAAGTTCACTAATCTACATAAAAACTATTGCGTTCATCCAATTGTACGGATTAAAGTTTCTAACTAAACTAACAAATTAGTCATGAATTCATGATATGAATACCATAGTAATCATGGTATTCACGGTATAGCTCAACACATTCAGGTTTTTTATGCAACTGATGACGGAGTACAGAGTACAACAGAATTCATAAATTATTAAGTTAATAAGAATTCCTCTTTTTTCTTGTTTCAGATATATTTGAGAAAAGAATCTGTTGTGGCCAGCACAATACCCTCCGCCATTCTCGTGTACAATGTATAAATTCCATAATTTTTCTTACAAAAAATTCTAAATTTCCAGTAAAATTATTTCATAAAAAAACTATTCAAATTGCACTTGACACTGGCATCTTCTTCTTCTTTAGCTTTTCCCATTCGTTAGGGGTCGCTATTTTTGCATGTCGTTCTCATTCAGTTCCTTTTCTCTCAAATCAGTCCTTTCGTCTTATCTTTGGTCTTCTTGTGTTTCTTTAACGTCCTATTACTAAACTATTCATTCTTGTTCCAATATAATTCTTCATTTCTCCTCATGACATGTTCAAACCAACGTAATTGTCTTTCTTGTATCTTTCTAAAAACTTGTAACACTAGAGTTATTTTCTTACCGTATCTTTCCGTGTATTCCCCAATATCTACTTCAACATCCTCATATCTGCCACATTAATTTACTTTTTATTGATACTGACATCTGTCAATTTGAATTATATGAATATATTACTAGTTCCCAAGCTTGGCATAGCTGGCTGAATTATAAAATATAATTTCTTTAAAATTCTTTAACTCTGTAGCTATTGAATATGAAGTATAAATTGTAATCAAATCGTATAGAGAATAATATATTCTTTAAGTTATAATAATGTTAAATGTCAATAAATCAAATTTAACTGTTAAATCTTCAAATGAGACTACTTCCGGTTGACCAATTATAACCAAAATCTAATCAGTTGTTCTTCTGGATATAAACTTGAGGAATACGAAAAAATTATAATTTTTGGAATCGTGGTATTGAAGTTATGGAATCCGGAACTTTTGTCACACACACACACACAGACACACAGACACAGACACACATAACAGACATCATCGTAAAAATGGTAAAATCGTATTATATGGACCCTAAAACGTGCTTATTTAGTAAAAACTCATCATTGAATTTTTTGACCAAAGACAATACCTTCCTTACCTAAAGGTGACGGAAGGTAAAAATCAAAGTAGCTGATATTTAGTGAGAGATTTATGAACGTAGCAAATGGGGAAAACATTACCTTTCATCATTTGTTGGTGTAACGAAATAAATGTTGAATATAAATGATATATTGCACCAGATCGTGTCGATAATACACTTTGAAGTAAAAACAGCAAGCGATATTCCTATTTTACTCTATAAAATGGCGGCCAAATGAGGGATTTTGTCATCGTTCAACTTGCTATTTCAGTTCATTTTTTTCTCCTATATACCACTTTGCCCCTAGACACGAAATATGCAGTGGCGGCTTGTCAGGGTAGGCAGGTGAGGCAGTGCCCCACCAGAAAAGAAATAAAGCTGCAAGTAAAGTAGTATGTAAACTAAATTTTAACTTATTCCGTTAATGCTTGTCTTTATAAATATCAAAAGAATAATTTAAGCCACGACCATAACTAATATGTAATGCAGTTCACCTAATTTACACCCTATAATGTGCTTCTCGAAATGAATAGTATAACTGCCTAATGTTTTTGATAAAGCATTCATTCCGGGAAGAAATACGTGCGCTATAGAGGCCCTATAGAGGCCGTTACCATACATAAGTACAATCAACGCCATGTACTGATAAATTTTGTGAGTAGGTTCACATCTACTGCAAATTTTTGCAAGCAAGATTAAATAATATTAGCTGCGAATTGCATTCGACAATAAACAAACATAACATAACATAACATGACTTGTCTAGCATTTTTATTATAATAGGCTCTGGTTTGCGACTGATACATATTGCAGTAAATATTTAATTCTATTTTTTTTTTGTTGTTGTTATAGTTTACCCACGTAGTGTTTTTATAATTTGAATTTTAGTTGAAAACAAAAAACAAATAATGACTTCGACTTCAACTTTAAAAGAATTGAGTGACAATATAAGGAATTCTGACGATATTGTTAATTTTTTAATTAACAAAAACCCATTTAATCAACTGTCTTATGAATATAAACTATTTGTCAAAGAATTTCCTAAAATATTCTGTGATCTGGCAATTTATTTTTGTACATGAGAGGGAAAAAATATGCATTTACACATCCCTTGAAAAAATGTAACTTTCAATACTAAGGCATTCGCCCTTGAATGGAAAAAAATTTCGCCTGCGGTGCATTTTTTTTCTGGATACCTTGCCTCACCAAAGTTTTAGTGCACAAACCGCCACTGGAAATATGTATATTTTCCTAGGAGAGATTTTATTATTGACAAATAATGATGTTTTATTATACAATTTCGGGGGTAACAAGTTCAAATCACATCAGCTATTTCTTGCGGTTTTATAGAACTCAACTACAACTATTATTGAAATCAATTTTCAACAAACTGTCAAATAGACTATTGTTGTCATGTGTAACTATTTGGTTTAATTGTCAATACACTTCTGTTTTCTTTTTTTTAAACCCCACAACAGGATTAAAATTCAATTACAGAGTGGGTCCACTTAATATACAAACATTTACGTTTTAGCGAGATTCGAACCCGGGACTTCTAGCATACTCATTATTAACACTATGTTAGTCGCGCGGGTGATATACGTCACCCACTCTACTTTAAGAAACGGTAGATCTTATTTCTGAAATTGTATAAATCCATAAATCTAAGTACTTTTTAGGAATAACAATAAAAACAAATGGTTGACACTGGTCAGCTGGTCACCCATGCGACTAATAATGTACTGTGCGCAGTAGCAGTCTTTTTATTATCACCTTTTACTTTGGTAAGCGCCTTTTTGAGTTTATGCTCATTCATATTTGAACTAATAGGTTTTTCTTTATAGAAAATATGTCTGCACTAAAGTCAAGAAAAAATGAAATATAAAAATAAATAAATTAGTATATTATCACGGCATATACCCATTCCTGGGTGTGCCATTCTGTGTTCTAATCAGATTTCAGTAATGATGACATATTTTTACTGTTCGGGCGTTTACCAGGGGTCAACTCACGGACACTCATTGCTGGCGTGGAGAATCACTGTTGTGCCATTTAAAATTCGAAATACTTATTTTGGCGTCGGTGGGAATCGAACCCGGTTACCCAGATTCGCAACCAGACACTCAAGCATGCGGCCACAAGACCCCAAAGAATGAATATAGTAAATATCCTAACGTGTGGCAAGTAGTGATGCCGTGGGATCTCGCGTTTTCGAGATCTCGTCTCGAAAATCGAGAAATTTCGAGACGAGACTATCATAAGTAATGCATCAGAGTAATGCCCTCGAGATTTGCTCGAGACGAGAGTAGGTATTCGAGATCTCGATTGCACGATTTTTTTAAATATGTATATAATTAAAGATATACAATAAGAAAAATAATTATCAGTACAAATATTTTCATTTCCTGTTTATTATTTATTTATTCATTTTAAATTTATAGGGTTTTAGTACAAAGAATAGGAACAAAAGTGTTCCCTGTGGTGTACTCTCCACGCTAGTATTAAATGCCCTTGCTGCGAGTAATATTTGTTCAGTATTTTTTTACTTACCTGTTAAATGCCAGACTTAGTAAAAATAAAGTTTTAATCAGTAGTATCTACTTACTCCTTTATTAAGTCCAAGTTGATGCTAATTTATTTTCCTGATAGATGAAAGTATAGAAAATTTATAACATGTAAAGGTAATATTCTATGAATTTATTTTATATGTATTTATATACAAATAATAGATAATTACAGCGTCACTGCTTGCTACCTTCAACCATACAAACACGCTCTGACCTGCCAACTTATGGAACACCCATACAGCTAATTATAAATTCGAGAAATTCGAGACTCTCGAGTCGAGATCGAGAATAGAGGATGAAAAATATGACGAGACGAGACGAGAGCGAACTGTTTCTCGCCGTTTCTCGTCTCGCGGCATCACTAGTGGCAAGTTAATAACAATCGTATTTAATTTTCGTTTGATATATGTATTTTTATTTTGAATAAAGACTTTCAATAAATACCCATTGATTTCGTATGAGTATATCATCTGAGTAACACATATCACCCACGCGACTAATTACGTCAGTATAAGGCAAGCGACTAACGTAGGGTTGAGTCGTTCCTCTAATCATTGAATAGCTGGAATCAACTTTTGTACAGGCTATTAAAAATGTAGTACAATAAATTATAGAAATTTTTATTCTTGTAAAATCATGGTATTCCAACTCTCGATCACTGAAAAAATTGTACATATGTTACACCCCATACCCGAATTCATGCATTGTCCGGTAAATTTGCTCAGAATACCGTCACAATATCTAACCTAATCGTTACTAGTATTTAGTTCTGGTTAAGTAATATCCGTTGTGGTTGAAGTGGTGAAATTCGGGTTTAAGAATTTTCAAGTGATAAAACTAGATCTGAGTATTTTTTTCGGACAGTGCCCGAATCCTGATATAGAGTGTAGCATACACATGTCAGGGGAGAGTACTATGTTCTATTTCTATTCTGTACTTTTTAGCCATGCATCTTTGCCTTGCTTTATAACATACTATTTTATCAGATCTTAACAAAATTTAATTTAAGCTTTGCTACTTTTTTATTGATTCACATACAATACTTCTTTTACATAAAACTAGTTTAATATTTTGGTTTTATATTGTAACAACTTGGTTTGTATTTTGTCACATTTATACCTACTTGCTTATTGAAGTGCAAGTACTCGAAGAACTCATAGACATAATACTGAAATTGGAACATCATCTATTGTTGCATCTCACACATGTGCCTAGTCCTGGGAGTATCTAAGAGAACCCATTTTATATCAATGTGGATAAAGACAAACAATGACCCACCTGTTTACGTACACCGACTTAGAAGAGGAAATCACGAGAAGAGGACTGGCTAAAGCAACACCAGCAAAAATAAAATTTGCTGTTTTTTAGACCACTCTTTGTCAGGGTTCTGCAAACTATTTTCTACTGGCAAGAAGGAGGAATTTCCAGAAAATTTTCGTCCTCAAAATCCCAGACCGATGCATCATGTTTAATCACTTATGATATTTTTTTGTATTTCCTATGTATTTATGTACCTATACATAGGCTGTAACAGATAAACGAGGTACCTCAAATAATTTCTATATTATTCGATATTATTTTTAAACCAGTGGTTCTCAAGTTACAATACAAAGTTAAATTTACTGAAATGGGATTATACATATTTTTAAGCCTATTCGATAAAGTATTTTTTTCCGAATATAATTATTTTATATCCTAAAAAAACAAAAATATTGAGAAAAAATGAATTTAAATTTAAATAAATGTTTTTTATATGTATTTTTCAGTTGGCTATGCATGAAAAACAATTGAGTTTAAAATTATATGAAACAAATACTTGCTAATAACGTTATAAACAGTGTTCTATTTTTGTTATTCTTATATAACCTACTGAAAATGACTGAAAAGCAAATTTATTTAAATTTCAATTGAGTATTTCTCAATATTTTTGTTATGTAAAGATATAAAATGATTATGTGGTTGAATTCAGAAAAAAAAATCTCTATCGAATGTGTCTAAAACATATGTCCTCCTATTTAAAAAATATAACATTGTATTATTATAACTTGATAACTACAGTATTTTATTCTATATTTAATAGTATAGAAATTATTTGAGGTAGCTCGTTTAATTGTTTCACTCTGACTTTTTGTGTCTGTCTTTCTATATATTTATATCCATGTTTATTATAGTGTGTTACCTTTGATAACATAGTTTGAAAACAAGTAATAATAATAATATTGCAGTGCATTATGCTGTCTCTTTTTGGCAAAATGAAATAACATCGCTTCATCACAATCATTTCATCCACTATTCTATCCTCTTTCTCCTATCAGTATCCCTCTGGAGGGCGTTAAAAGCCTGTTAATTGTAGTGAGTAGCACCCGGCTTGTTTGCGCTACAAGGATTTACAAATTGGGGTCCTCTGTGGCATTCACTGCTTCTTGATTAAATTTATCAGATGGCCTGGGGTACTTGCTAAGATACTACCGCACTACCAACACTATGGAACTACTTAGAGGATAATTCTGACGTTATGCATAAGTGTGAGGACAAGAGAAAGTGTTAAGCAAAGCTATGTTTAACACAGAAGGTTTTTAATGAAAATAATGAAAATTATATTACGAGTAGATAGCATCTGATTAAATATTGTACATACTATAACGTACGCGAACCCGACGCCACTGAGTGCAGTAAACCCGCGACCGACGCCACTAGTCGGACGGGTCTTGACCTGTCGAGAGCGTAGTTACTGAGTGTGCAGCTATGTAAACAAACTTTGCGATATTTTGTCATGTCGTTATTCTTGAACATTACTGGAAATATTCGAGTTCTCTAGATGAATGCAGAGCAATATAAAGGCAGTGATCATGTATTTAATAATATTCTTATGGCCGTATTCATAACTGTCCGTAACGAGGGTAACGCTTCGTACTATTCAAAACGGTCGTAATAGAGAAAAAAAATTATTCATCCAGAGGGGCAGGCGCACTCCTTCTCATCAACAGTCAGTTCCAATACACGAGTGTTGATTTATCGGATTACGCAGATATACTCCCAGTGAATGGGGACATTGTTTGCTCTAAAGTTATCCACAGTAATACAACTTGAAAATTTACCATTTTTACAACATAATAATTTTATTATTACTGGAGATTTCAACATCCTTGAACTTTCAGTCCCATTCAAAAGTTAACATATTTATG
This sequence comes from Harpalus rufipes, assembly GCA_951394225.1. Taxonomy (NCBI): domain Eukaryota; kingdom Metazoa; phylum Arthropoda; class Insecta; order Coleoptera; family Carabidae; genus Harpalus; species Harpalus rufipes. Next base: position 32,722,699 of record OX596280.1, on the reverse strand, counting down.
AATGCACTTGAATTTCTAGGTGCAAAGCAATATAACAATTTTAAAAATGTAAATAACATATTATTAGACGTTGTTGTTTCTAATATTAGTTGTATTTACTCGTTTAACTGACAATATTTTTGATAAAGAGTACGCCCATCATCCGGTTCTTAATATTGTTATCAATTTTAATTTGGAGATCCATGTGATACCCCGTGCCAGTTTGATTCTATCTTATAGTTTCAAGAAAGCCAATAACGGAAAATTGTATAAATTAATAGATCAATTTGACTGGAACAGATGTTAATCAAGCATATAATTTTTTTACACTACTTTCTGTTCTTTCATTGACCAATGTATTCCAGTCAAATTACATAAGACTCTTGTGAGACACCTATTAAGAATGATCCTTACAAATTTTGGCATTTTGTGAACTCTAAAAGGAAAAAAATCCACTAAATGTAGTTCAATGATTTCTAATGACAAATTGTAAATTGTTGTCCTTACCTGATGATATTTTTAACGCTTTTGCATCTTTTTTCATTCTTTGTACTCATCTCCTAATACGTCTCATACTTCTGTCTCTAACTCTTCATCATCTTATTTAAATATTACTTTCTCTTCTGTATCTGTTCATAAAGTTGAAGCCTCTATTATACATTTTAAATCTTCTCTCTCTTGTGGACCTGACCATATCCCAAGCCTTTTAAGTAAGGATTGTTCTTATCCTCTGTCAATCGCCTTACATCATCTTTTTAACTTATGTATCTCTGTCAGCACCTTTGCAGACTTCTGGAAAGCCACCCCACCCCAATTCATAAGTCGGGTGATGTAATTAATATTAAAAATTGTCGGTCGATTGCTATAGTCTCTAATTTTAAAATGATCATTTACAATACAATTTACTCCAAAGTTAAAAGAAATAGCTCCGTGTGCCAACATGGCTTTATGAAAAAACGTTCTACAGCCTCTAACCTAATGTATTTTAGTCACTCTGTTGCCTCTACTTTTGATTCGAAGGGTGTAGTGATGTAATTTTGGCCTGTACAACCACTTGTGACAATCTTGGAGTTAAATTTGACTCTAAACTAACCTTTGGTGAACATATTGATGTCACCTACAGTTAGAATGCTTGGCTTCATTATAAGGAACACTCATTCTTTTAATAATATTTTTGCAATATATAGTTGCCTCTTCCTACTTAACTTTCATGTTCCTGCTGTTAAAACAAGAAACTCTACGACCTCATATCTACCTACAGCTCGTACTAATCTTTTTTTTTTTTGGTTCCCCTATTCATCGGATATGTTCTCTTTATCAATCTAACTATATTTTGCCACCATTTAACTTAGTACTGTGTTATGTTTTTCTAAAGTCTATTATTTAAATTTGCTTTGTTTTTGTAATTGTATTAACTTATTATTGGACACTGCCTATTGGAGAAGTATATAAATATAAATAAATAAATGAATACATAAATAAATATTCGTTATCCACAACAACCGTAAAATTCATCGTAATATATAACGAACCAAACTTCGGTCGTAATATGTATTACAGCCCATTAAATTAGAATGAATAATTTCATTTGTTTATAATCGATGCATTTAAGTTTGACGTTGTCAAAAGTACAATTTGATTTATTATACAGTACCCTTCATTATAATATTATTTAAAGATAATATTAATTTAAATAAACATTATTTTAGAAATTGAAATTGTCATCATTATTATCTATACCATCATCACCATAATCAGCTTTTTCAATATTATCATCATCTTCTGATTCGGACAACAAGTATATGTAACTGTAGCTACATATGCTAAGGCCTCGAGTAAAATTTACTATTTAGAGCGTTGGATTTTTTATGTTTTTTCCCAGGTATCATTTTTACCTCCCGCTACTCTTGGTAAGGGAGGTATTGGGATCGTGCTAAAAATCACATATCGAGATTTTGGTAAATGAGTACGTTTTAAGGTCCCTAGAATCCAATTTTAACATTTCCACGATGATGTCTGTGTGTATGTGTGTGTGTGTGTAGATCCTCTTTACGCTCTAACTCAAATACTATCGGTCAAAAAAATTTGAAACTTTGTAATTCTACCTTATTCTAATATGAAAAGAAGCCAGTAGATTTTGGTGTAAATCAGATTACCAGAAAAGACACGTTACTGGAAGCTTGAAATAGTTTTTTTTCAAATATACCTTTAAGGCCCAATCTTACAATCTCTGGTTAAAATTTTAACTGCCAGTTAAATGAACAATATTGAATCGGATTTTTGACAGCAATTATAAATTTGTCCTTTGACAGTTCATTTCGTTTCGGTTTTGTTTATTTAACTTACGGTTAAAATTTTAACCAGAAATTGTAAGTTTGGCCCTAAGTATTATTTTTTCAAGATTTGTTATTATAAAAATTAAAGTTTTTTAAATTTTCTACAGGTTTGCAATAATAGTTTTTGTATATATTTTATGGATACATTTCTAAAATTATCTATAATTTTAATCCCGGAGCCTACGATTTAAAGACAACTCCATGGTTACACAGTTCAGATCTCAAATGTTTGTAAATGACAGTATATGCCACTGTCAACAAACTAATCATTTCAAATAATAATAGTAACGATTTAAAAAGAAAATAATAAATGGGACAATAATTATATGGAAAGAAACTTTATAGTTTCCAGCATAAGTAAATATGTAGGAATATAGGTAAGATAATAAAAATATATATCATCACGGCATATTACCCATTACTGGGTGAGCCAATCTGCTTTGTGGTAATAATGATGACATACTTGTACCGTCCGGGCGTTTACCAGGCGTCACATCACGCGAATCTGGGGAACCGAGTTCGATCCCAACCGACGCCAAATATTTTAGAATTTTAAATAGCACAAAATTGACCCCTGTAGTACACTCTCCACGCCAGTAATGAATATAGGTAAGTATATAAATAAATAATATAAATATATTGTCACGACATATTAACCATTGCTGGGTGTGCCAATCTGCTTTGTACACAGATTTTGGCATATTTGTACCGTGCGAGCGTTTACTAGGCGTCACCTCACGGGCACTCATTGCTGGCGTGGAGAGTGTAACACAGGGGTCATTTCTGTGCTATTTAAAATTCGAAATATTTGGTGTCGATCGGGATCGAACCCGTTATTTAAATTTAATTTAATTTTAAGTATTTACATGAATAAAAATTAAATTAAACGGGAGGTATTGTGTTGGCCACATCAGATTTTTTTTGTTTTATATTTACTGCATACGTTTTCTTCCTATCTATTATATTAATATTTTCTTCTATTAAATCTAGTAGAATTTAATTTTCTGCATCTCATATATATATTGTAACGTTTTATTTATATGGGTGAAGTGTAAACATAAGAGAGATATTATTAGTAAAAATAATACGTTTATTAAACGATAAATAATGCGGACCGTTGCTTCCAGCGCAAACCACACATTTCTTGCATGTCTTCATTGCAGTTAACCCAGTAAAATCGCTGGCACAATCTTTATAACGTTTTGTTGACTCCAAAATGGCCTCCTCCAGATCCATCATGGATCTCTTTCAACACATCTGGTATTCTGTTCTTAGGAAAGCCAACTGAGTTCTCGTCTCAGTTCCATCGGTATTTGCCACCAAACGCTTTTACAGGCCATCCTCAATCTTCATTGAGTCCCATTGCGCCCAGTACGATTTTACACTCTGTGAGTTTGGTGCGACTTCTTCCCATCTTGGTTTTCTCTCTTCTGCTTTCCATTCCAGTAATATTTTCAAAATCGGGTCATTTTCTTGGTCCTTGCGTAGTCCATCGGCCTGCCAACTGTCATCGACTATTGTTATTCTGGCAATGGTGGAATGTTTTTCTTCCAGTCGACTACCATATTTGCCTCCATCTTGGTATGGCCTTCTGGACAATGCGTCGACATTACTCCCCTTTCTTTCTAGTTCCTTTCTCTGTCCCTCTGTGTGTCTTCTTGAAGGCATCGGCATTGCTTCCCTTCCTTTCAATTTCCTTTGTCTTTCGTCTCTGCGGATGATCCAGTTCACCATTTTTCCAACCGTGGAGTTTCTTTTTTTCAGCAAACACTTCACTTTCAATTCGTTGTAATCTCTCATTCAGATCTTCCGTGTTTTCCTTTCTCTCAGCCTCATTATCTCGCACTCGCAATTGGTTACGTGAAGCTTGTTTGGCAGCTTCATGTTCTATTACGTATGAGAGTGCGTCCACTACAGTTTTTGTGCGAGCTATAGCAGTGCTTGCTGAATGTCGCTGTCCCGAACTCCGTAGATGAATGTTTGAGTGGCCAGGCACTCCAAAATGCTGTCAGGGGCTGTAGGACGTGCAAGACGAACCAAACGGGCTACGTCAGCTTCAAATTCTTGCAGGCTTTTTTTTGGACTCTGATATCGGTTCCTCAGCTGCGTTTGGTATACCTGCTCCAAATGTGAATTGCCATATCGTATCTCCAACCGCTTGACTAGTTGGTCGTAGTCTTCCTGTTCTTTTTCCTTCAGAGTTTGAAGGATGTCGATAGCTTCTCCACGTAACGAGACTGTCAACGCTGTAGCCTTCTCCGTGGTCGTCCAGTTATTTGCTTTCGCAACAGCTTCAAATTGTTTTAAATAGTTCGGCCACGAAGATTTTCCATTAAATATCGGTGTTTTTATATGCATTTTTGAGGTAGTATCTGGTTTTACTGCTTTCCATCCAATACACTTGCCTTTGCTACACCAGAATTCGAATTTTCTTCTAATTTTTGTTCTAATGTTCCAGAATTTTCTTCTGCCTTTCTAGAAGTTTCTGCCATTTCCAGTTTTGATTCTTCTTTTAATGTTCGAGATTTTTTTTCGGCTTTTCTAGAACATTCTATTAATTTTTCCTGTAATGTTCTAGAATTTTCTTCGGCTTTTCTAGAACTATCTACTAATTTTTCTTCTAATGTTTTAGAATTTTCTTCTGCTTTGTAGAACTTTCTATTAATTTTTGTTCCAATGTTCTAGAACTTTCTTCTGATTTTCTAGAACCTTCTACCATTTCCTGTTTTAATTCTTCTTTTAATTTTCTATAAGTTTGTTCTAATTTTTGTTCTAATTTACTAAATTCGGATAGGTCAAATAAGTAATCTTCAGGATTTTCACCAGAATCGATTAATGCTTGTCGCAGTCTTTCTTGAAGCACTGACTTCTCTCCTATTGTTTCTAAATCTCGTTCTTCCAGTTCTCTCTTGAGATCACTTACTTTTAATTCACTTAATTTTATTTGTTTAGTCGCCATTTTATTCATTTTTATTTACATTTCACAGTTTATTAACAACCCCACATCTGACACCAATTGTAACGTTTATTTATATGGGTGAAGTGTAAAAATAAAAAAAAAGATATTATTAGTTAAAATAATACGTTTATCAAACGATAAATAATTAAGATTAAATATTAAAAAGATGATAAAAGTAACTAACACTATGATAAACAAATATTAACGCTTATTTAAAGACTATTATAAGACACTTAAACACTAAGATTATTTATTTAAACAATTAACACTACTATTTATGTCACTATTACATTTATTTATGTTTACTTCTTGTCGACTGTTTGTTTATCACCAACTATTCATAACACGACGCTTATTTATATCAGACTGTATCTCCGCTGTCGTTCGAACGGTATTTATACAGCCCAGTGTCCTTCTGGAACCTTCCGACACCACAATGATACCGAATACAATAGATTTAGGTCAACGGTGCAATTAAAACGTCTAGACCGGCCGTCGCCGGGGATTGCGTCATCTGGTTAATTCCGGCGAGGGGATTGCGTCATCGCTAATGGAACAATCTTTCTGTAACTGCGCTCGTATACTCTTAACTCAAGGGCGCACGTCACAATATATATATATATATATATATATATATATATATATATATATATATATATATATATATATATTCCCTTTGTCGTTTTCTTCTCCTGATTCATCTTTACAACCGTACAATGTACACAATATTGTCAAATTAGTAAAATTAAACTGTCAGCGACAAATTTGATATATTTTATATTTTTGATATAAAATATTACTAGGAATTTATGCAATCAGTCGCTACAAAACGGAGCGTTATATTTTGTTTTAATTTTTATGAATATTCTTTAATATTTGACGATAGTAAAATTATTACGGTTTGTTGTATTATGTTTATTATGAAAACGGGCATTAGTCTTAAATTAGTGATTATATTTGTCTAATCATAATGATTAGTGTTGCCACAAGACGGGACGAGACGAGACTTGAAGTCGGTCTTGTCTTGGTCTTGACTAAGTCTCGACTACCTTGGTCTTGTCTTGGTCTTGTCGAGACGAGATTTGCAGTCAGTCTCGTCTTGTCTCGAGTCTCGACAAGACTCTCGACTCTGCGTCAATCAACAACTTGTTTATAATTGCATAGAATAGTGCATGAAAATCTAAGAAAATCAGTACAATCGCGATTAAAAAATTCCAAAAAATATTTGAGATATTTATTTTTAAAGTTTTCTACAAATATCGCCAACTTGATCTCTTCAAAGAATTAATATGAAAATGTGTGTATATACTGAGCTACAGTATATATTTACATTTACGCATTTCAAGTAGGTATGTGAATTAAATAATGTTTTTCAATTTTACAATTAGTATGTATTATTCTTGTTAAATAAGTATGGATTGAAGATTTCTGCACTGTTCTCAATTCAGTATGATAATGTTGAAGAAGTGGCAACACCGCAAGGCAATGGACAGGGCCCGGAGAAGGGAAAAAGTTGAGCATCAGTCCGTATTTATTTGACGGCGATTATAGTAATCTAGAATTTAATAAATCGTATAATACGTATATATGTAAAGACTTAGTTTTATGGCAATTTACCAATCTACACAAGTAACAATCTACATAGACCGTGATACATTTTATTATTTTAACTTCTTGGATCAACAAAATTTTTAATGTCTATGAAGTATAGAATATCCATTTTTTACATTTTCAAAAAATGTAGATATATTGGAAAATGAAAATATATTAACCAACAATTAGATATTTCTGTGTATTAAAATATACATACATGTGTACAGGATGTTAAAAAGGGTAATTTTTTAAGAGTATTTATTTATTATTGTTAGTGTAAATAGTTATGTAGTTATTTTGTTGTAAATAAAACACGAGTCGCTTCCGGAATTTCCCTTCCTAAAATTTCGGTTCATTGTCAAAGTCACATACAACATCCCTTGCAGACGCTTGACCTTGGTAATAATTCCAGGCCCCAAAATATCACTTTTCCGAGAATTCCTATACTCCAACAATGTGTTTTCTCCAGCTATGTATGAGTCAGTTCTTCTCTCCGATTTTACTGTTTAATTGTTGATTTTTTTATATATATTAAAATCTATGCAAGTAATGCACATTTATTTCATTATTTCTGTACATATAGATCATAAATAGGAGTATTATGCTTATTTTGCAATATTTATTATTTCTGGAAGTTTAAGCTATGTTTCAAACCCAGTGCGTGAATTTCTAATAAAGTATCCAAATTTTTATACTCACATAAATTAATATTTCAGGAATACAACGAAAATACATAATTATAATTTTTTTAAAATAAATATCTCTTCTTTTTACGAATTTTCAAACAATATTTATAGCAGAACTTTTAGAAACTATATATTTCAAAAAATACCTACGAACTGAAGTCGAGAGTCTTGTCGAGACTTCAAGACTTTCTCGACAAGACTCGAGACTAGTCTCGTCTCGTCTCGACTTTTTAGTCGAGACCAAAATGATGGTCTTGTCTCGACAAGACCAAGACGAGACGAGACAAGACCAAGACTGGTCTTGGTCTTGCGGCAACACTAATAATGATCGTTATTTTTATTATTGTGTAATAAACTTTTATTTTAATTACAGTGTAGTCTCACTAATCCGAATTAATTAATGCAGAGGAATGTTCGGAGTAACGAATAGTTCTGATTATAGATTTTAATTAAAAAATACAGCTGAAAAAAATTGATGTTTATTTGAATATGTGTACATGTTTTTATCTCAGAAACACATTCTGTCTTCAGTACCGAGCAGTTCGAATTACTAGAATTTTCGGATTAAAGGGATTAAGATTTGAGAATATCACTTGTATTAATATTTCTCTGATTTTTTTACTTCACCCATATAAATAACGTTACAGTACTACTACATTTTTTCTCAAAACATACATTTTTCAGTAAGCAAAATGATATTATAAATTAAGTTTTTTTAAAAATTAATTAGTACAAAATGAACAAAAGCAAAGCTATATAATACTTAATTGTTATTATTAGAATTGTTTAATAAGAAGAAACTTAATTTAGCTTCAAAAATATAAATATATGACCATTATAGCGACAATAGATATTTTTTTAACAAATACATCACTATAATTCTACTTTATTTTTTTTTCTGAAGATTGCAAATTAATTTGCAATGTATTTAAATTTGATATACTACCCTACACAAAAACAGATTTTCTTAAAATTTCATGTTGCTAATTTCTCCGAACAAATTGTTTCTATTACTAACATTTCTGCTGTTGTATTTGAGCATCGCACGGACTTTTTATTAACATTAAGTTGATTATTTTGTGTACAAAAACCAAGAAATTCTGCTTTATAAATGTCTCGTGTTGATCCACTTTTCAAAAGCTATCCATACTGCTGTATCTATAATCAATTTATGTTTAACAAATAACACGTGTTTCTCAATGTCTTTATATTTTTTATATTTAATTTAAATTCACAATTTCAATTCATCTCAATTTTCAACATTATTGACGGTGAGTATTTTCTTCCCTTAATTATTTCATTTCAATTGTTTTAATTCTTTTTATAATTAATGTTTATGATATTTGCATTCACTTAACCAACAAATATACTTCATATCTACTATACTTTATAACTATAAAGAAAATTCTTGTCATTTCAATTTAATAATTTATCTTTATATACTTTAAATTGTTTTTCAAAAACATTTTAGATATATATTTAACTTTGTACAAATATTATATAAATTCCTAATGTATTTACAACTGTAACCTGAAGATGACGTAGGTTCAAACTAATTACCAATAAAATTCTTGTCGTCTCCTTTCTAACAATATATTTTATTTATTTTCATAAATTGTAATAATTACAAAACTTTATATGTACATGTATTTACAGCTGTGGCCTGAAGATGTCGTAAGACGAAATCGATCGCCAATAATATAATATAATTTATGAAAATATAATTATTTCATAAAACTATTCAGAGTTAATTTCATTATTTTCCTATTATAAATCAAATTCTGAAAAAATGGAGTCATTCATCCAAAATATCGAGAAATTGGAGATATCCAATAAACTCCAACAGCTTAAATACACCCTACAGAAGAGACACAATAACCGAGAACACATAAACTTTCTACACACCTGCAAACGACACAATACTACCCCAAAATTTCTCCGCTTCAATTTAAATCACAACATCAAATCCAGCCAGAGAGACAAGATTTATCAAAAAATACTAACTTTAGAAATTAGACGACAGGAACAAATCAACAGCTTCATAGACACAAAACTTAAATTCTTCCATAGACATCTACTACAAGTACTACATACAATAGAATACGAAATATTAATACAAACTCTAGAAGAAGAAATAATATACGACAACATAGCAGCAGACAGAAAACGCCAACAAAAACTAAATCAAATTATAGAACAAGCCAACAAAAACAGACTTACCACACAACAACAAAACCAGCTTCAACATCAACAACCCAAAATACAAACTACAAACGAATATTCCTTCCCGCCAAGAACCACAAATCTCTCCTCAACAACTTTCACCACAGAAGAACAAGATATTTTAAACTTAGGATATAAATTTGCCCCACACCCACGAACAACAGAACACATTCCAACAATATCGATTGAAATATAAACCCAAATCAAACACCATCCACAGAAACAAGAACTAACAGCTTCCATAACAAAAACCCTACAATCCAACAAGGTAAGTGAATGCAAATATCATAAACGTAACCCAAAATTACAAACTTTCTCAAACACATTAAAATCATTAAAACAAAAAATATCAGAAAATAATTTAATAGTCACAAAAGCAGATAAAAACGCAGGCATTGTAATACTAGATTCCACCCAATACATAGAAAAAACCGAACAATTTTTCTCAGAAAACAATATCTCCCAACTTCAAAAAAACCCGTTAAACAATTACAACAAATCAGTTCGTAAAATCATAAAAAATTGCACAAATACTCTCCAAAAATTTAATATTAACCCATATCAAATTTTAGAATCAAATCCCCATACTCCAACTCTATACAGTTTGATTAAACTCCACAAACCCGAAAAATCAATAAGACCAATTACATCCTCTATACAATCCCCCGCCCACAAATTGGCCAGATCACTTAACGACATTCTCAATACAAAAATTAAATATAATTCTACTTACTCCATAAAAAACTCAAAAGAATTAATTAATAAATTAGATAACTGTTTAATAAATAATAACACACCTTTCATATTAGCATCTTTCGACATCGTAAACTTATACACCAATATCCCAACATCCGAAACACTTAACATACTCAAAACTTTCTTAGAAAATAATAATAACACAACCGAAGACCCATATCTTACAAATTTAGACATTAATAATTTAATAGAACTTTTTAAAACAGTAACACAACAAAACTTTTTCAATTTCAATAATAAAACATATAAATTAACAGATGGACTTCCAATGGGATGCCCGATAAGTGGTCTACTGGCCAATATTTATATAGATAACTTAGAATCACAAATTATGAACACACCCCACAAAGAAGATATGCTGCTCTGGGCAAGATACGTTGATGACATTCTTATACTCTGGACTGGCAGTCTTGATGACTTACATAATTTTCACAATACACTCAATACTTTATCAAACATAAAATTTACACTAGAAATAGAACAACAAAACAAACTTAATTTCCTTGACTTAACACTTCAAAAAGATAATAATAACAACTTATCATTTGACATTTACAGAAAACCCACCTCCACAGACATTATAATTCCTGAAAATTCATACCACAGCCCCCAAACAAAAAACACAGCTTTCAACTTCCTCTTTCACAGACTACTAACCACACCATTATCCAAAACAAATTTTCAAAAAGAATATAACACAATTACAACAATAGGCATTAACAATAATTATACAACAGAACAGATAACAAAAATATTTCATAATATCAAACACAAACAATTATTACAAACTAAAATATACAAACATATAACACACCAAAACCGCTTTATTTCGCTTCCATACTACAAAAACCTTCACAAATCTTTAAAAAAACCTTTCAATAATTTTAATCTCACGTTAACATCAAAATCACAACCTAATCTGTTTAAAATTTTAAAAAATAACACACCCAAGACACACACTTTAGAAAAAAGCGGTATATACAAAATTACTTGCACCATCTGTAATAATTCATACATAGGCATGACAACCCGAAATTTAAAGACTAGATTCCAAGAACACTTAAAAAAACATAACCCACCATCAGCTATCAACACACATATTCTCGACACAAACCATAACATCACTATTAACAATATAGAACTTTTACACTCCGAATCAGATTACCATAAATTAATTCTTCTGGAACAATACGAAATTTTAAAACACTTAAAAGAAAATAAACCACTTCTGAATGAAATTACGGACTTCCCAGAGCAGCATATTTTCAAAAATTTCGCGCCATTTAAATAATCACCTAACTTCCTTTATCAAACCTTTTCCTCATAAATCTTGTTTCTCTGGCTGGGGAAACACGTGTTTCTCAATGTCTTTATATTTTTTTATATTTAATTTAAATTCACAATTTCAATTCATCTCAATTTTCAACATTATTGACGGTGAGTATTTTCTTCCCTTAATTATTTCATTTCAATTGTTTTAATTCTTTTTATAATTAATGTTTATGATATTTGCATTCACTTAACCAACAAATATACTTCATATCTACTATACTTTATAACTATAAAGAAAATTCTTGTCATTTCAATTTAATAATTTATCTTTATATACTTTAAATTGTTTTTCAAAAACATTTTAGATATATATTTAACTTTGTACAAATATTATATAAATTCCTAATGTATTTACAACTGTAACCTGAAGATGACGTAGGTTCAAACTAATTACCAATAAAATTCTTGTCGTCTCCTTTCTAACAATATATTTTATTTATTTTCATAAATTGTAATAATTACAAAACTTTATATGTACATGTATTTACAGCTGTGGCCTGAAGATGTCGTAAGACGAAATCGATCGCCAATAATATAATATAATTTATGAAAATATAATTATTTCATAAAACTATTCAGAGTTAATTTCATTATTTTCCTATTATAAATAACACGTTGCCTTTTTTCAATTTTTATAGTTTATTAATATTTCTCTTACACATTAAAAACATCGTTACTGCGTCTATAAAATAAAGTAGCATACGTGTATCGTAAATTCACTGCTGCCGGGAGAAAAGGTCATAAGTCGAATTTTTCAATGATTTCCTTTAGTTTAAATTTAGAGTCCCAATGTACATATTTTTTTCTGAGAACAGGACTATATAAGTCTTGCAAGTTTACGGGCATGCGTCTAGTTGTATGTTTTAGATATCAAATTTAATCCAAACACAATAATTGAAAAAATCGACTTACGACATTTTGTCCCGGCAGTAGCGTATTGATAGTTAGGTTTTACAGATAAAATAGCTATAGTGGTTAAATTTTAAGAAATCGTTAAAAAATATTAACAATCAAGAATGTTGACCAATTGGGCAATTCGATATCTAATAGACATAAATTTTAACAAGTTGCTAAAAATTAACCACGATAGTCCATTCGTTTAACAAATTTTAACTTTCTGTTTATAGTAATTTCCAAATGCCTATTTTTTTACAATCTTGATAGATTTATCTCTAATCATAATTTCTAAATTACATTCTTTAAATTCCTTTCATTAAGGCTCAAACCACAATATCATTAATAACGCAAGTTTTTTGTTATGTTAAATACAGCGGTACCTTCAACAGTCTATTTCACAACAAAAGTAAATACATATTTATAAAAAAAAACTACAAAACATAAATAGATGGGAAGGTTCTCTTCCAAGTAGATTAAAATAATACAAGAGTTTTTTTTCCATAGCTTTTGACTATTTATATTTTATTTACTTTATTCTAAATTTTGAGAGCTTTTTTCACAAAATAATATATCAATTGTTCTGCTTAGAATAATTATGGGTTAAGTAAATATAAAAAAAATGTTCATAGGTGTAAAATTTGTAAACTTAATCATAACTTCATTAGTGTTAAGACATGTTTAGTTTTTGTAAAAAAAATCTGTATATATATATATATATATATATACAGGGTGTTCCGCGACTCGACCGACAAACTTATACCATATATATATATATATATATATATATATATATATATATATATATATATATATATATATATATATATATATATATATATAAAGATAAAAGTCAATCAAGCAGTTTATTGGTACAAAATGTATACATTTATACCAAGAGAAAGTAGTTTCACAATTTCTAATCTCATACATATATTAACGTGTAATTTAGTTTATTACCTCTCGCTAAGAGAGGTATTGCATTCATGCTAAAAATCGCATATCCAGATTTTATTGAATAAGCACGTTTTAAGGTCCCTACAATCCGATTTTAACATTTTTACGATGATGTCTGTGTGTGTGTGTGTGTGTGTGTGGATGTATGTGTGTGTGTGTGTGTGTGTGTGTGTATGTATGTATGTAGGATGTTGGAAGGACGATTACTCAAAAACTATAAGACTTTAAATTTGTTTAACTACGTATTTTCCAATCGGACATTCATGGGAAGATCTGAAAAGGTTTTGGTAACAATTGGACAACCGGAAGTAGAAGATTCTTGAAAAAAATCTTTTAAATAATATTTTTTGAATTTTTTTCTTGGTAATATTAAAGAAAATTAAATTCTCTATCTGATACATTTAAATATTTTATTATATATTCTATAGATTTAGAGATAAAAGAAATATAATATATAAAATAATGTTATAATAAATTTTACAGCCGAAAGGATGCCATGGAAAATAGTTTATTTAAATTGTTTGTAAGTGACAGATAAATGTCAGTGTCAGAAATTCGTAGATATTACTAAAGAGTTTTTCTGGGAAGTACATACATTATATTATTTCTTAATGTATTAATAGTTAAATATTTAAAATTATAGGTATATTACATATATCCTTCAAAAATACTGTCAATCCTGACAATGAATTGGAAACATTTCGAAAAATTAGAAGAGGACAAAATTTCTTCATAAAATGAATTTAAAATTAAACAATCTAAATATAAGGAATAGATATATGTAAGTAGAATTTTTGGTGTAGAATGTAGGTGTACAAGAAATGTTAAATGCCTTGACAAGCAGATATGGGGGCTCATGTCAGAATAATAGCTAGTAATTATGTATATAGATGTAAGTATCATAATTTCTCATTCTAAATTTAGTGATTTTCCAATTCCATATGGTTTATTTTCTTCGACAAGTAAATTCCACACTGCTGGTGACAAATTAACTACGTGTATTTAGAAAATCTTGAAATTCTGAATGAAACATAATGACTAATTATCATTCTGAAACGGGCCCCCACATCTGCTTGTCAAGGCCAACGATGTAACATGACTGTTCGCGCCCTATACTTATGTAACCAAAAAAGTGGCGAGAGGTATTGTGCTGGCCACAACAGATTTTTTTTTTAAATAATTATTACTATTTTATCATTAACCATATAATCACATTTATTATTATCAGTTACAAAATTACAAAATCACAAATACGGGCCCATTTTTCCTTTTTTTACCTCTCGCTAAGAGAGGTATTGCATTCATGCTAAAAATCGCATATCCAGATTTTATTGAATAAGCACGTTTTAAGATCCCTACAATCCGATTTTAACATTTTTACGATGATGTCTGTGTGTGTGTGTGTGGATGTATGTGTGTGTGTGTGTATGTATGTAGGATGTTGGAAGGACGATCACTCAAAAACTATAAGACTTTAAATTTGTTTAACTACGTATTTCTCAATCGGACATTCATGGGAAGATCTGAAAAGGTTTTGGTAACAATTGGACAACCGGAAGTAGAAGATTCTTGAAAAAATATCTTCTAAATAATATTTTTTGAAAATTTTTCTTGGTAATATTAAAGAAAATTAAATTCTCTATCTGATACATTTAAATATTTTATTATATATTCTATAGATTTAGAAATAAAAGAAATATAATATATAAAATAATCTGTTATAATAAATTTTACAGCCGAAAGAATGCCATGGAAAATAGTTGAAAATTGAAATTGTAACTGACAGATAAATGTCAGTGTCAGAAATTCGGAGACATTCCTGAAGATTTTTTCTTGGAAGTACATACATTACCTATATTATTTCTTAATGAATTAATAGTTAAAAATTAAAAAATAAAAGGTATACTACATATATCCTTCAAAAATACTGTCATTCCTGACAATGAATTGGAAACATTTCGAAATATTGGAAGAAGACCAACTTTCTTCATAAAATGAATTTAAAATTGAACAATCTAAATATAAGGAATAGATATACGTAAGTAGAATTTTTCGTGTAGCGTGTAGGTATACAAGAAATGTTAAATACAGGGCGCGAGTAGTCATGTGATTTTGTTGGGCTTGACAAGCAGATATGGGGGTCCATGTCTGAATGATAGCTAGTTATTATGTATATAGATGTCAAGTATCAAAATTTCTTATTCTAAATTTAGTGATTTTCCAATTCCATGTGGTTTATTTTCCTCGACAAGTAAATTCCACAATCCTGGTGACAAATTAACTACGTGTATTTAGAAAATCTTGAAATACTGAATGAAAAATTGACAATTGACATCCATGTACATAATTACTAATTATCATTCTGAAACGGGCCCCCACATCTGCTTGTCAAGGCCAACAATGTAACATAACTGTTCGCGCCATATACTTATGTAACCAAAAAAGGAAGTGGCGAGAGGTATTGGGCTGGCCACAACAGATTTTTTTGCAATATTTTGCCCTAATTATAAATACTTATCCTAATATTTAGTCTACTCATTTCATCTTAGCTAAATGCCAGATACCACGTAGTGAAATAAACAATTAATTTTTTCGTTGCTTAAATTAGTGAGGAGATTATGTACATTATCTCTGTTTAGGCTAAATAAATTGAAATTATTGAAATAATTTTTCCATGCTGGGTTTAATAATGGGCATTCCACTAGAAAATAAAATAGATCATTTAGTTTCTGCTGGTTACATATGGGGCAAAGAGATTCTGCGTCTCGACTACATATCTTATCGCTTTATAAAATACTTTTAATCCCTTTTTGCTAGCAAAACGTAAGTGGATAATTATTTGTTGCTTTATTAGATATATAACTTTCCATAGGTACCTAAACTGATTTTCAAGTATTTGTAATGAGAATTGTATTTCGTGTTTTCAGCGGCAAATAAATCTCTTTGTAGTAATGTGTAAGCAAATTTTTCTAATATTACATTAATGTTAGCTTTACTAATTTGTTGATCACTCCAAATATCAGAGAAGTCCTGCTCTGCTAAAAAAGACCTAATATGTATATAAAGAAAAATATATAAACTATTTCAATTATATAATTAACACTTGTGGAAATAATTTGAAGAAAATATATCACTTATGGCCGGTTTTATAAACGACAAATAAATTTACTTCCTAAGTGCGTAAATCAAATTTATTCCTTCAAATGAGTCAAACTTTAGACAGTAATATTATACTTGCCATAAAATGAATAAAATTGATTAATATTTGTAAATTTCTTATAAAACCGGGGGTAAATGTAATGAATAATGCCTCGATGAAAAAAAAATAAAATGAATAAGTTAATTTCGCCACAGCAGTTATCAGGGTTATTAGGGTCCTAATACGATACAGATATATCGGCAAATAAGAGCAGATTAGTACAATCAATAATGGGTAATGAGACGTGATGTATTTATTTAATTAATGTGCAAAAAATGCTAACTACAATTTAATTCAGAGCATAATATTTAATATTTCACACCGTGCCTGACAACCAAAGAACACAGTTAATATTTATTTATTTACTTAATAATAAAAACACAACAGACACTGTGTCGAAGTAGGACACTAGTAGATACTTACTCGTACATACTCGTAATGTAAAATATTAAGTTACATGGTATATACGAGCATTTGTAAGATTATAACTAAGTTAATTTATATCATTCATATCATTATGTTTTAAATTTTCCCAAGGATATATCTATATGATCACCTACCAGAATTCGCTCTATAATTACATAATTTTTACCAAATACAGTATTTTTTGCCTACAGTATACAAAGTTAATATTGATCTAGAGTAAAAATATGGTATTATAAATTAAAACAACTCAAGAATTTATGGAGCATCTATGTACGTAAAATAAAATTACAAAATGAGTAGTAAATTCTTCAAAGAGATTTGAAATTAATCCTGAAATCAGTTTTAATAGCTATTTTACGACAACTATTTACCTCCATAATAACAAACCTGTGCTGTGTTCATTCTGTCCTATCGCCCTCCTTTGATATAGATGGTGTAATTAGCGCGCACATGTTTACAGCATGTAAAGTGAATTACAATGTAATAAATAGTTGGAAGATTATGAAAGGGCTTGTTGGCTTGTCGTGCACTGAGTTACACCGACTGGCCTATGCTAATTCGCTGATGGATAATGGAGTTAGCTTCATTTACGCACAACTAATTACAAAATCATGCGTCACAAGAATCCATAGTTTGATTTCACAGAAAATTTACTGAAAAGGTAAGATTTAAGGTCAGCACTTTACCACCGGCCAGTTACAGTATTACATAAGGATCGTAATCATAATTAATATGATCTGAACATTAGAGAATTATTTTAAAATGCAACATATGGTTCGTCACTTCTATGGTTACACACTACTGTCAAAAAATGACAGAAATGTAATAAACGTCCATTTTAAAATGCAACATTATAAATAGTAAGGCAGCACAGGATTTACCTCCAAAACACATCACAAATAGTGTCAATTCTTTCTACAATAGATTATGATATTATATAGTTTGCATGGCTATTTTGAACATTTATTACATTAAATCTATGAATTTTCGTAAGCCAAAATTTGTTAAGATGTGCTACATGAAAGATTTGATTATTCATTAAACATTTGTAATTTATTGGAAATTAGTAATGATTACAGATGACTACAAATTTTGTATGTTGCATTTTAAAATGGATGTTTATTACATTGCTGTCATTGCTTCCCTGTATTTAATATGCGAATATCAACTATTTCTTGTCCATTAATGATATAAAGATAAATTTACAAACAAATCTAATAAAGTTAATTTTTTTAAAAATGTCCGATAAAAGTCATCGATATCATAAACAAATTAGCAAGATGGTATACATTTATCTCTCTCATATTTGCATAGACAATAAATGCGCGAGTACGCGATAAAGAAGAATACTTATAACACGATTGTCTTCCATATTGTTTGACTAAGTTACAACATTCATTTTCAAACGATGCTTGTTGTTGGCTATACTGTCACTCTAACGTAAGACCATTTATTATTTTATATATTCATATTAACTTTTAACTTGATTCTTAGTCGTGCGAATAGCGTTATTTTCTGTCAGTGTAACTGATACTAACACTATGTTATTATCTTATTTTTCAGGTATTTGGTTACTCATTTGCTAATGAACATATCATGCAGTTGACTTATTTTTGAATTTTGAATGCTTTTATTTTTACGATAACATAATAACACTAGTACCCTCATAAAAACTAAGTTAACGACACTACTGAATTTGATAGTATGGACGGAGCTAAAATCTTAACTCATATAATTCAAAGTTGACCTTGAATAGACATCTTTAAAAAATAAAAACAAAACAATAGTAACACGTAACCTAAATACGTTATACAATGTTATCTAGGTTACTTGTTGCTGTTTTTTTTTTTGCTTTTATTTGTTTTCCCCGAAGAAGGTAGCAGTATATGCTACCGAAACGTAGATTTAAATTAAAATATACTGAATATAAACTAAAAAGTTGGATTTTTATTATATTACGACCTGTGAAAGAATTTTTAATAATTAAATGTTTTTTTTTTGTAATACTAACACTAATTGCAATTCTAATCAAATCTGTAGGTTACAGAAAACTTGTAACAGTTACAGTCCTCGTAAATTCTTACGGTGAGAGAAACTATGGCCATAAGATTACAAATAATTTTCCTTAAACAGTAATAATATAATAATTCTTTATTGTTTTCAAAGTTATCACAACATATTACAACTAATATTGAATAAATTTTTCCAACATTTTTTTTGTGCCTTCAATGTTGAATTCATTGGGTTGATGAAGATAAGATGATGAAAGGATACACAAACACCCATACCTTACCCGCGATTCGAATCCAGGACCCTTGTGTCCTTTATCGGCTTATTTACCCACTACACCATACATATCGGTCATTTATAATAAAATAGAATGAACAACAACGGTTAATATTTTAATGGATATTACGATTACGTTCTAGAAACGTTAGACCAGTGCACGCACGCTACAGTACGAGTATAAATGAAACTCGTAAAACTCAACTAATGTACATATAAATGGGAAATGAGTTCTGCACTCATTGCAAAAAAAGTTCACACTAATTACACAAATAGAAAATCTACTTGCGTTCATCCATCAACTGAGAGTAACTAGTTCCCAAGTAAAATATTTTTTTATTGCCATTATTAATTTTTTTAAATTAAGATTTGTTGAAAATTACAGGGAATAAAAACGTTAAATTCCCAATTTTATGTATTAATAATAATAACTTGAATCTTTGTAATCCTTGTGGTGTTCTCTCGAGAATAGCAATAAGGGCCCGTCAGGTGACGCCATCAGGTAAACGCACTCAACGGTATAGGTACAGATATGCCATGTCATAGACGTTAGTACCAAAATCTGCGAATAAAGATCTAAATTTGCAACCCCAGAAATGGGAAATAAGCCGTGATATATTTATTTATTTATGTACATTTATCAATAAGAAATAACAATGAACGATTCCTTTGACGTCTTCCATTTTGACAGACTAATATCAAATTATAATTTGATGAACAAATAACAACCAAAAGATTATTTTTATTACAAATCTCATGTACTGCGAAACTGTGTTATCAGGGACTCGCAATGAAGAATCGACGCATAAAATAATTGGGGGCTACGTTTCAAAATCTAACAAATATGTTTCACATTAGTGTTATTCAATTGAAATTCATTATACGAATTAAAGAATATGTCAATTCATAGAAGATATTTTGTGATCTGGTTTGAATAATTGTAGGAGCAAGAAAATCAAAGATACTTAGGCAATACGGATAATCTATAATGGTCTAAATTAGTTTAAAAAGATACATGAGTGTAGTGTAATATTTTCTATGCAAAAGATACCTAAAATCAAATATAGTTAACAAAATTTCATAGAAAACCCTAAAATCAGAATAAGATCCCATGATTTTGAAATAAATATATTTTAAGATTTTTTTTTTAGACTAAATCAACTTAAGGTAAATATCATAGATTGGAATCCAAATTATCGAGCAATACTCCAGTTTAGACCTAATAAAACAATAGTACAATATTGCCTGTATGTTGTGAAAGTTGCGTGTGTTACGGAAAACTAATCCAAGCATTTTATAAGTGGAATTTGTGAAGACAACATGATCGTGCATTGTATCGCACCTCGCCAAAGTCCGCTGATTAATGCTATAATTAAATATGGTATGTGACTTTTTGTGCGTGAATGTTTAAGACTTTGCATTTGCTAACATTAAGATACAGTTTATTTAGATCACACCACTCGTCTCATTTATTAAGGTCGTTTTGTAATTATAAATAGTTAAAGAAATTTGAAACAGCACTAAAAATTTTGAGATCATCTGCAAACATAAGTACGTTACTATCAAATATGTATGATTAATCATTAATGAAGATAAGGAAAAGATAGAGGGCCAATATTTGATCCCTGCGGAACTTCCGAAGGGACATTAAACTGAGAGCTGTTGTAGCTAAGGAAGTGAACGAAGAAGAATCTGTTTTGTAAGTAGGAAGAAAGAAGTGAAATTAAAGATGTAGCTAAAGAAAATGAATGAAGTTTGTTGATTAAAATGGCGTGATCTTATGTACCGAAGGCTTTTGCGAAGTCGGTATGTATTGTGTCAACTTGAGTATTATTGTCTAGGGCAGATGTAACGAAGTGAGTCAAGTAGCATAGGTTGGTGACGTAGATCTTTTGGACATGAAACCATGCTGACGAAACGATATTTGGTTTTTAATTCGACTCTAAATTGATTTATATATTAAGCTTTCAAATATTTTACTGAAATTTGTAATTACAGCAATTGGTCTTTAATTGTGTATGTTGGATGACAAATCCAATCCAAGATTTAAAAATCGGCGAAACATAGGCGATTTGCCAAACATCAGGAAAATTATCAGTCTTAAGTGCTAAATTAAATATGTGACACAGTGCTCGAGAAAACCAATAAGAACAATCTTCAATAATTAAATTTGGGACTAAATCAGGTCCACAAGATAGATTGGATTTAAGTTTTTTCAATGCAGAGTCAATTTCACAGCTAGATAACTCAGTTATGTAACTGGAATATCTGATGCAGTTTTAATATCGGGAAAAGGATCATTTGAGTGAGGAGTATAGACATTATGGAAATGTGCTGCAAAAGCTTCAGTTATATATTCAGGTTTGTTAAAATGGTTGTCATTGTAATTCAGTCAATGAAATTTGAAACAGCACGAAAATTTTTGGTATCATCTGCAAACATAAGTATGTTACTATCAAATATGTATGATAAATCATGTATGAAGAGAAGGAAAAGGAGAGGGTCAAAATCATTGTCATTGTAATTCATAGTAGAAGGAAAAGCGGATTTATTCTTTTTTGTGTTCACAAAAATCCAAAATTTGGTCGGTTGGGCAATAAATGACTTTTCATAATTATTTACGTAATTATCATATGATATTTTAATATTATATTTTATTTTGGATCTCAAAAATGTATATATTTCATAATAATTTGCAATAAGAGGATATTTTTTAAACATTTCGAAAGAATGAGCTTTTTGCTTGAGATCTGATTTAATTCCTGACGTAAAACAGAGCGGATAATTTGCAATTCTTTTAGATTTTATTGGAACACATTCCTTAAATTCAAAAACGATGTTCGAATGTGTTTTGGGATGGATGGAGATGGAAACAGGTAGTAATAATATCTCGGACTTTATTCACGACGACGTTTCAACTATACTATAGTCTTCTTCAGGGCTACAATTTAACATGATGTTAACTAAATATGTAAATGTTAATATTTGACAATTTTCACTCTGTGATCTGTGATTTTTAACTAATTATTTATTTATATGTTTAAATGTCCGTCTTTTAATGTATTTTTTCCGTTATTCAGATGTTTACTTTTTTTATCTCAACAATTCTAGCCCTGAAGAAGACTATAGTATAATCGAAACGTCGGCGTGAATAAATTTTATTATTGACTGCAAGTCGAGATATTTTTACTACCTGTTTCTATCTCCACATTCCTAAAGATTGAATACAAATTATTGATAAAATATTAACAGGCTGAGTTTTCATCAGAAAAATCTTTTAAGGTATCCCAATTAAATTAAGCAATTAAATGATATAATTCAGGGAAATCAGCTCTTTTAAAATTAAATGATTCAGATACAACATTATGCAAACAGTCTGTATGATAATTATTTAATGTAATATTGACATTAATAGTTAGTGGGGGATGATGATTGCAATGAACGTCAAACACAGAATCATCCCTGTTAACTACACAAGGTACATTTGAAATAATTACATCCTATAATATGTTATTGGAATTGTACATATTTGTGAAATTGCTTAGCTCTAATAAAAGCTATAAAATTATTATATAACAAAACATTTCGATTAGTAGTATGAGACACATATTCAGGGATATTAAAATCACCGATAATTAGGAAATTATTGGCAAATAAAAACGGCAAATTCTCGAAAAAATAAAAAATAAATCTGCTATAGCAGTCATAATTCATAGCTGGTGGAATATAAACCGTGAATACATAAATAATAGTACTGTTAATAGTTAGTTTAAAACAATCCACAACAATATTATGTGGCAGGGAATTCGAATAGGCTTCAAGTTGACAATAACTGCGTTAAATTTCTTAATAATTAAAATAAGTACACCATCACCCCGAGATACATTACCATTCAGCAAAGTTACGAAACACTAAAGAAGAACCATCACAGATTTCTGAATCAAGTACACTATCACTTAACCACGTTTCACTGAGGCAGATGACGTCATGGTCAAGAGATGGAAGGGTTGAGTAAAGCTGATTCATTTTAGTATTGAGCTCTTGAACGTTTTGATAAAAAATGTTAAGATAAATCGTGCTGGGTAATGAAAGGTTTGGTTTTTTTTTACTTTGGTATCCACGATAGCATTATTAACTTTTTTGGGTCATATCTACATAACGATCAACAGTACTTACAATGGCTACCGTTCTAAATATTATGTCGCTAAATCAGATGTTCCACAAGGATCTAATTTAGGGCCCCTTTTATTTTTACTTGTAGTTAATGATATTGTATATAATTTATCTTATCAGGTGTTATTTTATGCTGACGTATTTTTTTTACCGAAATACAGAATGTTCGTGACTGTAACAATCTCCAAAATAATCTAAATACTTTGACTTAATGGTGTGTCACTAATAAAATGACACTAAATATCAGCAAATATCTGGTTATGACATACTCGAAAAAAGTCTCCCATTATTTATGAATATAAAATTGATTTGGAGACTTTACCCCACTCTGTCACGAAAGACTTAGGAGTTTAATTTGATCCGGACTTATTCTTTCATTTAACTTAGACCATCTTATAACATCAGCTAGTAAAATGTTCGGATTTATTGTTAAAAACTGCAAACATTTCTCAAATATTGTTGCTTTGAGATCGTTATACTTTGCGTTTATACAATCCAAGTTAGATTACTCAATAATCATAGGGTTTCCCATTTTTGAAATTCATATATTGAAACTCGAAAGGCTACAGAGGAAAATTCTAAAGTGCCTTTGGTTTAACCATTTACATAACTTCCCAGACCAATATATACGTACTGTTACATTACTTCAGACATTTGATATTGATTCCATTCGAACTAGACATAGAAAAATCTCTGTAAATTACTTAATACATATTATACATAATAAACTTGACTACCCGGACATATTATCCAAACTTAACTTTCGCATACCTAGATTTTCTTCGCGATATAATCAATACTTTTACCTTTCTACTCGTAACTCTTACGTGCTGTACCTCTTTATGTAATGTGTAATTTTTACAATAATTTTTCTTCTGAAATTGTTATGTAATGTATGTAATATTTTCTATTTTTGTTTTTATCCGTTTTGTATCATTTGTTTGTTTTGGGTTTTATACCTGTTGAAGTAATAAATTATTATTATTAATATTATTTACGCGGTTACGCCCCTTAGCAGCGAATAGAATTTGATAATTTTGTAAACTTTAAGAATAATGTTTTATGAGGGAGACCAGCAATTTAGTTTGAAATTTTGGTATTATTTTGTTTAAATTGAACTACATATTTTACGTTCTATTCTCATTATAAATAAATCAAACATTTATGGCAATTTTCTCAAGTATTCAATATTACTTTAAGGAAAATTCATTTACATTCGAAACATAATCAAAATGCCCTGAATGTTATTTTTCCTGACAAGTTAATCACAAACAAATTGATACAAAATTGCTCATTTATATCATTAAAATATCTTTAATTCAGAAAATATACCACAGAAATAAGCTGATTGTATATAAGAAATATTTTTTCCAATATATTTGTTTTGGGAAATCAATCTTGTAGTAATGATTTAGTAATTTAATACAAGATTGTAGCAGTTGCCTGAGGCAATATTTATACATAGTCGAATGAATATATTATCTTGTTGCGTCTGAACACAGTGTATATACCTTATAATGCTACATTAATTTATACCGCGCAATATAATTGTAATTTAATATACTCCTATACTCGTATCAGTCTGACAAATCTACAGAACCATTCGCTGCAGCCTATCAGTACAAATTAACTGTACTGAGCTCTCTCAAAATTATCTTCTGTATTCGTCTCTAACCCGAATGCTTTGATTACTCTTGTAGTTAGTTATAAGTTGTAATAATTATATTAGTATTAAAAATTTATAGGAATGCGATGATGCATGTTTCATATTGTCTATGAATAATTATATCTACTGGTTATTTACTTAAATAGTCAGTATTATTTTGCCAACAGGTTCTGCCAGATATTATAGGAAAAATTAAAGACAGTAAGTAATGTCGTATTGGTGAGACGGTGGCCGAATGAGTTAGTGTACATCTCTTACCTCGCTGTGAAAACAGCGAAATAATATCCCTTGCGTTCAAATTCCGCCAACCGACATTGTGTAATTTGTTGTTAAAAAATCTGTTGTGACCAGCACAATATCTCTCGCCATTTTTATTTTATGTTGCATAGGGCGCGAGCAGTCATGTGACTTTTTTGGTCTTGGCAAGCAGATATGGAGGCCCGTGTTAGAATGACATCTAATAATAATGTACATATAGGTGTCAAGTATCACAATTTTTCATTTAAAACATCATGATTTTTCAAATCCATGTGGATTATTTTCCTCGACAAGTATATTCCATACTATTGATGACAAATAAACATCAGGATATTTTTAAATTTTGAATGAAAAATTATGACAACTGTGACATCTATGTAAATAACTACTAGCCGTCATTCTGACACGGATCCTCATATCTGCGTGCCAAAGCCAACACAGTCACATGACTGCTCGCGCCCTATAAGTAACGAACTTAACATTTCTTGTACACATAATAATTGAAATTGTATCTTCTTACGTTCTATAAGGAATTTTGTCCTACTCTTCTAATATGTTCAAAATTCTTCAAATTCATTGACAGTATTAGCGGTATTTCTTAAGGATATATGTAATATTAACACCTATAATTTAAATATAAATTCTACATGAATGCTGATTTTATTTTTTATTTTTAAAAATTTGAAAAAAGCTATTATATTCGAATACGTATACGCTCTTATGCGTTACCACAAATTTTCAATGCGCTTTTTCCATTGAAGAAATATAATGATGGGGGGGGGTCAAGATAATGATATATTAAAAGTTGAAAATTATAAATCTTCTAAACGAAATTTTATTGTAAATATTATGCGCTACAGTTTACGGTGGAACAAATTTAAAAAATCTGTTGTGGCCAGCACAATACCTCTCGCCACTTCCTTTTTTGGTTACATAAGTATAGGGCGCGAACAGTCATGTTACATTGTTGGCCTTGACAAGCAGATGTGGAGGCCCGTTTCAGAATGATAATTAGTCAGTATGTTTCATTCAGAATTTCAAGATTTTCTAAATACACGTAGTTAATTTGTCACCAGGAGTGTGGAATTTACTTGTCGAGGAAAATAAACCATATGGAATTGGAAAATCACTAAATTTAGAATGAGAAATTATGATACATCTATATACATAATTACTAGCTATCATTCTGACATGAGTCCCCATATCTGCTTGTCAAGGCGCCCTATTGTATTTAACATTTCTTGTATACCTACATTCTACACCAAAAATTGTACTTACATATATCTATTCCTTATATTTAGATTGTTTAATTTTAAATTCATTATATGAAGAAATTTTGTCCTCTTCTAATTTTTCGAAATGTTTCCAATTCATTGTCAGGATTGACTGAATTTTTGAAGGATATATGTAATAGACCTATAATCTTAAATATTTAACTACTAATACATTAAGAAATAATATAATGTATATGTACTTCCCAGAAAAACTCTTTAGTAATATCTATGAATTTCTGACACTGACATTTATCTGTCAGTTACAAACAGTTCAACCGGTCAACTATTTTCCATGGCATCCTTTCGGCTGTAAAATTTATTATAACGTTATTTTATTTATTATATTTCTTTTATCTCTAAATCCATAGAATATATAATAAAATATTTAAATGTATCAGATAAAGAATTTAATTTTCTTTAATATTACCAAGAAAAATTTTCAAAAAATATTATTTAGAAGATTTTTTTTCAAGAATCTTCTACTTCCGGTTGTCCAATTGTTACCAAAACCTTTTCAGATCTTCCCATGAATGTGCGATTGGAAAATACGTAATTAAACAATTTTTAAGTCTTATAGTTTTTGAGTAATCGTCCTTCCAACATCCTATATACATACACACATACATCCACACACACACATACACACACAGACATCATCGTAAAAATGTGAAAATCGGATTGTAGGGACCTTAAAACGTGCTTATTCAATAAAATATGGATATGTGATTTTTAGCATGAATGCAATACCTCTCTTAGCGAGAGGTAAAAACATAGAGCCCACAATTCATATAGATAGGGCCATAGGAAGAACCATTTTTTTTTAATATTAAATACGATTCCATTATTTTGAAGGCCTTATGCATCAATAATATTTAAAGTTTGTTGGGCATTAGCAAATTTTCAATATCCGTTAATAAGAGAAGAAGAAATATTCTACAACAATGAACAAATTGTAATTCAGTAACATTCTGTATATTAAATTATTAAAAAATCTTTCAGAACTCATATTTCAATTAAAATGATACAACCTTTTTTAGTTTTATTTCTATATATTTATTTAAATAACGACGTTTCGGCAGTATTAACTACTGCCTTCTTCAGGAATGAATAACAAATCAACAAATATATAAATAAAAATAATAATAAAACCTTATTCTTCAAGACCCATATGTTCCAAGATTATATGGCTTACTGAATGTATATAAGAAAGATGTACCTCTACGCCCGATTGTGAATTGTATTAATTTTTGCACTTACGATTTATCTAAATATTTAGATAATCTTATAAGAATAGTAGGCTCTAGGTTTTTTAAATTTGTTACACCGTAAACTGTAGCGCATAATATTTACAATAAAATTTCGTTTAGAAAATTCATAATTTTCAATTTTTAATATATCATTATTAAAAAATAGAAACTAGATGAGCGCATAAAAAAGTAAAGGTGGTGCATACAAGCGCATAAAGAGCGCAATTGGTCACATTAATTCGTTATTATTAATTTCGACTTATGGGGGCCAACTTAACCTACCTAAAAATTGCGGCTCGGTATGTCCTGTCAGATAGGGTAAGCGGTGGCAGTTGCATACAAGTCCTAAATAGAAGTTATGTAAATATACTCGTACTGATGCGTTTAAAGATCTAAGTGTGCTTTTTAATCCGGACTTAAAATTTATTAATCACCTATTCGGCATTACTGATACAGCTAATAAAATGTTAGATTTCTTGATTAGGAACAGTATACATTTTAATAATGAAATTATTTTATTCTGTCTTGACTCTTTACTACGCCTTCAATAGGTCCAAACTGGAATATATGTACTATTTTTACTTGGTATCTAAATTTAAAATATTACAAATTATTACGCATTGTCCAAAGCAAATTTTAAAATAGGTATTTATAATTTGAAACATACATTTTTTTGCAATTTTATTGATGATATTATTAGCCCACATTTTTACTAAAATTTAAATTTCGAGAATCTCACATATCATCTGATATGTACAGTATATGAATGTGCCGAAACACTTGACACAGTTTCAGGAAGCAATGTGTATAGGCGCGACAGTGCTTGAATTTTAAGAAAATGAATTAAATCGGCTTTGAATTAAAAACATTTTTAGCTGCTTTCTTTTTACCAAGAATATCAACTATATGCAGCACGTATCTATCCATAACCGTTCTTTTTAAAAGGGGATAAAAATGATCTTGTACTACCCATTTTCTTCGTACCTGCCCACGCGAAGCACCACCTTTAAAACAGGATCAAATAGATTCTGAACTGATCCCGAATGTCTATGTGACTGACTGCTATGTATTTTGTCTTGTTTGTAGTATTTGATATTACAATGATAGAAAGAGAAGAAATTAATTAGTTTGAAACGTTTATTATTATGTTATAATTATAATGTTAACTAATATATTTTTATTTGCCACTTCTTATGTAAAAAAAATCTGATGTGGCCATTATCTTCCATCAATCCTGTGTATTATATACAAATTCCATACATAAATTTTCTTGCAAAAGGTTCTATATTTCCAGTAAAATTATTTCATAAACAAACTATGTAAATTGCACTTGACACTGAAATTTTGTTCTTTAGGTTTTTCCTTTTGTTAGAAATCGCTATTCTTGATTTTCTTCTTCCACTCATTTCTATATTGCGTGTTGCTCTCATGCAGTTCCTTTTCTTTCAAGTGTTCCGGAATACAGTCCTTCTATCTTTTCTTTGGTCTTCCTCCGTTTCTGCTACCTTCTATTATTAAGTTCTACATTATTCCGATCTATTCTTCATCTCTCCTCATGATATGTTCAAATAAATGTAATAGTGTCTCTTATATCTTTTTAGAAATTTCTATCATTCTAGCCATTTCTTTTGTCCGCTCATTCCTTATCCTATCTTTCCGTGTCTTCTCTAACATCTATCTCTACATCCTCATCTCTGCCACATTTATTTTCTTTTCATTAACAATGACATCTGTCAATTAGAATTTTCTTAATATAGTAGCTGTTTCCATGGTTACAGCATAGCTGGCTGATATATATTTAATTTCTTTTTAATCCTTTAACTCTATATCCATTGAATATACTCCATATTCAAAATGTGATCAAGTCGTATAGATAATAGAATATTCTTTAATATTTATAATCACATTAAATGTCAAAAAAATCCGTTGTGGCCAGCACAATACCTTCCGTCATTCTCGTGTATAATGTATAAATTCCATAATTTTTCTTACAAAAGATTCTAAATTTCCAGTAAAATTATTTCATAAACAAACTATTCAAATTGCACTTGACACTGGCATCTTCTTCTTCTTTAGCTTTTCCCATTTGTTAGGGGTCGCTATTTTTGCATGTCGTTCTCATTCAGTTCCTTTTCTCTCAAATCTTCCGCAATACAGTTCTTCCATCTTATCTTTGGTCTTCCTCTGTTTCTTTAACGTCCTATTACTAAACTATTCATTCTTGTTCCAATATAATTCTTCATTTCTCCTCATGACATGTTCAAATCAATGTAATTGTCTTTCTTGTATCTTTCTAAAAACTTATAACACTAGAGTTATTTTCTTACCGTATCTTTCCGTGTATTCCCCAATATCTACTTCAACATCCTCATATCTGCCACATTAATTTACTTTTTAGTGATACTGACATCTGTCAATTTGAATTATATGAATTATATTACTAGTTCCCAAGTTTGGCATAGCTGGCTGAATTATAAAATTTAATTTCTTTAAAATTCTTTAACTCTGTATCTATTGAATATGAAGTATAAATTGTAATCAAATCGTATAGAGAATAATATATTCTTTAAGTTATAATAACGTTAAATGTCAATAAATCAAATTTAACTGTTAAATCTTCAAATGAGACTACTTCCGGTTGACCAATTATAACCAAAATCTAATCAGTTGTTCTTCTGGATGTAAACTTGAGGAATACGAAAAAATTATAATTTTTGGAATCGTGGTATTGAAGTTATGGAATCCGGAACTTTTGTCACACACACACACAGACACACGGACACACAGACACACAGACACACATACATACAGACATCATCGTAAAAATGGTAAAATCGTATTATATGGACCCTAAAACGTGCTTATTCAGTAAAAACTCATCATTGAATTTTTTGACCAAAGACAATACCTTCCTTACCTAAAGGTGACGGAAGGTAAAAAGATATTCAACAGCGTTTTTTCTAGAGAAACTGTTAAAATCAAATAAGAGTACTTCCGGTTAACCAATTATAACCAAAATATAATCAACACTTCATATGGATATAAAGAAAAGAAATACGAAAGAATTATAATTTTTGGAATTGTAGTGTTGTAGTTATCGTCTATGAAAAAATCGTCACACACACACACGCACACACACACACACACACACACACACACACACACACACACACACACACACACAAATGCAGATATCGTGAAAATGGTAAAATCTTATCCTAGAGACCCTAAAACGTGCTTATTCACTAAAAACTCATCATCTAAGTTTTTGACAAAAGACAATACCTTCCTTACCTAAAGGTGACGCAAGGTAAAAAAACATTGTTCTTCTTAGGGGTTGTTCAATTCAGTTAAATGCGAGGTAATATCAGTTTGTTTTACCCTTAAAATGTAAGCGACTCTTACAATATTTTGTATGTAATTTGTAATATCATCACAGATGTCATTTAACATACGTTTTAACAACATAATCATTTGGAAATTTGATACGAAGCAGTTTATGATCTTAGATACTGTGCCAGCTTATGTCGTGATTCCTCCAGTGTTTTAGACGTGTATAGTTTTTGACAATATGCTTTTGAAATTTACTATCCTGATCATTCATTGTACTGTTTGACATACAGTCTAGTGCAGAAGAAGCAGATAGACATTTACTTATATGTAATGATGAGATTCTATACAAGTGGTTTTTCTTTCTGATTGTTTCCTTGATTATAATGTCCATACATAATAACTTTTTTTTTTAATTTTCAAAATTCAATATTTCAATTTATATATTCAAACCACAAAGTTATCGCAGTGTGTATTGACGCGTAGGTTCAAGGAAGCAAACTATAGATGTCACTACTTATTTTGTATGTCGAAAAATACATTAACTGCCCTACCTGTAGTTGAGGTGATCCGTGGTTTTAACTAAATCCCTAATATACATCGTCAGTTAAGAATGTAAATCTACCTAGTCCTCTTTTGAAAAATTTACAGAACAAAGAAAACCGTATAGAATGTGTCGAATTAATAATTTTTAAAAAAATCCAAAATTTGTGTATTATACAGCCCAATTCTATATCCGAGTTACTACGCAAATAGCTGTCATTTGACTGATATGTTCAAATCAATGATTTGAAAATCTTTTACATGCACTAATTTTTTTCATCATAGTCCATATCTTAAAACTATGCTTAAAAATATGAATATAGTGCTAACCTATCATTACTTTCAGATGTTGCAATTATAACAAAATTTTATACGCATTTGAATTTTATATCTGTAATATATCTGACAATATTTTCAGATATCACTATCGCTACTTTCCTGTGAAATTTGAATCGGTATTTGAACATTATACAGAACAATAACTGGTTTACTAATAATAATAATGTATCCTCATCTTTATTGTAAAATAAGACCCACATAATAATAGAGTTTAATGGATCCAATAAAACTAGGCTAATTAATAATATGAACTAAAAAATCCACTAAATTTGCATAATGCAGTATACAAGTATATGAATATATTCAGTCGTCAGCATTTTGTCTTAATGTGTTCAAATATAATAGTTTTAAATTCACTAGTTTAAAAGAAGTTATCTCTTTAAATTGTGTCTCCTGAAAAATATACTTAACCCATGCCATGATAATATTTATTATGCTAGTGGTTCAAAGTACATATTTACAAAGAAGTAACATATACCGTGGATATTCTGAAACATCATCTCTTCTGAATTCAGTAATTTCTCCCTCAAGTCGCTATCATTTATCTTCGTAGATTCAATTAGGAATAAAAGGCGCTTGACGTCGTGTTTAAAGGATATCGCATTATATGAACGACGCGACATGCCGAACAAAGATTTTAAGCGTCAATCTCAAATATGACGTTGAAATGACAGCCGAAGTGTCTGTGCAACAGACATAGATATACCAATTCCTTCACTTCAATACGTTTCCGAATGTTTTCGAAACTTGAACAACCCGTCTAAATATTGACAATAGACTTCTGATCGAGAATATTTTTTCCAAGATGTTTTAAACCTCAAATATTTGCTGCGGCATACACAATTTTAAATTAAGAAAAATCCATGGAAAAAAATATAGATACAACTGAAAGGTCATATTTTTTTTAAATCACAATTTCTTTTATGTTCTTATTATTCTATTTTTATGCATTGTTAACTAAAGCTACGTTCTCACTCATAAATCATCGAAAATGATTAATAAAAATGAATACGAAATGAATGTGAACAATGATCATGAAAATTATGGTTCCATTAAAAGTAAAAATCAAGCCAACTTTGATGTGTTTTATGGATTATTTTCAATGTAATCAAAACAAAATGAATAGTGAAACGTTAGACTATGATTCAGACGTATTTTTTCAGTATGTTATTACAGTTGCCGTCAAATAAGTATAGACTGGAGATTTCTACACTGTTGCTAATTCAGTGGCCATGTTGAAAATGCTAAGTTATAATTAAACGACAAGACCATATTTATTTGACGGCGACTATAGATCGAGTCAGTGTCAATTAAGTACAGCAGACATATTTAAGTAGTTCTGTTTTTTACATAATATATCAATATCAGTAAAATAATAATTCGTGTGAACCATAAATCAATCATTCAAAACAATCCGCAGAAAAAGATTTGTTGACGCATTTTAATCTATGTGTGATGAATATGTATTGATTTTCTGGTCTGGCGATCATATGAGAAAAATGACGTTGCTAGCCATTCAGTACCGACTGCCGTATCGCTTGGTTAACGCATGATGTCAGTTTTACCTTATGCGATCGCCAGGCGATACGTCCCAGCACTGGACCCCGATTCTAATTCAACTTTTCGACGTGAAATAATTTTAATCGTCGAAAAGCTACACGCAGCCATCTATGAGTTGAGTCAGATACTAAAACTAATTTACCGACATGGAATCGTTTGCGTCGAATTCTTTTCGACGCCAAATTTCGCGTCGAATTCTTTTTTCACGTCGAATAGTTTGACATTTCACATTTCAAGTTAGTTTTGTTCATGATTTTGATGTAGATTTGGAGGTTAATATTATTTTCAATAGCACTGTAGACAATTTGTAAATAAAATACTTTATTTTTTATGTATGATTTAGCTATAGCGTGGTTTTATATGCATCATTTATTAATTAGAACTAGAAGAAGAAGAGTGGCGAAATGCAGGCAGAATTTTTGCCACTTATATGTAGATTTTGTAGCACCGTCCAAATTATTTAAAATATTTGTTAATTCTTCCCACAAAATTTTGGCCATTTTGCGCCCATTTGCCCCCAAAAAATTCAATAATTGTATTTTTTTGTTGTTTTGTGACCCTTTCCAAATATGTTCGATCCATTATAAAAAATTAAAAACGCTTACAGAAACAACACAACTTGTCTAGCTAAAGGCTGAAGGGAAAATGATTTCATCTTTAAGATTTCATGGCCATCTAAGGGTGAAGGGTGACCATAAAACTCGCTTTCGGTTCATCCAGGCTATTTCTAAGTAAGGATGGTTGGGATTTTCTGAGGAAATTTTAATGTGTAGACAACCGTTTCACATTTTCGTCATATGAAACATTTTTACCTTTTTTACTGCATTTTAATGGTATTCAAAATAAATTTTCTCCCGTTAATTTGCAATTTTTTATTGAATCGAAGAATGCAACTTGATTTCAAACTTAATACTTACCCGGCAAAAGTAAATTTTATTGATACCAACAATAAATGACAAAAAATCCCTACAGTGAAGGTGATGAGAGCGTTAATTTCCCTAGATATATTTAATCGTCGAAAAGTTTAAAATTGGCGCTATGATTTTAGTTTCACTATGCGCCACTAGACTTCGTTCAGCGCCACTATCTTTTTCGACATGAGTTCGCGTCGAAAACAATTAGAATCGAGGCCCTGGTCTCGTAAAATTAATGTATACGAAAGAAATTAAGAAATTGTGAAGAAATATTGTCTGGATTAAATATTCCTGAAAAATTATCTTGCAATCTCCACTTGATTTTATGCTAATTATTGCTATTTTTAGGAAGAGGTTGTTTGCACATACAGTATGACGAATAATTACCTATTGTAGCTTTTTGTAGTAAACTAACAAAAATCACATTCAATCAACTAAAAAATAATATAACGGGCAATCAGACTTTTCTGAACATACCTATTCGTATTTAATAACTTTTTAGTGCCCAAGAATTAAATTGGTTTGTGTCTCCGTCCGGTGTAAGTTGTTCGCGATCGTCTGAAAATGAGCTGTTCCTGTTCACTTTTTAGATCGGAAAACCCTTCTTTACTGAACTATCTCAGAAAATGATGTTTCCATGGCAATCAGTTTATTTATTTATTTATTTATTTATTTATTTATTTATTTATTTATTTATTTATTTATTTATTTATTTATTTATTTATTTATTTATTTATTTATTTATTTATTTATTTATTTATTTATTTATTTATTTATTTATTTATTTATTTATTTATTTATTTATTTATTTATTTATTTATTTATTTATTTATTTATTTATTTATTTATTTATTTATTTATTTATTTATTTATTTATTTATTTATTTATTTATTTATTTATTTATTTATTTATTTATTTATTTATTTATTTATTTATTTATTTATTTATTTATTTATTTATTTATTTATTTATTTATTTATTTATTTATTTATTTATTTATTTATTTATTTATTTATTTATTTATTTATTTATTTATTTATTTATTTATTTATTTATTTATTTATTTATTTATTTATTTATTTATTTATTTATTTATTTATTTATTTATTTATTTATTTATTTATTTATTTATTTATTTATTT
Source organism: Harpalus rufipes (assembly GCA_951394225.1). Lineage (NCBI taxonomy): Eukaryota > Metazoa > Arthropoda > Insecta > Coleoptera > Carabidae > Harpalus > Harpalus rufipes. Next base: position 32,686,626 of record OX596280.1, on the reverse strand, counting down.
ACTTATTTCTTATTTCCTCCCAATAAAAAGTAAAATAATGCGTAGCTATAGATTATTATTTATTCTTTTTTTTAGGATCGCGAAAAAAATTATATAACTATCATGACCTGAAAGTGTCTTTACTAGACTCACAAAGCTTCCAGAGCTCATCTGCGGCTCGCTGTGGAATATATGTCTGCTCATCCAGTATAGTATCACTTTTAGGCCTTGTTACGTAAAATATTATTTTTAATACTAAATTGTTATTTGTAACATAAATAAACACATTTTAAACTATGTAAACAATTTCATTTGAACTTGCAATTCAAAACCGGTCAAAATGTTTGCTGATTTTTCAGATTTTGTTTAAATCAATGTCATTTGAATTTATTCAAATCTTCAGTGTTACCAACTTAAAAATCCTAGTATTTCATATCTGGCCTGTTACATATACTCACAAAAGTGCAGTTGTCCATGAACATAATTATGAATTTTAATGAATACCATGTTTTGAGAAAGGACGACAAACTACAATTAACTTAGTACATATATATATATATATATATATATATATATATATATATATATATATATATATACTCGTATATATATATATATATATATATATATATATATATATATATATATATATATATATTTACATTAATTATTCAATTTAACCATTGGGATACATAAATCTGTTATTAACACGAAAAACTATATAAGATTATTTATTAAACTTATACGATGTTTGTTTCGCATCACACAGCATTATTTGTATCGCGTAATATCTTATTAAATTCCGGAGATAGCAGATACAAATGAATACAAAAACAATACTCAGTCTGAGGTCTTTTTCCTATTTTAATAAATGTCTTACAGAAATAATCTCAACTATACAATGCAACAACAAAAACCAACTGACAACAATAACCTGTGTTGTCCTGCTTTATGTTACATATGTCGCTTGCGTCTCAGTATTCGCGAAGTTTTTGTTCTACAATTTCTCAGAGTACACAGTCATATATAAAAATATACATTTGACGACATATTGGCGAAACCAGTCTACAATAATCGTATAGATTGTGACATAATAATTTCAGAAATAAAGATCTCTATTGTACCTAACAGGTAATGCTATTTGTTATTCATCTCCAACCAATGTTAATAAAAATCAATTCCTCAAATTAAATACACAAATGCTTTTCGTTCTTTGTTATGAGAGTAATGAAATATTTATCATGTTTTACACCGGGTGTCCCATGTAAATGTACCACCACAAATAACTCGAGAAATATGCATCGGATCAAAAAATGTCTAGAATCAAATGTTTGATGGTTCGGAGGGTAACACCCAATTCTGTCAAAATACTCCTTTTCCCACCCCCAAGGGGCGGAGAAGGGGGAAATTTTGTAATCGTAAATGGGAATCCGCAATTTTTATTGCAGATACAGATAGATTGGCAAAAAATAAGTAGGGTTTACCCGGACAGAGGGCGCTAGAATTGTTTTAGGTGCAGAAATTAGCTTATATGCTTTTGCACCCAAAAAACAAGCATGTCGCTGATTTTTTTTGTTTTGTTTAGTACACAAAGTAACATTAATCAATAAAGGTCAGGCCAAAAATTTCAATTCCTCGGTTGAACATTATTTCATTTTCGACGATCTATCCGAAACTCCAATAAAAATGGGGGTTTCTATTTAAGATTACAAAGTTGCCACCCTTCCCCGCCTCCTGGGGGTTCAGAGGTGGTATTTTGACAGAATCGGATGTTCCCCTCCGAACTATTAAACATCTGATTCGGGACATTTTTTAATCAGGTGCATATTTATTCTGTTATTTGTGGTAGTAAATTTAAATGGACACCTTTATGTGAGCTACTAAAGATTTAACTTGAATTTATATAGAAAAATATATATTTGCACATGCAGTAATGTACTTTTTTATATTAATTAATACTTACATATAATGTATAAAATTTGTTGCAGTTTCAAACATCTGAAACTTTGAATGTATCGAAAATTTAAGGGTTTTAAAAAAAATATATTAAACTAAAACTTACGTATTTTACTATACCTACAGAGTGCTTCATTTAAAACTGTTACCATGCGGATCTCGCGAATTATAAAATATGTATCTCAGACATGCTTTTGTTTCTTCAAAAATTCTCATAGGGCACTAGATAATGATGAAAAACTGAATTTTGTTGGTTTTATTATTCAAATGAATTCTAAACTGTGTATTACAATCGAGAAAAATGTTTTAATTATAAAAATTGGGTATTTTTATAACATAACCAGTGGCGTATTTTTTTATTGTGTTTTGTATTTGTTATTTCCTAAAAACCCTTACTTTAATTATATTTTATTTGATCGACATAATATATTTTATCTACGACTAATAAATAATTATTTATATTAAATATATCGTTTTTGCTACATAATGTAATTGTGGTGAGCACACGGACAATACGCTGAATGAACGAGTTAAACCAGTCAGTGACTTTGATTTGTTGCGCGCGCCAGCTGAGTAAATAAACATATGCGCCGCGTGACCTTGTACAGTATTAAAACTGCTAGCTCTCGAACTTATTCGAAATCTTCTGGAAGGCGATGACGTAAATTTTCATGCGTCCGAAGGCGGTTGACCTATGTGTAGCATGGCCTTGTTCGCGATCGTTCGAGAGTATTCTGGGATGAACAGTAAACACGCATGGTGAAATAAATTGTTAGTGATATAAATACAGGGTGTAACCTAAGCTGTGTAGCAAAATTTAAGGGTGAGTATTGGACGCACTGATCATGAATAAAAAATAATTTTGTTGAAATTCGCAAATTAAAAAAATGGGTCCATGCAAATGAACAGTTTTGGGCTACTATGGGTTAATAGCAACTTTTAATATTACAATATTTGATAGAAATATTAGATAATTAATAAGTACCTAATAGAAGATTGAATAGCTATTGTGTAATACACAAATTAATCAATTTTTTTTTTTTTGTATCAGGAAGTTTTTGGCAGTAATTTGGTGACAACGTGCTGCATTGCGTATTGCTGTGAATGGTGACAACTTTGAACAATTTTTAAGTTAAAAAAATTGAATTTTTTTCCTGTTTTTGTAAATTATGTGACATTCTGTAAGTTACCTACAAATATCATTTTTCCTGTTTTTAAAATTATTATTACATTAATCTAATTGTGATTAATACTGCATAACTATTTTTTAACTTTTTTTGTATTTAAATGTGACACCTAGTGGTACCCAAAATGATATTGATTTGCAAACTACTGTTAATTTTACGAATTTCAACAAAAATATTTTTGATTCATGATTAGTAATTAGTAGATTAGCAATAATATCACCCTTAAATTTAGTTCCACAGGTTGGGTTACACTCTATATAATGAAATAAATATCATATAAATAAAAAGTGGGTTATGATATTTGTTTAATCTTTGTTTTTAAGTGTTTAGTAATATTCTTAATCCTTAATTAGTGTTTATACGTGTTCATTTATAGTGCCCGTTTTTTATTCTTTTTCTTATTTATTTCTAGTGTAATAAACTTTTATTTTAATAATTATTATTTCTCAGTGACAATCCCGCAGGTAATAAATCATCCGAGAATAATGGTCATTATTCATTCTAATTCACCAATCAGAATATTTTTAATAAAATAAATATTGAAAAAAATATTTTTCATGACACATCTTCATCGCCATAGTTACATATCAATACACTGCAAACCTTAAGTCTCGGTAAAAGAAAACGTCATGTGGATTATTTAGTTTCGGGTTATGTAACAAAACTATAATTTTTACCTCTCGCTAAAAGAGATATTAGATTCATGCTAAAAATCGCATATCCAGATTTTATTGAATAAACACGATTTAAGGTCCATATAATCCAATTTTAACATTTTTACAATAATGTCTATGTGTGTGTATGTGTGTGAGGTTGATGGAGACACGATTTCTCAAATTCTATAAGACTAAAGACCTTTTTGACTACGGATTCATCAATCTAACATTAATGGGAAAAGTTGAATACCAATTGGAAAGCCGGAAGTAGTAGCATCTTAAAAAAAATTCTAAATATTCTTTTTTTTGAATTTTTTTATTATTCTTAAAGAACGTAAAATTCTCTATTCGGTACATTTTAAAATTTTATTATATCTTCTATACCTATATTGATATAAAAAAGTAATATATAAAATAATCTGTTGTAATAAATTTCAGAGCCTAAACAACTCTATAAGTAACTATTAGTTGTTTGTAAATGACAGAAAAATGTCATTGTCAAAAACCAACAGTAGTTCATAAACCTATTTGGGCAGTATTGGCTACTCAATTCTAAAACTTGACCTTAAGTCTATTTTAGCTAAACACATGACAGTGGATAAGAACCGTTTCAGAATTTGTCATAATACGACTATGGTTTTATATCGATTTTTGCTGAAATAAATCTTAGATATTATTTTTTTGGCAACATAGTAGTAAAACGTCAAAATACGCTTTTACGTTAAATGAAGAAGTGTAACTGACATTATTGAAGAATTTTTCTGTGATATTGGTAAGTTTACTATTTCTTGTTGTATAACAATAATAATTATAATATTTAAAATTATAGCTATACACTTATACCCATCAGAAATACCGTGAAGATATTGGAAGAAATTCCAACATTTCGAAGTACTTCCTCAAAAATAAATTTAAAATTATAAAAATAATCTAAACATAAAGAAAAGACATGAAAAATTTATAGAGACTTGACAAGCAAATATGGGGGCCCGAGTTAGAATGACAGCTAGTAATTATGTTCATATATATCAAATGTCAATTTTCCATCCAAAATTTCATTTCCAATTCCATGTCGTTTATTTTTCAGTAAATTCCATATTCCTGATAATTTATATAAATAATTACTGTCATTTTGACAAGGGCCTCCACATCTGCTTGTCTAGGTCAAGTATAACAAACTAACTACGTACGTACGTGAATTTAGAAAATCTTGAAATATTTGATAAAAAAATCTGTCATTTGACATCTATGTACAAAATTTCTAATTGTCATTTTGACACGAAGCCCCATATCTGCTTGTCAAAGCCAACAATGTCACATGACTGCTCGCGCCCTATACTTATGTAACCAAAAACGGAAGTGGCGAGAGGTATGCTGACCACAACAGATTTTATTTGTAAGTAACACAGTAATCGTAGATAAAGTATCCATTACATCGTCGTTGTATAATGTACTACTATGCGTCTCTTGCTCAATATTCTAAATTCATATTGAAAAATTACTTAATAATATACCAAGGGCGACCTTGATTACAAAAATTAATTTTGTAGATTTTCCTACAGATATTTTTAATATAACAGTAAAGTTAATACAAAATATATAAAATTGATAACATGAGGTTCGTATTTTTCAATATGTACATTTGAATTTGTCTATTTATTTAATATCGAATTACACGGTGATACAAAGATAATATACAGGTTGTTAAAAAAGGGTAAAAAAAATTGAGGGTATATACAGTCCATACGATGTAACTTGGCGAGGCAAAAGAATGTAATTCAGTTCACTATTCCTAAGTTGCGTTTTGTCAAATATTTACTTACTTCGATGCCGCACAGCTTCAGAAGTGAAATAGTGATTTTACAATGTTTTATTGCCTTACACAAAGCAAATTTCACCCTAATACACTCAAACTCGGGGTGTCAGGTACTTTTCAACCCAAGAAGTTATATTCATATATAAGCGTTGGTGCATTTTTTTCAATAGTACCTAATAGAAATTTTATTTTCTTAACTTAAGTAATTTAAAAAGTAATTAATTATAATATGATTTATATAATAAATAATTCATTCCAATATTTGTAATATTTTTTTTTGTATAAATATATATATATTTTTTTGTAATATTCGTAATTTTATTGAACTTCATTCTTCTTCGGTACGCCTATGGATTTTATAACTTCCCCATTACCGCAGTGCTAATGTGAATTGCCCCAACTCGCCAAGTTACATCGTATGGACTGTACATACGTTTCGATGTGTTGATTCTCAACAAAAAGTATTTTTTCAAAATTTGGAAAATTATTTCTAATTTTCATTTAATTATTTTTTAGTGCACCACTGCCGACATGAAATTTTTATTAAGAAAACGAATTATCTAATCATGTAACAGACATTGAATTAGAAATAAATTAATTCCTACTCAATGTCTCGTGGCCGCGTGTGGGAAACCAGGTTCGATCCCAACTGTCGCCATATATTTCGTTAACTGACGCGTTGATCAACGCCCGTTAACTGACGCGATGATAAACGCCCGCACGGTACAAATATGCCATCATTATTACCGAAATCTGTATTCAAAGCAGGAATGGGTAATATGCCGTGATGATATATTTATTTTTATTTATTGGAAATGGAAATTATTTTTCTACAAATTAGTTTGTTTAATATACTAGATTTTTTACTGGTTTAATAGCTGAAGAAAATAAATCAAGAGAAAAATATTGATCTATTATTAATTATTATAGTAAAAGCGTAGAAAGTGTTTGCTTATAAACTTTTTAATCACTTTTAAACTCCTAGACGACGAAAAATTGCATAAAAATATTAACCAACAGAAAATTCTCACATTTCACCCTAAAAGTAAAGGCAGTTTAAAGCCTTTAAATGAATTAGAATCACACTCAAACTATATTCTAATTACATTATAAATTTTATTTTAGCATTGATTTTATAAACTACGTACATAATCAATGTTTGTAGTAAACTCTTTAAGAAGGAAAATTTTACTCATAGTCAAAGTGATATGATTCATAAATAAACCATTTTAATATTGAATTTTCCATATGTATATCTAATAGCACCTGAAAGGCGTTCCGTACGTTGATGATTCATTGCATCAGCTTCGACTTGGCAGTAAATCAGAGGTGCTCGTGAAATCGAGCATAGCATAGCATAGTATACCTACACCTCCCAATCATATAATATATCGTGGACAAATTTGTCCCATTTTAGTTGGTTATTAATGAGTGTTGCAAACAGTCTGGGCTCTCCTACACCCTTCATGTTTCCGGCATGAACATTTGTCACCCGGCTGACCGGAACAAACCCGGATTCCGGAGCAACACGTGCCTGCAACGGAGATAGCGATCTACTAAATAATATATCGCCTAGAACTTCAAACGTGCGCCAACTTACCAACTCCTTTAGATTAGATATTGATATAGACTCTGTAAGGATAAATTTTCTGACCCGAGGAACTGGTTCTATTGTTTGCTCTTTCAGATTCATACGTCTAGTTTCAAACTTAGATAGGAAGTTATTGCTGTTCTATACGAGTACGTAGTGCAAACAAATTCTATAGTCACGAGTTATTACAACTATTTTCTCATACAAATACAGATTACACGGGAATTTATATAAAAATAGTAGTATTTTATTTTGTACGTATAAGCACATTTTTAAATTCTATCAATCAGTCAAATGTAATAAAATAGAATTAGTAAAGACGTATGAGAACTAGGTATTCCTACATGGTAAGTACCTGAATGTATTACCGCTTGTGAACAATATGTAATAGTTATTTATGGTACAAGTGAGAATATATATATATATATATATATATATATATATATATATATATATATATATATATATATATATATATATATATATATATATATATATATATATATATATTATATTCATAAACGAACACGAGCAGTAAATCTACTATTCACTCTATTTGTTATTTGAGACTATTAAATTTATTTTATTCAATTTATTCTGCTCTGTAGCATTATATTCATATTAAGTATCGTTTAAAATATTTATATTATGTGTTTGACATAGCACAGAATGTCATAGTGGATATAAGGTCACTTAATGAAGATGAGCGGTAGATGAAATATGGCTTCATATAAGTATCACTTAGTAACGGGTATTAGTTCCTTGCATTTAGTTTTTTTACTTTTCAAACAGGCTTATAAAGCTCATGTTTTCAAAAAAAAAATTAAATAACAATTTTTACATAAAGATTTTTACCTACATAAATTAAATTGAATATTATGATAGAATAGAAAATATGAAAAAGAAGCTTACCATTATGAAACAAGATTTTGCGTCAAATAACTGATTTTATATATATTCTAAAAGTTATCAAAACATTTAAAAAAAATTGCGTGTCTCTGAATGATCTACATGGTTTATTAGGAAATTCCTCCTTGAACATACAACTATTAATTTATTTATATTTCTTAATATTATTTTCTTTCTATATATGGCTGGCATAAATAAAAAAAAATTGTTGTGGCGAGCACAATACCTCTCGCCATTTTCATTACATGTTGCATAATTTTCTTTAATATTTCAAAAAATAATATTTAGAAGATTTTTTTTTCAAGAATGTGCTACTTCGCGTTGTCCAATTGCTACCAAAACCTTTTCAGCTCTTCCCATTAATGTTTGATTGGGAAATACGCAGTTAAACAAATATTAAAAATATTAAATCAATACAGTTTTTGAGTAATCGTCCTTCCAATGTCCCACACACATACACACACACACACACACACACACACACACACATACATCCACACAAAAATGTTAAAATCGGATTGTAGGAACCTTAAACATGCTTATTCATTAAAATCTGGAAATGCGAGTTTTAGCATGAATCCAATACCTCTGTTCTCGAGAGGTAAAAAGTTCATTTAAAAAATGAATGCAATATTATTTTTTTCGTGTTGTTGGCAATGATAGTTTTGAAATTGAAATTAGTTGTAGAAATTTTCTTGGTTATTTTATTATTATTATTATTTTCATAGTCTATATCTTCTACACCTTCCACTAAATACAGAGGCTATTAAAACTAATTATTCTTAGTTGTTTTGACGCGGAATAAAAATGCGCAATATGTTTTTTTAAAGTAGAGGCAGTGTTCGACTCAAAATAGTATGTTTTACAACGAAAGCTGTCACTCCCTTGTACAAATTTATCAGCAAAATAGATGTTTTTCTCATTTTTTTACAGATTTACAAGTTTATAGGACTTAGATTTGAACAGAATAGGCCATAAGAGTATTTTATGTTATTATCATAACGTCATAGTTATTATAGTATTAGTGTAATTATAGTATTAGTCGTGAGATTATCAACGAGGCGGTGGATTATAATGTTGACATTATGACAAGGCAGCATATAGTCGTAATAGCTACAGAGTTATTAAAAATGGTTGAAGGTCATGTGATCACTTTTGTTCCAAAGAAATGTCAAAATTATGTTCCATAATTAATCAAAATGATATTCCATATATGACAGATGATGGACAGGTGCATGACATTTTATTAATATCATTGCCGTAGGTACGTTGGTTCATTTGATATTTTTTTCGGATACTTTCGTGCAAAATCTTTAGTTTCATAATTTCATTATGGCTTTTAATGCAGTGTGACAGATTTCTTTTTGAAGTATTGTGATCCGGATGCGGTATTTCGCTGCCGAAAATTGGTCACTGTAATATGTTAAGAGTTAGGATTTGTTGTATGATGTTGTTGTTGTTGTTGTTGTTAGTGTTTTCGGGTTTGTGCTAACCCACTAAGTGGAACATGCGTGATTTTATGTATGTATGCAGACAATACTTTGTATTTCATACCTACTGACCGGAATATAAGTTTAGATGGCATTATGATATATTTTTTTTAATATTTTAATAAAATTTCAGATGGTAGCCGCTGAATACTGTTATTTTTTTTATTTCGGTTGTTTAAACCTGGCGTTGTTATGAGCGGCATGTACTGATGTAGCAAGTTGGAAATACTGTTCCCTACTAAAAAGTTTAATATTTTTAAATAAAACGTTATGATTGGGAAAATGTGCTTTAACAGGCATAATATTGAATAGATATATATATTTTATAGTTTTATATTGTTTAAAAAATAATTAAAATAAATTCTAACCTCAAAACAAATATTGTGAAGTTATACCGCCCAGGCCGTATAGACATACCTACTGCACTTTCTTTAAAATAAATCCAATGTTTTAGATAGGGTACAAGTTAAAATTTCAGACTTGATTGAAATGTAAAATCAAAAACGAACAAATTTGATTAATAAAGACATGTGTACAAGTAAGTACTAAAATATTTTGGACATTGAGTGCTATGTGTCATTGTTTCATATAAGACATTTTTTGTGGTATAACTTTAATAAAACATAAAAATTGCACTTAGATATCTACAAATTAAATGCATTATTATAGTAACTAATAAAATCATGATCTTTCATCACTGTTATCTCAATAAGTTGTATGGTATCGATATCGATATCTTTATAATCCAAGATCTTATAATTCCTAAAAGCATAATATAAAAAGTTTGCACAGCTATGTACAGTAGTACAGTGACGATTCCTTTTGATAAAAGACAGCTAACGGAATAGCGTGCAAGCAATTCCGTGTGTAAGTAGATAAGGAATGAGATCTAGGTTTGCAGACACTTGTCCCAGTTCCAGTTGTCGAGTTCTGTAAGCGATATCCTGCGAATTATTGATTCCCTCTTTGTTTACGCTGCCTCTCCCGGAATTCAAAAAAATTTGACGCTCAGTGACTTCGATATTTTTTATCACGGATGATATCCCCTCCTCACCATTGTATCGCTCGCATTGAACACGCGAATCAGATTTATATGTCCCGGAAAATTTCAATATCTGAGAAGCTCTCCTATGTTCCATGAGACAATTTTAAATTTTGATATATTCGAAACGTGTTTTTGTTTGCATTTATATTAAAATTTCGATAAAATATTTATATTATGTTGTGTTTCTACCGTTCGGATATGGTTTCTGCTTGGTATGGATGAGAGGATACCTTAACGGCACTTTTGATTGGTTATTGCTTTGTTTTTATCGATGTTAAGGAAGTCTACTGGAAATATAGTTGGTTGTAGTTCCGAGAGTTGTAGAAATTTAATTCATTGATGACTGAGCATATTGAAAGTTTCCAAGTTTGGTAGTTTATAACAAGGGAATGGGTTTCTGGCCTAAAATTTATGTGCGTACTTCAAGAGTAGTTTAAAACTTTATTTTAATTTTTAATAAATATTTGAATTTGAAATATTATGTATTTATTAAAAACAATACTAGCATATTAGGTTATTCGTATGTAAATTATTATTTTTTATATTTATAGCTTTTTATTACTTGTATATAGAAAATAGAGAGTAATAAAAAACTAATTTATACACAAGCTCCAGAACAATACAATAAAAATAAAAAATGTAAATTAAACGGTAAATGATTTTTTTATTATTTGTATTGCTACGTGTTTTTACATATTTATATTCATAACAATTACAACCGTGAACGATTCCACTATAAATACATTTTTTTTGTGAAAAATTAATGGAATTCTATGCGTAATATAATATGATGGTCTATTAATTCCATGCTATGAAATTTTGAAGTCAGTGTATTCTTGACGTCGTGTCTTCTGCTAGTCTTTAGATGAGTACACTCTCTTATATTCAGAGTCAGAGTATTCAATACTTATTTAACAGCGACACACTCCATGCGTATAATGTAGCCATATAGTTTATAATATTCGTTTCAGATACGGTTACCTATTGGAATATATTTTTTTTTTTGTAAATCGTTGAAATATTTATAGTTTTCATAAAAATAAAAGGTATATTCCCATCAATACAACCCCTTTAAACAGGAGATGTTATCAATTTGACTTGGCAGTAACAATCAAAAATCAAAATGACGAGCTAGGTGTGCACCAGAGATCGCGAGCAGCTCGGGTTCGCTTCATGTGTTCAAATGAAGTTCGCTATATGAACGGTAAGATCAAACAAATTGTTCGCGAGTACGTAGTAAACCAGTGGCGGCTTGTCAGGGTAGGCAGGTGAGGCAGTGCCTCACCAGAAAAGAAATAAAGCTGCATATAAAGTTGTATGTAAATTAAATTTTAACTTATTCCGTTAATGCTTGTCTTTATAAATATCAAAAGAATAATTTAAGCCACCACCATAACTAATATGTAATGCAGTTCACCTAATTTACACCCTATAAAGTGCTTCTCGAAATGAATAGTATAAATGCCTATGTTTTTGATACAAGCAATAATTTCGGTAAGAAATACGTTGCGCTAGACAAAGAGCTGTTTGAGGCATTGCTTCAATGGCTAAATGTAATGAGTGCGTAGAGGATAAAAGATAGTCGCTTTACCTTCCACGCGGCCCTATAGAGGCCGTTACTATACATGAATACGATCAACGCCACGTACTGATAAATTTTGTAAGTAGGTTCACGACATATTTTTGCAAGCAAGATTAAATAATATTAGCTGTAAATTGCATTCGACAATAAACAAATATAACATAACCTGTCTTGTCTAGCATTTTTAATATAATAGGCTCTGGTTTGCGGCTGATACGTATTGCAGTAAATATTTAATTCTTTTATTTTTTTCTTTGTTTTTATAGTTTACCCACGTAGTGTTTTTGTAATTTGAATTTTAGTTGAAAACAAAAAACAAATAATGGCTTCGACTTTAACTTTAAAAGAATAGAGTGACAATATAGGGAATTCTGAAGATATTGTTAATTTTTTAATTAACAAAAATTTATTTAATCAACTGTCTTATGAAGATAAACTATTTGTCGAAGAAGTTCCTACAATGTTCTGTGACCTGGAAATTTATTTTTGTGCATGAGAGAGGAAAAATATGCATTTGCACATCACTTGAAAAAATGTAACTTTCAATTATAAGGCATTTTGCCTCATCAAAGTTTGAGTGCACGAGCCGCCACTGTAGTAAACAGCATAGTGTGGACGTTTATTTGAATTTTGGTTTTGCGACTTGACTTATCTATTATTCTGTTAGTGTAATGAAGTGGAGTGAAGAAAATGCACATTTAATAGAACGATACCATATACATCGCAATGTATTTATCATTTATTATTATATTTAGATAAACTTCTCTTTCACCATCTTCTACGTTTTTGAGTGTTTACTAGAAAAGTCACATTATTCTATCGATGAAACTTAAAAATGAAAAATCGTGCATTGTAACATCATTTTCCTCGCTCGATGATGTCCATATTTTGACCAATTTTTATTTTACTAATTTCAAACGTTAACTTCTCTGGTAGTACACAAGGAACGTGACTGCTTAATTCAAATGTATGGTGGAGTCGTTGCCTGTGGCTCATAGCGAGCGGACGCGTTGAGTGTTAACAGTAGACAACTATCAAGTGATTACATACCAAACTAACATTGATATAACCTCAAGCATTTAATTAATTACACACAAATAATTAGAATTATAACCATCGATAATATAATTAATTAATTATAAACTATATAACAAAACACCTACAACAAGAGCGGGGAGGTCTCCACAAGATCCCCCAGCTCACGATCCCAACAATGACATCCAACAAAATCCTTCCCACCCAAACACGAAAACGACCATCAGAAGAGGAGATAGACAGCGTGATCAAAAGATACCAGTACTCCATCCCAACGCAAAATAAATACAATATTCTCAATGATAATGAAGAAGCTCCCGGAACAAGCCAAGTAAATCCATAGAACCAAGCCAAGATACCACCCATCTTCCTAGCTGCAGCTGGAGAAAACAACTATATAGAAATACTACGAGACATTAAACTAAAAACCAAAAGCCAATTTACCACTAAACAAATGGAGCTAATATGATTAAAATCAACTTGACAACTATTGAAGACTATAGATCCCTAACAGAATTCTACGATAATCACAATGTTAATTATTTCTCATTCATGTCACCAAACAATAATACGTTCCAAGTAGTTCTAAAAAATGTACCCATCTCCTTAACCGAGACAGTAATACTGGAAGAATTACAAACCAACTATCCGGTCACAAAAGTAGTACGACTGTTAAATAAATACAAGGATCCAATCCCTGTCTGCGTCCTAGACATAACGGAAAATGATAAAGCCAATGAAATATTTAACATAAAACATCTATACAATTGCATTGTAACAGTAGAACTTAGACATAAAGCTAAAGGAATTCCACAATGTACCAACTGCCAAAGATTCGGTCACACGAAAAACTACTGCAAGATGCCATAAATGCACGGAAAACCACCACTTCTCACAATGCAAAAACCGAAGAGTATCCCAGCCACTAGTATAAACTGCGGAGAAAACCATCCCGCCAATTATAAAGGATGCAAACACTATAAAGATCTACTGCTGAGACAAGCAAGACGTCACACAAGACCACAAGAAAACCCATCCCTATCGCATAATACTCCCTCCCAGCAACCGCATACCCAACCACCCACAAGATCCTACTCCTCAACCCTCAAAAAGGCACACCCTCAAACAGTAATCCACAGCCCCGAGAAAATAAATCCATCGTGTCCACAATAATACAATTTATAATAGAACTAATAAAGCCCCATTTAGAAACAATAAAATCATTTATATCATCACTCTTTACAGCACTTTTGAAATAAAAATGACTAATCAAAAGCAAATACAACATCTGAAACTCCTAAACTGGAATGCCGATGGACTCAAATCCATCAAGACCAACATTTGTAGATTTTCTCTATAGATACGATGTAGACATAGCATGTATCACAGAAACGCACCTAATACCCAACGAACCATTCAAAATCACAAACTGCGCAATATATAGAAACGACTCTGGGCATCTGGAGGGGTCGCCATAATAATTAAAAAATCAATAAAACATTACGAATTACTAAACACACAGTTAGCAACACTTGAAGCCATATCACTAATGGTAGACCTCAACTGTGAAAAACTCAAAGTAATAGCAGGCTACCAACAACCAAACCGTCGACTTATAAAAGAAGACTTTACGACTGTCTTCAATGACAACGGCCCGACATTACTACAGTATTTTTTTTAAAGATGTCCGATCAAGGTTATCTGTATCATGAACGAATTAACAAATTGGTATACATTTATCTCTTTCCTTTGCAAAGGCTATAAGCGTGTACGATAAGGATGGATATAACACGCTTGTCTTTCAAAAATTCATATTGTTTCGACTAAGTTAAGATATTCCACTTTAAAACGATGCTCGTTGTTGATAATACTTTCGCTGTAACGTAAATTTATATACTAATTCAGATACATTACCTTAATTCATAGCCGTACGAATAACGTTATTTTCTGTCAGTGTCACTGACACTGACGTTGTGTCAGTATCTTATTTTTCACATGTTTGATTTTACATTTGCTAATAAACTTACCGGTTGACTTATTTTTGAATTTTTTGAATGCTTTTATTGTAACATATATTTTTATAATAATAAAATAACAGTAGTATCTTATGTACCCTCATAAAAACTAAGCAAACGACACTACTGAATTTGTCAGAATGGGCGGAGCAAAAATCTGAATTCATACAATTCGCAGATAACCTTGATCGGACATCTTTCAAAATTTTTGCTGTACTTGGTGATCTCATTAGTAAAAATATCCATGGGAATGCAGAAAAAACAATCCAAAAGGATCGCAACTAGATGAAATCATTCGAAATCACGCCATCCAAATCGTCGCACCCCAGGAACCATCTCACTACCCGTATCATATACGACATCAACCAGATATACTAGACATAATGTTAGTGAGGAATATTAACCTAGTAATCATAGAACCAGTATTAAAAAATCGACTGGAAAACATTCCAGACCGAATTATTATAAACGATTACTAGCCCAAGTAAACTCACAACTAAAGAAGACGTGCAATAAAACAATACAGCGAATGCATAACAGATACCGTAAACGCAGCCAGCCAAATAAATACGAAAAAGAAACATCAGTACGCGACTCCGCAGCAAATACTACAATTAATCAGAGAAAAAAATAAAGCGCGACGATTATGCCAAAGAACACACAAGAGAATATACAAACAGGATTTAAACCGTCTTACACATTTAGTACATAAAGAGCTACACAACAATCGAATAAACACATATCAAAAATATCTATCGGAAATAAAGCCAGGCGATACAAAAATGTGGCAGGCAACAAAACGAATAACTAGGCAAACCAAAATTATTCCTCCACTCAAAATTAATAATACTTGCTACCAAACTGATAACGAAAAATGCAATACCTTTGCCAACACATATTTCTCAAATTCTATAAGACTAAAGACCTGTTTGACTATGGATTCCTCAATCTAACAGTAATGGGAAGAGTTGAATAGGTTCTGGTAACAATTGGACAACCGGAAGTGGTAGTTTCTAAAAAAAAAATTCTAAATATTATTTTTTGAAAATTTGTTACTACAAATATTAAAGATAATTAAATTCTCAATCTGACACATTATTTTTTACCTCTCGCTAAGAGAGGTATTATTCATGCTAAAAATCGCATGTCCAGATTTTATTGAATAAGCACGTTTTAAGGTCCCTACAATCCGATTTTAACATTTTTACGATGATGTGTGTGTGTGTGTGTGTGCGTGTGGATGTATGTGTGTGTGTGTGTGTGTGTGTGTGTATGTATGTAGGATGTTGGAAGGACGATTACTCAAAAACTATAAGACTTTAAATTTGTTTAACAACGTATTTCCCAATCGGACATTCATGGGAAGATCTGAAAAGGTTTTGGTAAAAATTGGACAACCGGAAGTAGAAGATTCTTGAAAAAAAATCTTCTAAATAATATTTTTTGAAAATTTTTCTTGGTAATATTAAAGAAAATTAAATTCTTTATCTGATACATTGAAATATTTTATTATATATTCTATAGATTTAGAGATAAAAGAAATATAATATATAAAATAATCTGTTATAATAAATTTTACAGCCGAAAGAATGCCATGGAAAATAGTTGCAAATTTAAATTGTATGTAACAGACAGATAAATGTCAGTGTCAGAAATACGGAGACATTACTGAAGACTTTTTCTGGGAATTACATACATTCTATTATTTCTTAATGTATTAATAAATACATAACATATATCCTTCAAAAATACTGTCAATCCTGACAATGAATTGGAAACATTTCGAAAAATTAGAAGAGGACAAAATTTCTTCAAAAAATGAATTTAAAATTAATCAACCTAAATATAAGAAATAGATATATGTAAGTAGAATTTTTGGTGTAGAGTGTAGTATACAAGAAATGTTAAATACAATAGGGCGCGAGCAGTCATGTGATTTTGTTGGCCCTGACTAGCAGATATGGGGGCCCATGATAGAATGATAGCTAGTAATTATGTATATAGATGTCAAGTATCATAATTTATCATTCTAAATTTAGTGATTTTCCAATTCCATGTGGTTTATTTTCCAAGAAAAGTAAATTCCACACTCCTGGTGACAAATTAACTACGTGTATTTAGAAAATCTTGAAGTTTTAAATGAAAAATTGACAAGTGATATCCATGTACATAATTACTAATTATTATTCTGAAACGGGCCCCCACATCTGCATGTTAAGGCCAACAATGTAACATGACTGTTATATACTTATGTAACCAAAAAAGTAAGTGGCGAGAGGTATTGTGCTGGCCACAACAGATTTTTTTTATTATATCTCGTATAGGTTTGGAGATATTGTATATAATGATATAGAATAATCTGTTGTAATAAATGTCGTTGCCCGGAAAACAGTTGCGATATTTAAATTTTTGTAATTGACAAATAAATGCAAAATATCAGTGTCATATTTTTCTGAGAGGTATGAGTACATTTAATATATATTATTGTATTATTAATTAATTATGTATTTAAATTACAGGTATGTTATTATTATATATATCCTTAGGAAATAGTGCTAATACCGTCAATGAATTTGAAGAATTTTGAATATATTAGAATAAAAGGATAAAATTTCTCATAGAACGAAAGAAGAGAAACAATTCCAATTATTTGTGTGTACTTATAGGGCGCCAGCAGTCATGTTACTTTGTTGACCTTGGCAAACAGATATGAGAATCCGTGTCAGAATGACGGCTAGTAGTTATTTACATAAATGTCACAATTGTCATATTTTTCATTCAAAATTTCAAAATATTCTGATGTATATTTGTCATCCATTAGTATGGAATATACTTGTCGAGGAAAATAATCCACATGGATTTGGAAAATCAATGTATTGAAGGAAAACTTATGATATTTGACACCTATGTATATTACTAGCTCTCATTCTGACACGGGCCCCCACATCTGCTTGCCAAGGCCAACAAAGTCACATAACTGCTCGCGCCCTATGCAACATAAAATGAAAATGGCGAGAGGTATTGTGCTGGCCACAACAGATTTTTTTATTTAGCTATATACTCACAGGTTTTACTTCGTGCTTTTAACAAAAGTATTTTGTATTGCTTAGCATGTACTTAGCAATATATTTACGGTATTATTTATTTTTAAATGCCAAAAGTGCTAAAAAAGCAACGTAAACTTTGTTGGTCATCCTATTAAAAATTTATTAAGTTAGCTACAAATGTCAATTTTAGTACTTTGTACAGGTACTTAAACTGTCTGAATTTGGTATATCCCGTCTATCACACTGTAGACAGTTTCACAGAGATGAATCTGTTTGTACCTCAACAATCACTTCCAAATCAATCTCACTAACCACATCTAACTATCAAACGGCTACTTGTCATTTCCATAGTATCTCCAGCAAGAGACTAAACAGCGATAATCCATCACTTGCATTAGGTACTTGCTGCCCGTTCCGTTCCCTGGCTGATATATTCCAGGGCAGGGCTGGCCCACTATCCCACGGGGCACAGCGCAGGACAAATCGCAGCTATACCATATTCAATGTACGGTAACCTGCACGAATAATGCAGATACACTCCATTACCACGTACATTCGTACGTTTATCATAGTTTCAAAATTTACTTTTGGGATTTCACTATGTCGACTTAGTGTTGATTAATTGAAACACTTAGTCGAATTTCAAGGATTTGAAATGTGAATTAGTAAAATGTAAACTAGATTAGGATATTCTCTTCACATGATAGATCTACAATACGAATGTTTGATGTATAGTATAACTTACATGGAAATTTATGTTGTCAGGAGGAATATATAGTACCTATAGCTCAAACCAAGAGAGAAGGAAAAAATCAGCACAGTAGAAGGTGCACTACCCAACATAAAATGTTAGCTAACATACCAAAAAAACATACTACTAACCATTTCGTAACTTCCCTTCTTTTTCATGTTGGGTTCCACTCGACGAATATTGGTAGCTCCGCATTTCCCTTCTCTATTGGCATGAACGCTACACAGGGTGTTAATACTAAGTCATTACACCCGAAAATGGTAGATAGAACTCATTAAAACAAACAACTTTTCTTAGCTCAAATTTTTGATTTGCAGCCCCAGTTCATAGTTATTGGCGTTCTCTTGTTTTTCGAAAAATCGTCATAACTCCCTTATTTTAAGGAATATTTAAAAAATACAAAAACTTTCAGCATTTGCTTTTAGTTCTCTAAAACACTTGTATTTACAATTATTTTCTATTTCATCAAATAACAAAATGGCGACTAATCAAAAATTTCAAAACAAGATATTATGAAAACCACCTCATCGATTTTCGAAAATAAAACATTTATAAAATTCATAAACTTTCTACTACAATATTTGTCTGAAACATTTTTTTTATCTGGCCAAAAAAAGTTTTTATTCAACTTTTTTTTGGACAGATAGAGAACCGAAAGCAAATGCTGAAAGTTTTTCTATTTTTTAAATATTCCTTAAAATAAGGGAGTTATGACGATTTTTCGAAAAACAAGAGAACACCAATAACTATGAACTGGGGCTCCAAATCAAAAATTTGAGGTAAGAAAAGTTGTTTGTTTTAATGAGTTCTATCTACCATTTTCGGGTGTAACGACTTAGTATTAACACCCTGTATAGGTACTCATTCTAGTTCAAGTATTTTTCAGTTGCATCTTGCATCTGTAGACAACAGTACCGACTATATCAGGTATGCAGGACTATAGGCAACTATTTCATCTCTGACTATTTTTAAAATTTATATATACGAGGGTCACGCTATACTAATTAAGATAAGAAAACCAGCTAGGCCATATGAAATGAATTTTAAACTTTAATTTTAAACAGTTATTTATGTTATTTGAAATTAAGTATTGAAAAATAATTTTTCGTACCGTTGTGAGTAAAAATATGTAGTTAACCCGAGCGCGTTTTCTTCAGCTGGAGAAAAGAAAAATTTAAAAATAACGAAACACTCGCCATACTCACCTGATTTGGTAATGTGTGACTTTTGGTCATTTTCTGAACTAAGAAATCACGAGGTTTAATATTTACGTTGAAGAAGAGATTGATGCTGCAATAATTCAATTCATTATTTTGAAAGAATTTCAAAAGAAGACGGATTTGGAAGCTTTGAAGAAATGGAAAGAAAGAATATATAAAGTATTGTTATTGAAGGAAACTATGAACTTTGAACATATTTAAAATAAATTTCTAAAAATTATGAACCATGTGTCTGATTCTCGATAATTCCAGCATAACCTTCCTATAAGTAGCAGGATTTATGATTCAAGTACTAAAATAATTTACACGGTATCAACTCTAATAAATTTGTAACAAGTAATGATAAATGGACAAAATTATCACTGTTTGAATTTATTGATAAAATGATAAATGTGCAAATTAATATCGCAAACAAAAATGCCTGATTTTTGTCGTGTAATACATATTTTGAAATAAAAAATGGAGTTTTTCATAGCAATAATTTAGATCGTAATGCATTTTTCAATAACAGCAATAATTAGTGCAGTTTAAACTCATGTTCAGTCGATTGCGCCTCGTTAAAAATTATTTGCATGAGAGACAAACGGTCGTTAAATGACTCCCTCTACATGTAAATGTTGTGCAGGATTTTTTTATCTCACATGGGAATTGATCGAATTATGATTTAAATTGGGAATTTGCTGTGAAATACTCTCTATATTTAAAATAAATTTAATCGCTTTATAACTATGTATTTTAACTAAAAACAATATTATTTAAGTTTAGTGGAAAACAACAATGCACTGCGCTATCTACCGGATAATTGGGATTTTATTCTGGAATATTCATATTTATTACCACTTAAAATTTGTGGCTTCAATTTAAATTAAATTTAAACATAAAAATTATATTTATATCAAACTCAGTAATATTCAACGAATCATTTTATGTTTTATATCACTGCGCCGTGTTAATTTTGGGTAATCTTAAAATTTAAACTATTCTTACGTTATTATTGTTAAACTGTTCGATGCAATATTCAATAACCAATGATTTATTAAGGCTAGTAATACAAGTTGAAGACGAAAATCCATGACAGCGACATAAGGCGTTTAACATGAAAAAAAAAAAAGTTTTTCGCCGATGTTTTTACAGCTAACAGTCTTTAAGGCAGTAAAAATATTTTTGCTACCTATTACATAGCAACCGCACAAAAAACGCACAGCAACCGTACAATAAACGCATAGTAACCTAATTTGACGGCGATAACTTTCAAGATAGATATTAAAAATAATCACTAAATTTATATTAGTAATTCTAAAATCTGCAAAAAATAATGTGTTCAACACAGCACTAAATACAGACTTACAGCTTCGGCAGCATTCATTGCTTCGACTGCAGCCTCTGCTGTTAATCAGGTATTTTAGTACCTAAAAGCTAATACACGTCAGATTAGTTGCCGTCTGCCAAGTGGTGTAAAACTAGGGATGAACCTGTGTGGATCAAAATATTAGTAAAACAAAAAAATAAAATGATACCATTATTGTCAGTACTGACGAATAATCGATTTCAGGGTACTGACGACAATTTGACAGCTGTCAGAAATCAATCAAGGAGTAAAAAGGCAAAATGAAACTTAAATAGGAAAATATTACGTTTGGCAACTTGGAACGTTAGAAGGGCATACCAAGTTGGACAGAAAGAAATCATTGTCAGAGAATTAGCAAGATATAAAATTTCTATGGCAGCGCTCTCTGAACATCATTTAACGGAATAAGGAGTTCATCGAATCTCTGTTCCAAATTCCGATTATTGGATTACAAATATTCTGGTGGTGAAGAACATCAAGAAGGAGTTGGAGTTGCAGTTTATGCACCAACGGAGATTAGCCCTGATGCGACCAAGAATGATATTTATACGGGATTGCAAAATATTATTAACGAAATTCCAAAAAATGATCTGCTAATAATTGTAGGCGATTTTATCGCTCATTCTGGAGCATCGAATTGGATGGAAAACTGTTTTAGGTTCCTATGGAGTTGGTAACATTAATGACAATGATTTACGGATGGTATCTTTTGCAGCTGCAAATACATTACTCGTAGGAAATAGTTCGTTCAAATACCCCAAGCATCACCAGCTTATGTGGCGTGCTCCTAATGGCAAAGATTCGGCAGCACTGGATTATTTTATGGTGAATAGTAGATTTCGCACTATGTTAGAGGACACACATGTGATGCGGGGAGCGGATTGTGGGTCTGACCATTATTTACTCCATGCGTCATCTGAAAATGTTTATCGGATGCAGAAACATTGGCCGAATTGGTCCAAAAATGTGCCAAAGAAGATGTCCAATAATTCACAAACAAAAGCATCACTGGATATCAGACGAATGTTTGAATCTCATAGATTGGAGAAAACACGTCAAAAACGTCAACCATGAACAACCGCAGGCTAAATGGAGAAGTACGGATAACGTTAAAGGCAAAGAGAGAAGCCCATTGGAATAAGGTAGCTACCGAAATGGAAGAAGCCGCCAATCTCCAGGAATATTATGTGACATGATGTCAGTTTGCATTGTGCACATTGTAACGACAACAATAACAACATTAGAAGAACTCGTCAGATGTCACATGTACTTGTGTTTTCTAAATATATCTATTTAAACCAAAGTGTAATCTTTGAACTATCTAATATTATTACATGGTGGAAGCGTAATGGCCCAGCCAAATGTTTATTCTATACCTCCCTCAGAAACATTCAGTTTTAAAAAATGTGAAGAATGGGATTGTTGGAGGCAACGTTTTTCAAGGTTTCGTATAGCATCAGGTCTTAAAGATAGGAATGAAGATGAGCAAGTAAAGTCTTTAATATATTTAATGGCTCCTCAAGCTGAGAAAATAGTACAGTCTGAGCTTAAGAAATATGAAACTGTACTATTTAAATTTAATGCTCATTGTGTACCATTAAAAAATGTAATTTATGAAAAGTTTCGATTCCACACGCGGTAATAAATGGATTATGAGCCTGTTGATGACTTTATTACTGATTTATATCATAAAGCTGCTAATTGTAATTTTCCAGCTGCTTATTTAAATGAAGCTATTAGGTACCAAGTTGTTGTTGGAAATAAGGATGAGATTTTATCAGAAAAACTGCAGTTAAACGCAAATTTAACTTTAGAAATGGCTGTCACTGCAGCACGTCAACACGAATCCGTTAAGAAACAATAAGAATCATTAAGAAATACTGATCAAGTTGTAACAGCGAATAAAGTTACAGCTAAAAATACAATAAAGTTTTCCCATAAACCTAAATACCAATATAAAAAGAAAAATGTTAAAGAGCAAAACTCGTACTCTTGTTCTTGGTGTGGATATCAAAGAAATCATTCTAGATTGCAGTGTCCAGCAAGAAATGTAGCCAGCGGAAAATACAAGTACAAAGGCCACTATCAAAATGTATAGTCGATTTAAAATTAATTTAGTATACATTGTGAGAATAATGACAATGACAATTCTGAATAAGAAATAACTAATTTCATTGGCCTAACACAATTTAGAAAGAGTTACAAAAGTGATATATGGACCATAGAAGTCAATTTTGTAATATAAATTTGTCAGCTAAACTAGATACTGTAATATCATGTAAATATCATGCATGAAAAGATATACTACAAATACTTTGAAGACTGACAATGGCGCTCAATTTATAAATGGAAAATTCAGAATGTTCCCAAAAGAATATAATTTCAAGCATGATACCTCAAGTCCTATGTATCCACAGACTAATGGCTTTATTGAATCAGAAGAAAAGAATTTTAAATATCATTTAGAGAAAATTGTGATCAATACAAAATGTTATTAACTCTTCGAGCAACACCATTACAATGTGGATTTTCTCCTGCTGCGCTACTTAGGAGTCGTCGTCTTCGTACTTTAATCTCAATTTCTCCTGAAAAACTTGTACTTTATTTGATCGACAGTAAACAACTTTACAGGAAAGAGAAAAGGAGAATAAACTAAGTTTTGATACGCGACATGGAGAAAAATTATTACCAGAATTACTTCCGGGCACTAAACTTATAATAAAAGATCGACAAGAAGAAATAGATCAACTCTTCATCCTATTATTGAATATAAAGAGATAGAAAAAGATTCTACGTCATCGTTAGACCAACTATTAGCTCAAATCCCTCCAGAAAAATCCAGCTAAATATAAATGTAACAAATACCCGCACTGTTGTGCTGTTCAGATCCCAAAAGCAGAAAGTTAAAACTGTTCTGATCCCACTTCTGAAATGTAAGAAAACAATATAATATATTGATGAAAGATCACAAAAATGCATAA
The DNA here is from genome assembly GCA_951394225.1 of Harpalus rufipes. NCBI lineage: Eukaryota > Metazoa > Arthropoda > Insecta > Coleoptera > Carabidae > Harpalus > Harpalus rufipes. The sequence continues at coordinate 32,662,018 of OX596280.1, read as the reverse complement.
TGGAAAACAATTACAAACAAATATAATAATCCTTAATCCCTGGATGGTTCAGACTCACCCCTGCGAGCGTCAATAGCCTGGAAAAATAAAAATGGATGAGTATACTCTCTCAGTGAGTGCTTAGGATCAACATAAATACGCAAAACCTCAGCCCAACTTTGGGATTGGGATAGGATTAGGTACCAGTCTCAGCGACACTGTAGACTCTTCCTCAGCCCACAATCGGGGGTACAGCTGAACCGCAGAACAGCTCTTTCTCAACACTGCAGTGTGAGAGCAACAACATACAGTAACAACACAACCCTAGCACTCACTATGTAATGTATGTGAAATATATGAAATTAGGTTACATATTAGATGTGTCATTGTGATTGTTATGTTTATAATTTATTGGTGATATTTGCCTTTTCGTAAAAAGATTTTCGTTCTCTATACTGTGTTGCCACGAAACTTATTTTGGAATATCACGACTCCGTAGGAGGAGTGGTATTCTGAAATAATATGTTGAGTATATCAATACTTTGGCCCGTTTTCCGAGCGCACTTTTATAATAAAAGCGCTTTTATGGAGTGCGCTTTTACATTATATTCTTATGAGGAGTGTGCTCCGTAAAAGCGCTTTTATTATAAAAGTGCGCTCGGAATGGACCAATATATTTTAATAATACTGAACACATGAGTGATATTCGTTATGATTATATAATGAATAAATTTAATGACAATAATAAAATAAAAATTTTAACGTTGATAAATAAAACAACGACGACATTACATTTAGGACCCAGAGATTATAACAAAAGCGACTATACAACTCATCGGAATATAGACTAGTTAAATAGCTTAATTTTTCTTAGTTACGCAGTATAACATCGGTTTTTTACGTGGCTAAGTTATGTTCGCAAAACAAAATTCTTGGTGTATTTCGGTCGCAAACAAATTAATTATATAATATCATATTATCATCCATGGATATAAACAAACAAGTAGTATTTTTGACATTTCATAAAAATATAGTTGGTAGATACGTTGTATAGTCTTAACACATACAACTCGAGCTTCGAAAATCATTTGAATACAGTTTGAATTATATAATCTTAGAAATAATCATAATTGAGCAGTATACATATTTAGGTCAATATATGGCGTAATTGCATTTGTACACAAAACTGTTTGAGCTCTGTATGTAATAACGTTTCCATCACCACCAGTACCATTTGATTCATACGAAAATCAAACTACAACGTGACGTCCAAGTAATCGTAATCGGTGTATAATAGAAAAATAATAAAATAAAACAAACATTCTAATATCCATGAGTACAACGATAATACTGAAGTAAAATTAAAAAATAGTTCTCCGGCATCCGATTTTTGTCGAGTTATACATCAATTTCTCGGTCCCATCTGACGGATCGGGATGTAAATGCTAATTTGAATATATTGTATCTGGTGCCGGCGCCAGTATCGTCTCCGGTTGTATCGGTATGCGTATGTAAACGGCCTAAGACATCGAGCGATAATATTTATTGAATGATACATAGGTATTCATTAAAGAAGATTTTATAATATTCGTTGTGGTAGAGCGTATTTGGATTGTGTAGGGTAATATGATATATGTATTGCACCGTTTAAATTTTCCTAACAGTTTCACCCTGATCGTTATTTCTGCTTGTATTCCAAGCAATACGGAACAACTGTGTCTGTTTATTGTATTGACATTATTTTGAATACACGGAAATGCTAGTTTTGTACTGCACGAATATATGTATGGTTAAATATAGACCATATGTTACTGTCAACAATGTTATTTTATCTTCATATAAATAAAACATAAAATTTGTAGTACATATAACTCAAAGGTAGGTATGTTTTCCGTACTGTAACATATGTATGTTATTTATAGATATAATTGAAATGTTTGGTATTTTATATTTTCTTTATAAAATCACATTGTTTACACGCACGCGCAGTAACGAATATTGGACATTCGTTTCTTTTATTTGCAGTTGCAGTCTATAATAGTGATGTTTATTAATATTTATACAGTGTTATTATGTTTTACGTAGAATTTTTGATAAATTAATACTGAGCATATTTAAAATGAACAAATAATACTTTATTTGTTTTAGTCTAGTTTAGGTATTGTAGTCTGATTCTAATTTTTTTAGTATCATTTATTTATTTATACTTTTCAACATTATATTTTTACATTTTTTGATATAACAATAATAGTAATAATAATACATATTTGCTCGGAAAACATTCTTTCTTCGTCTTTTGTTGATTTTCTTTATCCTCACCGGATTCATCTAGGATATAGTATTGAAGACTACTAGATTGTCATGGAAGATGCTAGTTTGATTCGACTGAGTTTCGCTTTTAGTAACATCGTATTTCAACCAGTTTCGTACTATCCAAGGTTATCATTGCAACTATTTTTTTCAATATTTCGTTTAATACATAGTGTCAGTGGTTAAGAAAGTAGCTATGCAACAACGTCATTAACTTAGTAAAAATCTTTCAGAACTCAATATTAAAATTAAAACAAAACAACCATTCAGTTTAAGTTTTGTTTATATTTACACAAACAATCCCTCTTCAGTCATCAGGAATTCACCAGATGCACGAGAGTTGTGCTAACACCGGTAACTAGAATAATTTCAACGATTTGGCACATACTTCAGGGTTGTTAACAAAATCAGTGTCGCCAATACACTGATTAAGCCAAAATTTTATTGACTGCCGTATTCAATAAATTTGCTGGTATTATTTAAAATTGTTTATCCTACAAACAAATCAAGAAACAAATCATATTAAACAACTTTAAATAATGCCGCCAAATTTATTGAATATGGCTGTTAGTACATTTTTGATTTAATCGGTATATTGGCAACACTGATTTTGTTAATAAACCCGAAGTCGTAGACATGGTTCTAGTTGGCACCGTTGTTAGAACCAAGTACGTGCTGCCAGTATATCTAGAGAGGAAAGTGTACTTCGGCTAGACTGATGCACTATTTCAACAAGATTAAATGAGTACCAACGATTCATCAGACTAAACCAACTTAAGAAATTGTCAGTTGCAGAGCACATTTTAACAATAGATCAGTTATTTGAGAAGCCATTGCGATTTTTAAAACCAAGAACAATAATCTCAATCATTGTGACGGTTTAGAACTTAGTCGAACATGGCTTCCTATATTAAAAATTTTATAAATTGTTTCCTAATTTGCTTTTGTGTTGTTATAATTTATTTATTTCTGCACCCTAAAGAGGACAGCAGTATATGCTATTGAAACGTTGGTTTGTATAATTATAAACAAAACTTTAACTAAAAGGTATTAATAATAAACATATTTTGAAACGCTTTGTAAAAGCAACGTGGATAAATATTATTTTCAGCAACAGAAGTTAACTACACTCGATGCAAGCAACAAAAAGAAAATATCTGTCACAGGTTTATTAATTATTTGAAACGTAGCGTATAAAATAGATATATAAAAATTAATTCTTAATTATTTTACAATTAATTTCTAATCATGTGTTCTTCTTGGGACCACGCTTGTTGAACCGTTGGATTTTGATCCTTGGCCTAGTATTGTCGCATCTTCTTCCTCAGAGGTTCGTCCTAAAAATCGCGGACTTTAGTATAAGGATCACAGCCTATCAGTTTTGCAAGTCTGTCAGTCCCATTTCTTTTACGTCCTTCTCCGTCTATATCAGGCAGGGGATACAGACTTTTTGGTTTTGCCAGAAGGGGAACAGGTGGTTGGTTATTCTGTTGAGAGACAAACTTGCTCTTGCCACATAGCCATAGAAAGCTGACCTCTTTTTCCTGGCACAGTCAGAGAGCTTCTCAATCTGGCAGTAGAATTTTGAATTTGTCGTCCCCGGTATTCCCTATGCAGATTGATTAGCTTCCAAATGAAGTAGAAGTGGCGTGTTTAGCAGTCAACTCGATATTCATTTTTTAAAACAACTGTATACTTGATCTATATCTACCATATATTTAAAGTAAGTTTACCCGGTTACCAAAGAAGTAAATTTCAAAAATTTTCGTATTTAAAAAATTGAGAATTTTGTGCTCTAAAATTATATATAAGCACTTCAAATAATTTGAAGAGACATATAATATTTAAAAAAACACAATACCTCCCGTTTAATTTAATTTTTTTTATGTAAATACTTCAAATTAAATTTAAATACCGGGTTCGACCCCGACCGACGCCAAATATTTCGAATTTTAAATGGCACAAAATGACTCCTGTATTGCAATCTCCACGCCATCAATAAACGCACCTGGTAAACGCCCGCACGGTACAAATATGTAATCATTATTACCGGCATCTGTGTAAAGCAGATTGGCTCACCCAGTAATGGGTAATATTCCGTGATGATATATTATATATTTCTCTTATCTCACCTATATTCCTACATATTTACTTATACTGGAAACTGTATTCAGTTCCATTCCATATAATTATTGTTCCATATACTATTTTCTTTTTAAAATGTTACTATTATTATTTGAAATTATTTAAAAGAAGGGTTAAAAATTACACGGTTTTTAGTTTCACTTATACTTTTTTATTTTAAACTATAGTCAACAAAATAAAAAATCTGTTGTGGCCAGCACAATACCTTCCGTCAATCCTGTGTATAATGTATAAATTCCATACATAATTTTTCTTGGAAAAGATTCTAAATTTCCAGTAAAATTATTTCATAAACAAACTATTCAAATTGCACTTGACACTGACATCTTCTTCCTCTTTAGCTTTTCCCATTCGTTAGGAGTCGATATTTTTTCGAGTCGTTCTCATTCGGTTCTTTTTCTCTCAAGTCTTCCGCAATACAGTCCTTCCATCTTATCTTTGGTCTTGCTCTGCTTCTTCAACCTCCCATTACTAAACTACTCATTCTTGTTCCAATATAATTCTTCATTTCTCCTCATGACATGTTCAAACCAATGTAATCGTCTTTCTTGTACTGACATCTGTCAATTTGAATTATATGAATATAATAGCAGTTTCCATGTTTAGCATAGCTGGCTGAATTATAAAATTTAATTTCTTTAAAATTCTTTAACTCTGTATCTATTGAATATGAAGTATATAATGTAATCAAATCGTATAGAGAATAATATATTCTTTAAGTTATAATAATATTAAATGTCAATAAATCAAATTTAACTGTTAAATCTTCAAATGAGGCTACTTCCGGTTCACCAATTTAACCAAAATCTAATCACTTGTTCTTCTGGATGTAAACTTGAGGAATACGAAAAAAATAAAATTTTTGGAATCGTGGTATTGAAGTTATGGGATCCGGAACTTTTGTCACACACACACACAGACACACAGACACACACACACACACATACACGCACACACAGACACACACACATACATACATACATACATACATACATACATACACACATACATCATCGTAAAAATGGTAAAATCGTATTATAGGGACCCTAAAACATGCTTATTCAGTAAAAACTCATCATTGAATTTTTTACCTTCCGTCACCTTTAGGTAAGGAAGGTATTGTCTTTGGTCAAAAAATTCAGTGATGAGTTTTTACTGAATAAGCATGTTTTAGGGTCCCTATAACACGTTTTTACCATTTTTACGACGATGTCTGTATGTGTGTCTGTGTGTCTGTGTGTGTGTGACAAAAGTTCCGGATCCCATAACTTCAATACCACGATTCCAAAAATTATAATTTTTTCGTATTCCTCAAGTTTACATCCAGAAGAACAAGTGATTAGATTATAGTTATAATTGGTGAACCGGAAGTTGCCACATTGGAAGATTTAACAGTTAAATTTGATTTATTGACATTTAATATTATTATAACTTAAAGAATATATTATTCTCTATACGATTTAATTACATTTTATACTTCATATTCAATAGATACAGAGTTAAAGAATTTTAAAGAAATTAAATTTTATAATTCAGCCAGCTATGATAAAAATGGAAACTGCTAATATATTTATATAATTCAAATTGACAGATGTCAGTATGAGTAAAAAGTAAATTAATGTGGCAGAGATGAGGATGTTGAAGTAGATGTTGGGAAAACACGGAAAGATACGTTAAGAAAATAACTCTAGTGTTACAATTTTCTAGAAAGATACAAGAAAGACGATTACATTGGTTTGAACATGTCATGAGGAGAAATGAAGAATTATATTTGAACAAGAATGAGTAGTTTAGTAATGGGAGGTTGAAGAAGCAGAGCAAGACCAAAGATAAGATGGAAGGACTGTATTGCGGAAGATTTGAGAGAAAAAGAACCGATTGAGAACGACTCGTAAAAATATCGACTCCTAACGAATGGGAAAAGCTAAAGAGGAAAAAGATGTCAGTCTCAAGTGCAATTTGAATAGTTTGTTTATGAAATAATTTTATTGGAAATTTAGAATCTTTTCCAAGAAAAATTATGTATGGAATTTATACATTATACACAGGATTGACGGAAGGTATTGTGCTGGCCAGAACAGATTTTTGACCAAAGACAATACCTTCCTTACCTAAAGGTGACGGAAGGTAAAAAGTATAAGTGAAACTAAAACCGTGTAATTTTCAACCCTTCTTTTAAATAATGGAGTACAAGTTTCACCAAGTAAGAGCTGAAACCATTGAAGAAATTATTTGAAATGATTAGTTTGTAGACAGTGACATATATCTGTCAGTTACAAAGATTTGATATCTGAACTGTGTAACCATGGAGTTGTCTTTAAAGCGTAGGCTCCTGGATTAAAATTATAGATAATTTTATAAATTTGTCCATAAAATATATACAAAAAGCATTAATGCAAACTTGTAGAAAATTTAAAAAACTTTAATTTTTATAATAACAAATCTCGAAAAAAATAATATATACAGGTATTTTTCGAAGAAAAACTATTTTGAGCTTCCAGTAAAGTGCCATTTCCGGTTATCTGATTTACTTTAAAATCTAAAAGCTTCTTTCCATATTAGAATAAGGTAGAAATACAAGGTTTCAAATTTTCTGAACGATAGTATTTGAGTTAGAGCGTAAAGAGGATCCACACACACACACACACACACACACACACACACACACACACACACACACACACACACACACACACACACACACACATACACGCAGACACACACACATACACACAGACACACAGACATTATCGTGAAAATGTTAAAATAGATTGATCATTTACCAAAATCTCGATATGCGATTTTTAGCACGATTCCCATACCTCCCTTACCAAGGGTAGCGGTAGGTAAAAAAACAAACTGTTTTCAATGTTAAATGGCTATGTCAAGGATTGCTTGAGATGTCTAGTATTTGCGATTGACACATGAGCACTGTTAATTGTGCAACGTCACAATACCTTAGGTAGTTTATTTAACAGCAGAATAGGTTGTCCTGTCGTGGTATTGTGTTTTCATATTTGTTTTTCGTAATTAATTAATATGTTTATCTATGGCAGAAATTTTACTTTTTTTTAAATTATACTATATTATTGCGAAATTAGGTCGAAGGGGAGTTTTATAATTAAATGTTGGACGCATAAATAATTACAATAATAGTAGTTTTCAAATTTTTAATTATATCTATTTAGACTAGCCAATTGAGACAAGAGCCATACAAAATTGATGAAATCCTGGCGATTTATAATGATTACATTGTCAATACTAATATGTTATGTTCCTGAAAAGCAGGTTCCAGCAAAAAGTGTAAACACGTAGGTAACGTGAATTTTCTTATATTGTAGCAGGTACATGATCAGATCAGATCTCAAATATTTTAAAGTAAAATATATAATTTATTTATCTGTTTACAACATATTTAATTAAACCTCGGGCTATGCAATACGATAAAAAATCTCTATAACAGCAAGCACAATAAAAAATAATTTGATAAAATATCCTAAACCTATTTAGAGTGAATTAGATCCCAACAAAAAATTCAGCACTGAAACAATACACAGCATAACCCATAATGATATGCACATCTAATATTGTAAAACAAAATATCTAACTAGTTGTAAACGTAATAAAATATTTTCTTAAAGTTCTCAAAAACTTTCTTTACCCCAGACGCTGTGTATATTAACTTGCAAAAGCAATAAGAGCATGCGTTTTCTAATTTTGTATTTTTATTACAACGTACATAGTACAATGTATCTTTCTATGCATACAGAACATTAAAGAATACCTTTATTCCACATATACTGAAACATGTTTGACATAAATTGCACCATAATATTTTAATGATCGGCGCAAAGTTATACTCGTTTATTACTACGAACACGCTTTATATGTAAATTTTTAATATAACAGTTTTTCCTTTCTCATTTATATTTATATATTTTGTATTAATTGTTTCAAAATAAATTAATGTTTACTACTAATAAGTAAGCATTAAATTAATGTTTTTTTCCACAATCGTGAGCAAAATTCATTGTTATTCAACTGAAAATAGTGAGCAAAGTAGCATATTGAATCACAAGTGAGCAAAGTAAATAATTTTCTTCACAAGTGAGCAAAGTAAATAACTTTCTTCACGAGTGAGCAAAATTTTGGTGGAGTTACAAATTGTACCATAAATATCTACCATTCTACATGATGAAATATATTTTTTTGTATTTATTTTTAGTTAATTAAATTTAATTGTTAATATACTGTAGCTTCCTTTATTATCCTTTCTCCTTAAAATTACATTATTATCATTTTAAATCAGTTTTGGTATCCTTTTGAATTTTTTTTAACACACTGTACAAGTGAATGAAGACATTTTATCCTAGCGGATTTCGAGTACCATATATATACATGCGTGTTCACGTTTTAACATAAAATGTTTGTAAATGTAAAATTTTCAAAAAATCTCAACTAATGTGAGTACTCATTACCCAAACTATGATCGTATTGTAAGTCTTTATTGTATTACAGTGTCCTGCAGATGGTTAAAATTATAACCGAAAGCTTGACAAATTAAAAAGAGTGTACTCCACATAAGCCTACAATTTTCTGACTGTCAAACCCACTATCCAGTTTCCTTATATATATATATATATATATATATATATATATATATATATATATATATATATATATATATATATATATATATATATATATATATATATACCGGGTGATCATTTGAAAACTTCCCACCTTGAATAACTCTTTAATTAATAAAATTATCAAAAATCACTAAAACAAGTCAATGTTATTTTGGAGGGGGACATTTAATAACCTATTCCAATCAGTTGGGAAACTTTCACCCTCCCCTCCAGCCCCCCCACCCCAAAATTTTAAATGACACTACTCCATGTGTCATACATCATTAAAGGTTGTAAAATTCTCAATATTTTAAATCAAAGAAAATTAAAATCGGCCGAGCCGTTCATGAATTAGAGACAAAAATGTATTAAACCGGAAAATTTACAAAATACCTAAAACTAAAACTCACAAACGTAAACAATTAAATTTATCGTAATAGATGCTCGAACTGCGCTCCATTGGTTGCTAGGCAATGATAAAGCCGATGTTCAAACTCTCTTCTAACATTTTCGAAAACTCGCCGCGGAATTAATCGGCATTCGGATGTTATTCGTTGTTTCAGTTCGTCGATGTTGGCTGGGGGAGTTTGATAGACCATGGATTTAAGGTGGCCCCAAAGGAAAAAGTCGAGAGGGGTTAGGTCAGGAGACCTTGCTGGCCACTTGCTCCTCTTCTTCCAATCCACCTCTCTGGAAACTTGTTATTCAACCAGTTTCGAACTGGTACCACAAAATGTGGTGGGGCACCATCTTGCTGAAAATAAACTTGATTTTCATCCAAAATTAAGTTTCCTTCGTCGTCTAATTGATTTTCTATTGCTTCCGTAATAAAGGGGTCTATGACATCTTCCAACATATTGAGATAAATAGTACCATTTAAATTTTCATTAATAAATAACGGACCAATGACCGAGTCCCCCAGTATACCAGCCCACACATTAATTTTTTGTGGCCACTGAGTATGCGTTTCTCTAAATAGATTCGGGTTTTCATCATCCCAATAACGACAATTATGACGATTAACATAGCCATTCAAAAAAAAAGTACATTCGTCATTAAATTCATTGGCTGTACGTCGAGCACACTGATGTTTAGCTCCATAAATGAAAATTATTTCAATTCTCTCTTCTAAAGTGTATGTCATTTCAGTGACACAATTGGCACAAACGCTACCCCAAATCAAAGTAATCTAAAGTTATCTGAAGCGGCGATATTTAATTCCTGAATTCTACAACACTTGACACTTTGAACTTGTACGACGCACGTTCTTTTGTTTCAAAGCAAAACGTAGGTAGATGGCTTGATCAACCACTCAAAATGGGCATACATTTTTGTCTCTAATTCATGAACGGCTCGGCCGATTTTAATTTTCTTTGCTTTAAAATATTGAGAACCCCTCTCGACTTTTTCCTTTGGGGCCACCTTAAATCCATGGTCTATCAAACTCCCCCAGCCAACATCGACGAACTGAAACAACGAATAACATCCGAATGCCGATTAATTCCGCGGCGAGTTTTCGAAAATGTTAGAAGAGAGTTTGAACATCGGCTTTATCATTGCCTAGCAACCAATGGAGCGCAATTCGAGCATCTATTACGATAAATTTAATTGTTTACGTTTGTGAGTTTTAGTTTTAGGTATTTTGTAAATTTTCCGGTTTAATACATTTTTGTCTCTAATTCATGAACGGCTCGGCCGATTTTAATTTTCTTTGATTTAAAATATTGAGAATTTTACAACCTTTAAAATGATGTATCACACATGGGGTAGTGCCATTTAAAATTTTGGGGGGGGTGGCTGGAGGGGAGGGTGAAAGTTTCCCAACTGATTGGAATAGGTTATTAAATGTCCCCCTCCAAAATAACATTGACCTGTTTTAGTGATTTTTGATAATTTTATTAATTAAAGAGTTATTCAAGGTGGGAAGTTTTCAAATGATCACCCGGTATATATTAATACCGTTTAGATAAATACAAAATGAGCAATGGTAATGAAAGCGAGATTGATATCACTTGTTACAATGCTCAAATGGGTAGGAATGTATAAGCGGTTTGAGAGTGGCGTAGCCCATTAGAGAAGGGCTGGGTAGTATAAGGGGTTAGAGCGCCAGTTGAATAAAACAAGATCTTTCAACTAAGTGATTCAGCACACGATACGTGAAAGGGATGAGGCGATAGGGCCAATGGGTGCACGATACATCTGGAGACATCCAGAATTAACAATAACATTTAATATCGTACGTGGTCCATAAAAGTATTAGCGCAGTTCGCGACATTATTAAATAACAAACTATACATGAATAAATAGTCGGAAACCACGTTCATGCGAGGCGGTTGGTAAAAACAAATAGTTACTGAATAAACAAAATGTCGGATTCGGGTAAAATCTCGCGTTGGCCAAAGTACATACCCAGCAATGGGTAATATTCTGTGAAAATATATTTATATATACTTTTATTTAAATACATACCTGCATATTTACTAATGCTAGAAATTATGTATATTAAATTCCTTTCCATATAACTATTGTTCTCTTTACAATTTTTGTTTTAAAACATTATTATTATTAATTTGAAATTATGTATATTAAGTTCCTTTCCATATAATAACTATTGTTCTATTTACAATTTTCTTTTTAAAACGTTACTGTTATTAATTTGAAATCCTTATTTTTTCGACAGTGACATTTATCTGTCAGTTGCAAATATATGAACTGAAATGTGTAACCATGGAGTTGTGGTTATAGCATAAGTTCCGCGATATAATTTTTATAGTACTTTCTTTATAAATTTATCCCTAAAATATATAGAAAAAGTATTAATGCAAACCTGTAGAAAATGTAATAATCTGCATTGCGAAAAAATAACATTTAAAGGTATTTTTTGAAGAAAAACTATTTTGAGCTTCATGTAAACTGCTATTTCCGGTTATCTGATTGACACCAAAATTTAATGGGTTTCAAAAGTTTCTGAATGATGGTATTTGAGTTAGTGTGCCCAGAAGATCCAAACACACATACATACACACATACATACACACAGACACACCCGCAGACATCATCGTGAAAATGATAAAATTGGATTATGGGGACATTAAAACGTGGTCATTTACCAAAATCACGATATGCGATTTTTAGCACGATATAGCACCTATACCTCCCTTACCAAGGGTAGCGGGAAGTAAAAATGAAAGCTTATCTGGATATAGTGGTAATGATGATGGACGGTAACAATACTCCAGACTAACACTATATGCACGTGTATGGTGTGTACATGGCGTATATTCTCACGATATTTATGGCCGCTTGTCGCTCCAAATTTTAGCGCTAAATTAAATACAAGCGTGCAAACGTGAGTGTTGAGAAATACGGCATAAGTAAGGATTATACTTTAATTATATTTTAGATTAAATCCGAAATACACATAAATGTATAACTAAAAGGTAAAATCCTGAAAGGAACGATTAGAATTAATCCAACAGGAATTACAACCATTTGTAAGTCACACGTGAAGATCTGACCTGAGTTAGCATGTAGCATGGGGTACATTTCCAAATGAAGTGGACGTGGCCCAAATCCCTACAAATAGGTAAAAACTGACAAAACGGCACGAAAAAAATGCCATGATCGCCTCTCACAAAATCTCGGCACAGAAAAACGAACTTTAAAAAAAATGGCTAAACCTAAGAAATTTGGTTAACTTCGACGGCATGAGCTCATTTACTACAACCTTGAAGAGTAATAGGCACATCACACAAGTACTTATATAAAACATGTGTGTATATTCATAATTTTTAGTATAGGATAGGGTTAATTTAAGGGTAATAGGATAGGTTAATAACTATACATAATTGTTTAAATAAAATAAATAAGTTTATTTATTTACCAAGAAACTTTAAAAATCTACTACTGTGACGCTACCTTATGGACAAAGCGCTCCGCGTAGCGGGGTCACTCCATACACAATATAAAATATCAATTATCACACGTCAACAAATGAGTAAAACTGACAACTTTAATAATAAATAGAAAATGGACGATTTAATTTTGAAACAAACGAAGGTACAGAATTTAAAGAAAAACCATGTAAGTGAATTTAAAATGACTATGAAATGATTAATTAAGTACGTTATTTTTAAGGTTATGACGGGAAGCGAAGGAATGGAATATATAAAATAAGGAAATTGGAACAATGGATTAAACTAGAACGTTACACACTCCACCACATATTAAAGAAACCGTGAAGTCGTAAGAGCGTAATACTACATTTGTTGCCAAATAAATCCAAGAACAGATTTGAGGGAAAATACACTTTATCTGAAACTGGAGCAAAAGTACTATTTTCGCGCCTAAAATGCGACGTGATAATTGCATTTCCCTGAGTGTTCACGAAAACATCTAAAGGTTTTATTTAAAAAATTATTGAATATTAAGATTTATAGTTGTGTTTTGTAACTTGGATATGTTCATCTCAGAATGTATAAAATAACCCATCTCAATTATTTGCTTTGCAAGACATTACAACTGAACAGAAACGCACTCACCTAAAAGGCAAAACTGACAAATTAGTTTTCGTTAATTTACTAATTTTTTCTTTCAACTTAGAAATGAGAGAACTAGATATTTATAGAAAATCAGATTTAATTATTACATTTCAAATTAATTTTTATTGTAAGGTTTCAGAAAAAAATTAATACATGACTCGTCAATAATATGTCTGTCCTTGACTTGGAGTTATTATTAAATCATTGCATTCAGAAACAGTGTTGCTTGCCTATACCTTTGTCGAACTTAGGAAACGATGAAATCATTATCGGCCATATATTCCATTCGCGGTAGCGAGAAAATGTGGAACTAATTCTTGAACAGAGCCAAGTTATTCTATTGGTCAAAAGAGAATAATTTTGGAGCCGAACCAATAGAATAACTAATTTCTGTACAGGAATTAGTTCCATATTCCCTTGCTATCGCGAATGGCTTATAGTACTATTTAAATGTCACCGGAAAATTTTACTTTCCACGTACAAGCGAAAAGCGAATAAGTACGTTTTAGAATCCATATAATACGATTTTACCATTTTTACGATGATGTCTGTATGTATGTATGTGTGTCTCTGTGTGTGTGTGTGTGTGTGTGTGTGTGTGTGTGCGTGTGTGTGTGTGTGTGTGACGTAAGTTTTGGATCGCATAACTTTAATACCCCGATTCCAAAAGTTATAATTTTTTTCGTATTCCTCAAGTTTACATCCAGAAGAAGAGGTGATTAGATTTCGGTTATAATTGGTCAAACGGAAGTAGCTTCATTTGAATATTTAACAGTTAAATTCGATTTATTGATATTTATCGTAATTATAACATTTTGAATGGAAACAATGGTTATGCTATCAATAGAAAGATACAAATTTTCAGCAAGAATGACACTAAATAATGTAAATTATGTAATATTTTAGTGCAATAAATCAATTTCTAAATTTATTCAATTTCGTATTAACAGCAATAGCCTTGGCTTTTTGAACAAAAAATAAAGAAATGTTTAATATTTTATCTGTCGGAATTCGTTGGCTATGAAATTCTATATTATTTTCTTTAAATGTTTGCATATTAAAGGCTATAAATTTTTTTTAAACATAAATTGTCAAACATTTGGTTATATGTTTGTTGATTTGCCGTGGCTATTGCTATTAACACGAAATTAATTATATATAATTTATTTATAGGACTTAATTAAATATTGAATAATTTATATACATGTATTTGGTATTATTTGATGCAGAAAACGATTGTCCTATTGATACCCCAACCAGTCTGCATAAAACTGATTTTCCATATTAATTTCTTATAGTAGAAAAACACCCGATATAGGGAAGTGATTACTTTTTTACTTGTTGCACAAATATCTATTTTTTTACTAAAATTAAAGACTACATTATATTTACTTTAACGTGATACAAATTTTATTTGATCGTATGAGTATGTATATATTTCGTTTAGCCCATTAATGATTAATGAAAATTTATATAACCACATTAGTGAAATGTTATATTAATAACAAATTTCAGTGGATATATGGAAACTTTAAAAGAAGTTGTTACAAAGAGCAACTTTTTTCACAATTAGAAAATCGTGCAATTTTGAAAGAGTAATAATTATGACATATATATACAAAGTGACACTGAAAAACGGGCCACTCAAAATAACTTTTTTTATTTATAATTACTTTCTAATTCTCTTTACATATTTGTAAACTAGTCTTAGGGGCTCATGGTATTTGGCATGATAGTAGCGCTTCCGATTTGACCGGAAATGACGTTAACTTTCATATTTTAAATGGGACACCCTATACAGGGTGTTTATTAAACATAGGGCAAAAATTGAAGGGATTTCCTGGACCATTCTAAGATGATTAAATACCGGGTTCGATCTCGACCGACGCCAAATATTTCGAATTTTAAATGGCACAAAAATTACCTCTGTGGTGCACTCTCCACGCCAGCAATAAGTGCTCGTGAGCTGATACCTGGTAAACGCCCGCACGGTACAAATATGTCATCATCGTTACCGAAATTTGTGTACAAAGCAGATTGGCACACCCAGCAATGGGTAATATACCTTGATGATTATTATATATTTTTATTATCTTACCTATATATTCCTACATACTTACTTACGATGCAAACTGTTCCTTTCCATATAATTATTGTTCCATTTACTATTTTATTTTTAAAACGTTATTATTATATAGGGAGGTGAAAATAATGGAGATTCAGTCCTTTGTTAGAAGATTATTTATTGAAACATAAACAACACCGACGTTTCGGTCTCAATTAGACCATTATCAAGGTTCTGGAAAATAAAACGGGGTACAAATATCTGCTCTACTAATTTTAAGAACTGGATACTTACGTGTTTACTATTATTATTTGAAATGATTAGTTTGTTGACAGTGACATATATTTGACAGTTACATACATTTGAGATCAGAACCGTGTAACCATGGAGTTGTGTTTAAAGCGTAGGCTTCGGGATTAAAATTATAGATAATTTTAGAAATTTATCCATAAAATATATATACAAAAATTATTGTCGCAAACCTGTAGAAAATTTAAAAAACTTTACATAAATAACTTACTATTTAAGCAGTTAACTTAAATATTACTTAATATTATCTCAATTGTTTTCACATCTTGCCTCATACCATGGCTTAGTAGGTTAATTATGCATCATTTTCTCTTAGGTTTTTGAAATTTATTTCTTCAATATAAATGCACTTCAAACATATCGTTGAATTTGTAATTTTACGTAGATTTCAAATATATAAATTATATAGATGTCCCATTTGAAATATGAAAGTTAATGTCACTTCCGATCAAATCGGAAGCGCTACCATGATGTCACATGCCATGATTTGTGAGCCCCTAAGCCTAGTGTACAAATATTTAAAGAGAATTAGAAAATAGAAAATAATTATAATTAAAAAAGTTATTTTGATTGGCCCGTTTTTCAGTGTCATCCTGTATGTTCACATCAAGGTAATAAACATTATCTTAGTTTCCTTGTCCATAATGTTATCTATTGTCATTTCTATAAGTTCTTCCAAATTTTATAAAATCGTATAATAATGACTTATTTTTAACGATGATTTTTTAAATGACTTTATAAAAAGATTCTTTCTACCGTAGGTACTTTTATTTTATATCGATATGTGCTTCTCAACGATACGTAGTTTAATATCATGCAATTCGTCGCAAAAATATATTGTCCCATCTGAACCGCAATGGAAGAACTCGGCATAGTAAACAGTTATCCTATCGGATATATGATAAAGCAGATCGACATCGACAGATATCGCTCGTTCGCTGGAGACGTTTACTGGAAATGTTATTTAAAGTATCGTACAATATTTGAACAAGATCTGCATATTATTTACAAAGCGAACTATGAGTTTTGTTATATAACTTTGCTGGGGTCTTACACAATGCGAGGTTACGCAGACAGTGAAATATTGGGTATTATGCTATTTGTATAGAATGTTTCTCCGTACAAACCGAATGGATTCAGAATATAGTGCGTGAGGAGTAGAATGAGTTGCATTTGGAGACATCATTTATATATGACTTTTCATTTTATTCTATGCATGAGTAATACCTAATTGAATCAATTATCTGCTTATTAAAGTATAGCACAAAAATGAAGACTGGCATTTACCTTTGCTATTTATTATGGAAAGCTGAAATTTCTTATATACTAATTTTTCTAAATTTAAAGGAGATATAAATTCAAATTATATTTCTCACCCTTAAGAAAAATAACTTCATGCAGAATTTGTGACAGTAGTTAGCTATGACAGCTTTTAATAGGTTGTTTGATTGAAAATTAATATTATGTTCTTTATAAAGATATACAAATGGGGATCCTCCACTATTTTTTATGATACTTCATTTAATAAACTGAGAGTCGTAATAATTTTTTTAATACTCTGTGTCGTAGATATAATGATTTTGTTCTCAAACAGTAGACTTCAATAATAAATAAAGCTACATTGATTTTTTCAGCCGTTATAAAAATATAAATATAAATATGCTAAAATAACTCTTCTGGTCAATAATTGGAAATATACATGGATAATAAGCAATTTAATTAAATAATTAATAAAAACCAGGTATATTGTGGCCCATGTTTTAATTATCACTGGTAGCCTATGTCATTCAAGATATCTTTCACTTTCATACTGACGCATGGAGTCTGGCATGTGGCTTCATAAATTTAAACAAGTGTTATTTGGTTTACTTCCGTTGTTTTTTTGTTGTCATTTTCTGCATTCATAAACTTGAAAATAGATTCTGTATTTCAAAAAGGCGATAGCAGAAAACTTGAAAGTATAGTGAGAATTTGAGATAGAGTAAATATGATGACGTATATATAGAGATGGAAAAATGATATTAAAACTCAATTATTTTAAAAAACTTTGACAGTTTTAAAGTCTAGTTTTAGTATAAATGAACCATATTCTAATTTGTTACTATGGTGGAGGATCCCATTATGCATGAGAATCTCGAGATTTATAAGAGTTACGACGTCGATTAATTAGACAAAAGTTGTCTCATTGAAAGCCTAAGTCAATTATTTCTACATTGTTTGATGTTTTTTACATTGTTTTATATTTCCTATCAATTACAAATACAAATAATTATTTACTTAAAATAATGCTCAATAACGCATAAAATGATTATTAAAGTTTTTCTGCAAAAATTGTGACTTAATCGGCATTGCGACTGTTTCAGACACTGAAATATTTTGAAACGTGTCAAGTATGATTTTTTAAATATTATATTAAAGCAGTCTCACCAAGTATCGTAACTACTTTATACATTTATTACTATAAAATAAATAAATATATTATTACGGTATATTACCTATTGCTGGATGTGCCAATCTGCTTTGTACACAGATCTCGGTAATGATAATATATTTGTACCGTGCGGGAGTAACAAAAAATAACAAAATCTCGTATTATTATATTTTTATTTTGTTTTTATTTATTTGTTCATAATTCAAATGCAATAGTAAAGTTATAAAAATCCATAGATTTTATGGAAATAATGAACAAGGAAACTAACTTGCGTAAATTTTTAGGTGCTATTATTACAGCGCAAAGATTTAAATAAATCATTTAACAAGCGTATATTTTGTTATGTTTCTAAACGAAATATTTGCAGTCCTAATATGAAACTTGGGAAAAAATAGTACCGGAGATAGATTGCAGAAAAAATATGTTGTGAGCGGCACAATACCTCTCGCCATTTTCATTTTTGGAAAGCATATATAGGGGGCCGTGTCAAAATGACAGCTAGTAATAATGTACATAGGTGTCAAGTATCATAAGTTTTCATTCAAAACATTATGATTTTCGAAATTCATGTGGATTATTTTCCCGGACAAGTATATGCCAAATTATGGATGATAAATAAACGTCAGAATATTTTGAAATTTTGAATGAAAAGTTATGACATATGGCAATTTTGACATCTATGTAAATAACTAGTAGCCGTCATTCTGACACGGATCCTCATTTGCTTGCCAGGGCCAACAAAGTCACATGACTGCTCGCGCCCTATAAGTAACGAATTTAACATTTCTTGAACACACAAATAATTGAAATGTATTTCTTCTTTCGTTCTATGAGAAATGTTGTCCTATTCGAATATTTTCAAAATTCTTCAAACTCATTGACAGTACTAGCGGTATTTCTTAAGGATATATGTAATATTAACACACCTATAATTTAAATATATATTTAATTAATAATACACTAATATATTAAATGTACTCGTACCTCCCAGAAAAATCTCATTTTTGACACTGACATTTCTCAGATTATTCTATATTATTATATGCTATATCTCCAAACCTATACGAGCTATAATAAAAAAATATGTCAGATTGAGAATTTAATTTTCTTTAATATTACCAAAAAAAAATTTCAAAAGATAATATTTAGAAGATTTTTTTTTCAAGAATCTGCTACTTCCGGTTGTCCAATTGCTACCAAAACCTTTTCAGCTCTTCTCATTAATGGCCGATTGGGAAATACGTAGTTAAACAAATATTAAGTCTTATATTTTTTGAGTAATCGTCCTTCCAACGACCCATACACACACACACACATACATCCACACACACAGACATCATATTAAAAATCGGATTGTAAAGACCTTAAAACGTGCTTATTCATTAAAATCTGGACATACGAGTTTTAGCATGAATCCAATACCTCTCTTAACGAGAAGTAAAAATTTGTAGAACTTGTATGAAACTTTGATGCGTTTCATTTGTTTTATATTACGCTTTAGATACGAGCACATGTATAGTCAATTGCAGAGCCTATAGTTATAGCTATTAATATACCTAGGATTGATATGACTATCATATCCATATACATCCGCGGTTTGTTCAATAATTTATGAACTTCAGAAAATGAAGAGATTATTAATAAATATTATCTTTTGAAATTCTTTTATTAATTTTTTTTCAAGAAGCTATAATAAACAGAACTATAATTTTGACATATCAATATGACAAATATAGTAGTTTAATGAAGAGAGGATTTCAAAAAAATAATACTTGTTAATAAAGTTTTCTTTTTCTGAAACCGGTATACTATTGAACAAACCATATGGATGTTATGAACCATAACAGGATAACAGACCTTAGATGTCTTAAAATCTTCGCTCTACAAGCTCGGATTTCAAACCGACATACGCGGCATTCATAACAATCCTAGGAATAACTACAGCTTAACAAAAAAGTGCATATCGAAATTTAGACAATAATATTAAACAACCCATTTGACGTTTCGTTACGATATTGTCCATTTAACCAAAAGTTAACATTTAACTATAAGCGGTGCAACTGTGCATTAGGGGTTTTATAACTCAATGAAATACTTAGATTATAAATAAAGACTTCAAACGATTCTCATTTACAAAAATTAAAACAATCTCGCTTATGTAAACAACACTACGAAGGGTAAATTCATCTTAGAAAAGGAGCAAAAACCAACAATCTCTTTTCCATAGCCCGTTGCAGCGCCTGTAGTAAGCTCACGTTTCATTAAGTGCATCGGAAATCTTGACTCGTAAGGTGGCACGGATTTGTTGCGTTAGCCGACCTGCAGATAAATAGTTGGGAGGCGTGCAAGATGGCGCGATATCGCTTTGCGCTGGAAATCTTATTTAGAGAGGATTGTGTCAAGCTACGTATGAGATTTTATGTTTCTTTTTGTTGTTCCCAAACCGGAATTCTGACATGTATAAATGGTAACGCAATGTGGAAGGTTCTTCAACATGACAAAAACCAAGATGGGATTGGGGTAATTGGAATTTTCACAAGTTATTAAATTTTGCTGGAAGGAATTGTTACCAAAAATGAACTATGGGTACTTCTTAGGATAAATGGAATATAAACAAAATGAATATTTGTTACCTATTTTCTATATTTGAATATTAAAATATCATATGGTTAACAGTTCCGCCTTATAGTACACACTTCTTTAGTTTATTTTTCCAATTACTGCTTTCAAAGAAACACTTTCTATATTGCAGTCTTGTTATTAATGTAACCCACTTTCATGATAAGGACGAATAAGAATTTCTTTAATCACTACTAAACACAGTAAAAAAATTAAAGATTTCCGATCAAGATCATTTGTATCATGAACGAATTAACTAATTGGTATACATTTATATCTATCATTTGCAAAGACCACAAGCGTGTGTGACAAGGATAGATATAATACGTATTTCATTAAATTCATATTGTTTCGACTAAGTTCCATTTTTAAACGATGTTCGTTGTTGACAATAATTTCGCTGTAACGTAAGTTTATTTATAAATTCAGATATATTACCTTGATTCATAGCCGTTCGAAAGTTATTTTCTGTCAGTGTTACTGATACTGACATTGTGTCAGTATCTTATTTTTCACTTATTTGGTTTTATATTTGCTAATAAACTTACCAGTTGACTTATTTTTGAATATTGAATTCTTTTACTGTAACATAAATTTTTATAATAATAAAATAACCGTAGTATCTTATGTACCCTCATAAAAACTAAGTAAACGACACTACTGAATTTAGCAGAATAGGCGGAGCTAAAACATTAATTCATACAATTCGTAGATGACCTTGATCAGATATCTTTAAAAAAATTACTGTACATATCCATAGTAATCAATAAAATTTGCGTTGATATCAACTATAAAATAATACCGTAAAGGTACTTTTCGCTTATGAAGAAAATGTGCCTATAAAAAATAAAATAAATAAATATATCATCACGGCATATTGCTGGGTGTGCCAATCTGCTTTGTACACAGATATCGGTAATGATGAAATATGCCTATATGTTCTAGTAATTCATCAAGTGGAGTAGCTTTACTTCAAATTAAAAATAATTGAATTATCTTAAAAATAATTCAGGCTTTTATTTTATGTTTATTCCTATATATTATATAAAGACTAAAATAATGCAATTAATATACCATTATAAAAACTTGCTCAATAACTATAAATTAATTTTGTATTTTATTACAGCGGGGCGGTTAAACTCGTTAAAGTGAAAGATTGGGTAAGTATTGTGGAAGTAAGTGGACTTTATGTGATGAGAATGATGAAGTATTTTTTAATTGACATTAATGTTTGTCTAACAAAAAATTTTAACATTATTTTTACAAATGGAATTGATGGATAAACTATGATTTTTTAAAGTAGTGCTTCAATTCTCTACTTTTATATTGCCATATTTACGAGTATATACGTACAAGTTTTTACATCCAAGTAAAATTATAAGTAATAAAGTTGAGTACTTTTTCGATCCCCAGTTTCTTGGTAAAAGTAGGTACCTTTATACGGGATGTTATATAAGTAATGTGC
The DNA here is from genome assembly GCA_951394225.1 of Harpalus rufipes. NCBI lineage: Eukaryota > Metazoa > Arthropoda > Insecta > Coleoptera > Carabidae > Harpalus > Harpalus rufipes. The sequence goes on along the minus strand of OX596280.1, from coordinate 32,639,523 downwards.
CTTAGTTCTTGGTATGATGTAGAAAATTGAAAGAAGTTACTATCTGAAATACGAGTATACTCTGCAGGATCAGTTAAGTTCTAACAGTTGTGGGAATGTAAAGCCGGCCAATTGCGAACCAGCTTACAAACAAAAATCAAAAAAATATTTGTTGGTTGTCATAAATTACATTGAATTTGCAATAAGTGGTGTAGTACTTAGATATTTAGAAATGCCTGTTATTTAACTAATCAAGAATACACCGACATGCGTTTGGTTTACGGAGAAGTGCACCAAAACACTCCAAAAATAAATATATTAGCAATTTTCATGGTTAAGTTTAATTTATGAAATTTAATATCTATATATATATAAAAATAAAATAAATATTTCATCACGGCGTATTACCCATTGCTGGGTGTGCCAATCTTTATAATTCTTTAACTCTATATCTATTGAATATGAAGTGTAAAATGCTATCACGTATAGAGAATAACATATTCTTTAAAATTTATACTAATATTAAATGTCAACAAATGATATTTAACTGCGTTTTTTTCAAGAAAAATTGTTAAAAGTTGCAAATGAGGGTACTTCCGGTGGACCAATTATAAAAAAAATCAAATCACGTCTGCATATACATTTAACCTAGAGGAATACGAAAAAAATTATAATTTTTTGAATCGTGGTATTGGAGTCAGGGGATCCTGTATACACACACACACACACACACACACACACACACACACACACACACACAGAGAGAGAGAGAAAGAGAGACCCACACATACATACAGACATCATCGTAAAAATAGTAAATTCGTATCTTAGGGGCCCCAAAACGTGCGTATTCATTAGAAACTCACTATCGATTTTTTTGACCAAAGACAATACCTTCCTTACCTAAAGGTGACAAAAGGTAAAAAGTGTTTTATCTATGTTCCTGCTCTGACTTCAAACTTTCGTAATTGAATAGACTTGTTTTCAATCAAACTATTGTGATTTTTAAACAATTCTTTATTCAAATGAATAATTGTTATTGGTCCATCCTGAAGTGCTTTTACAATTGCAACAAGCGCATTAGAAATGGAATTATTGGAGATTACGATATATTGCAACCTTGTTTATTATGTGCTAATGTATGACACATTTCTTTTATAACACCCTGTATAAAAGTATTGGTTTGTAGGTCAAAAATTATTATATAAAAATTTGTTTTCACCCAAGCTACGTTATAGTCGAAAGTCGAAAGCATGGCTTCGCCTAAATTTCAAAAGTTTAAAAATATTTAGCTTGGCTTTACTTGACTTGATGGAAATATAGAATAAAATTAAATGCTTTTTAAAACGTAAGTAGAGCCAGATACTAGGTCAAACGCCGGTCCGGGAAAGTGGCAGACCGGAACAAAATCAAAATCCCAATTTGAAAAAGAAATATTAAATTATTATTTTTGAAAAGATTAAAAAAATATATTTTTTTTCTTGGATTGTTTATTTAAAAATTACAGTAAAAATAACAACAATATTCCGGTCGGTCTGATTTTTAGATTCCGCCCACCGGGCATTTGCCCGGTTACCCAGTGGTTGTACCCGGACCTGATTGTAAGTTGTGCATTCTTGACTAGTACACTTACCTACTATAAATAATAATTATTTTGAACAATAATTATGCTTACTAAATGTGATGAGATACATATAATAATCTAATGCATTTACAATTTATGTTGTTCCCATTAAGTACATTCTAAATTTTCAAAATACTTTCTTTTTTTTCATTCCTGGCGTATTTACCTAAAAATTTTGTACTGAGTTTATACATTTCGCCTACCGGCAGTAGAAGTAGAGAAAAACATAAGCATTACTAATACGGCAGCTTTTGTGTAATTTAACTGACCCCATATATTTTATAGTTCTTCAGATCCAGATGCAAGGCACGTTATTTGAAACACTCTGTTTACGATATATTAGCAGACTCGGGCTTCTAAGTCTACTTCTCTTTGTCTCCATTCATTCCATTTACTCCAAGTCTATTTTGTCTCCATTCAACCATTTTTTTTCTACTTTTCATCTTTTTCTAATGTATATAATGTATGTAATCTTCCCTTTATGAGTGTGTTTTCATGTGCCCAATCCATCTTTTACAATCTTATCTGTGTTATATTTAGTTTACCCAATATTTAGTCCACTATTTTGCTTATTTCCATTCACCTATTGTTTTCTTTTGGGCTTTATCAAATTATTCTTAATCATTTTCGTTTCCTTATCTGTAACTTTAACTTTTCTTGATCATTAACGTGTAAGAGGGTTTTCCAGTCCTTATGTATTTGTTGCGAACTTTTTACCTCTCGCTAAGAGAGGTATTGCATTCATGCTAAAAATCACATATCCATATTTTATTGAATAAGCACGTTTTAAGGTCCCTACAATCCGATTTTAACATTTTTACGATGATGTCTGTGTGTGTGTGTGTGGATGTATGTGTGTGTGTGTGTGTATGTATGTAGGATGTTGGAAGGACGATTACTCAAAAACTATAAGACTTAAAAATTGTTTAATTACGTATTTTCCAATCGGACATTCATGGGAAGATCTGAAAAGGTTTTGGTAACAATTGGACAACCGGAAGTAAAAGATTCTTGAAAAAAAATCTTCTAAATAATATTTTTTGAAAATTTTTCTTGGTAATATTAAAGAAAATTAAATTCTCTATCTGATACATTTAAATATTTTATTATATATTCTATGGATTTAGAGATAAAAGAAATATAATAAATAAAATAACGTTATAATAAATTTTACAGCCGAAAGTATGCCATGGAAAATAGTTGACCAGTTGAACTGTTTGTAACTGACAGATAAATGTCAGTGTCAGAAATTCATAGATATTACTAAAGAGTTTTTCTGGGAAGTACATATACATTATATTATTTCTTAATGTATTAGTAGTTAAATATTTAAGATTATAGGTCTATTACATATATCCTTCAAAAATACAGTCAATCCTGACAATGAATTGGAAACATTTCGAAAAATTAGAAGAGGACAAAATTTCTTCATATAATGAATTTAAAATTAAACAATCTAAATATAAGGAATAGATATATGTAAGTACAATTTTTGGTGTAGAATGTAGGTATACAAGAAATGTTAAATACAATAGGGCGCCTTGACAAGCAGATATGGGGACTCATGTCAGAATGATAGCTAGTAATTATGTATATAGATGTATCATAATTTCTCATTCTAAATTTAGTGATTTTCCAATTCCATATGGTTTATTTTCCTCGACAAGTAAATTCCACACTCCTGGTGACAAATTAACTACGTGTATTTAGAAAATCATGAAATTCTGAATGAAACATACTGACTAATTATCATTCTGAAACGGGCCCCCACATCTGCTTGTCAAGGCCAACAATGTAACATGACTGTTCGCGCCCTATACTTATGTAACCAAAAAAGGAAGTGGCGAGAGGTATTGTGCTGGCCACAACAGATTTTTTCCCTGTGCATAACTTGTTTTCCAGTTATGTAATTAGTGCACAGTAGCAGAATTTTACGTGTTTTATATATACTTTCAAGTGAACTGAACCTTACTGTGTGCGCACTTTCTTGAACTTGCTACGATCTTCAGTTCTTGTCAGTGCAATCTGCCAAATTCATATATTTTGAGTTGTAAAAAATTTCTGTGTAAAACATTGTACATAACCTCTCTACTTGACAGTAACAACTAGCAAACTTGCAATGAACTTTTATAAAATATTTCATTTAAAATGCACTGCGCATGTGCTGTAACAACAACTTGAGCTCGGCATGACATCATTAGCTGCAATAAGTGTAAAACTAAATATATAATTAATGCAAGGAATCGGCGTCGGTTCCCAAAAAAAAAAATCTGTTGTGTCCAGCTCAATACCTCTCGCTACTTCCGTTTTTGGTTACATAAGTATAGGGTGCGAGTAGTCATGTGACATTTTTGGCTTTGACAAGCACATATGGGATTCGTGTCAAAATGACAATTAGTAATTTTGTACATAGATATCAAATGCCAGAATTTTTCATCAAAAATTTCATGATTTTCTAAATTCACGTAGTTAGTTTGTTATACTTGACCTAGGCAAGAAGATATGGAGACCCTTGTCAAAATGACAGTAATTATTTACATAAATGTCAACTCGGGCACCCATATTTGCTTCTCAAGTCCAAAAAAGTCACATGACCGCTCGCGCCCTATAAATTGCTCATGTCTTTTCTTTATGTTTAGATTATTTTTATAATTTTAAATTTATTTTTTAAGGAAGTTTTCTCCTATACTTCTAAATGTTTGAATTTCTTCCAATTTCTTGACGGGATGTGTATATGTATATAGCTATAATTTTAAATATTGTTATTATTGTTATACAACAAGAAATAGTAAACTTACCAATATCACAGAAAAATTCTTCAATAATATCAGTTAAACTTCTTCATTTAACGTAAAAGCGTATTTTGACGTTTTACTACTATGTTGCCAACAAAGAATATCTAAGATTTATTTTAAGCTAAAAACTATATAAAACCATATTCGTACTATGACAAATTCTGAATCGGTTCTTATCCACTGTCATGTGTTTAGTTAAAATAGACTTAAGGTCAAGTTTTAGAATTGAGTTGCCAAGACCGCCTAAATAGGTTTATGAACTACTGTTGGTTTTTGACAATGACATTTTTCTGTCATTTACAAACATCTGATGGTTACTATGGAGTTGTTTAGGCTCTGAAATTTATTACAACACATTAATTTATATATTGCTTTTCTATCTCAATATATAAAAGATATAATAAAATTTTAAAATGTATCGAATAGAGAATTTTACTTTTTTTAAGACTAATAATTAAAAAAAATCAAAAAATAATATTTAGAATTTTTTTTAAGATAATACTATTTGCGGATTTCCAATTGCTACCAAAACCTATTCAACTCTGCCCATTAATGTTAGATTGAGGAATTCGTAGTCAAAAAGGTCTTTAGTCTTATAGAATTTGAGAAATCGTGTCTCCAACAACCTCTTTCTCTCTCTCCCTCACACACACACACATACACATACACACACACGCACACACACACACACAGACATCATTGTAAAAATGTTAAAATCGGATTCTACGGACCTTAAATCGTGCTTATTCAATAAAATCTGGATATGCGATTTTTAGCATGAATCCAATACCTCTCTGAGCGAGAGGTAAAAAGATCAACGGGAGCCCGCGCGCTGGCTATGGTGATACAATCTGCCGGCAGTTAATTGGTACTTCTACGATTTTATTTGAACACGGTAAATTTATTCATCCTCGTAAATATGTATTCATTTTTTTTCCTTCTTGGTTATTAAGAGTTACTTTTCGACGTAATACCCTCATGTTATCCTTATATCTTTTGTTTATTATTTTTTGTAGTAAAGCCAAGAAATGAAGTACTGTAGATGTATGTTCCCTAATGTAACACGAGGGGGGGGGGTTCCGAACGATGCTTAAACTGGTGGACTTACACTTCTTTACCAGCGATGACAACTTTAACTGACTGGTGATCGGTAACTGGTCAACCACGACCAAATTGAGGGAGAACACACACACTTGCTCTTATCTTTTGATGAACTGATGAACACTTTATATTATGGACATTCTTTGAATTTTAAACTAACTTTTATTATTTACATGGTTATTTATTTACACTTACATTTATTATTACTAATTAAATTAAACATAACTATATCCTAAAGATGCCGCTGTATCCGTAGGCCAAAATATTCGCGTTACGCAGAACGTGAGCCGAACTAAAACTCTACATGTTTACTTCTTAAGAGTATAAATCCGACTCCATGTCTTGCTGACACAAGTATCTAATACTGACTACTTAAAACAAAGCGTTACATTCGTGAGAGGTTTATCTCTAAAGGGTTGAAGAGGGTATCACATGGTGTCCGCGTTAAAAGGAAATAGTGAGACTAGCCACGAGAATATGGACATTTATTAAAGATAATAACTGAATACTTTAATTCTAAAAATTTCGAAAAAGTTATGAATAAACTTATATCCGCCGCATTTCATTCTGAAGTAAAAGATCTGAGTTCTGTAAATTTAGAATTACAAACAGAAATCAATAACCTAAATTCGGAAATATCATGAATAAAAACAACAAATTCAGATTTATTAACGGAAAACAATAAACTGAAAGACCATAATTTAAAATAGTGACAACGATTCAAACGCCGTAAGCCACGAAACCACTAGTATATCAACTGATAATATAAATAAAAATACATATGCTAACATTAGTGACGGCAATAACAAAAAAAATACAAATTCATTACCTAAAAATAAAAACAATACTAATAATAATTCAATAAATGCTAATAACGATAAATCTGATATAAATTTGATAAAAATTCGAATCTTATTTTTGCTTCCGCCGTGGCCGAGAACTGCAAATTCCGAGGCGGTACGAAAAAAATTTGGGTATACGTCGGACAAGTGTGTAAATCCACTACTTCAGATGACATTCTTAGTTACCTACAGACAAGGTGCCCAAATGAAGAATTTATTTGTGAACCACTGAAAGCCAACGGCCCAAACAACTCCTTCACGATCCTACTTTTCGGCCCAAAAACACTCTGGTTAAAGGATCAGTAACAATCAGCAGGTAAATTTTAATAATAAAGAATATATATATATATATATATATATATATATATATATATATATATATATATATATATATATATATATATATATATATAGACCCAGCCGTAAATTTGTTATCTTATACAGTAATATACAATCTATAACGAATAAATGCGAAGACTTAGAAATTGTAAATACTATCATTCAAGCTAGGGTTATATGCGTAAGTAAACATTGGTTAAGAAGTGATCAAAATGATTTGTACAACATAAATGGATACTATAAAGCAGCATGTTACAATATAACACAGTACGCAAATGGTGGCGTAATTATATTCGTACAAAATAATTTAAATTGTAATGAAATTAGATATAAAAACCTTATCTGTTGAGAAAGACTGTGAATTAACTGCAGTAAAAATCTCAGGTTACGATTGTGTTATATTAACATTGTACAGATCACCGAATGGAAATTTCAATGTATTTGTTAATATTTATCTCAAGCCCTAAATATTTTAAGTAAATTGAAAACTTCCAACATTGTTATTGTAGGTGATTTTAATGAAGATTTTAAGAGTACAAATACGAACAAAAATGTAATTACTGATCTTATAAGTTATGGACTAATACGCACAGTCAAACAATATACTCGTATAACACAAAACTGTAAAAGTTGTGTTGACAATTTATTCACAAATATTACTAATTTTAATACTGAAGTACAAGAGTTTAATCTCTCAGACCACTCCTCAATTCTATTTTGTTATGACCTTAAAGAAAAAAAACTAAAAATATATAGTTGGCGAATTTTAATAATGAAACTAATTTGCTTGGGTTTTATTGTAGCCTGACCAAGGAAACATATGGCATGTCCAGTGTCAATTACTAGCAAATACGGTAAAAAGACAAAATGCAAGTGGATTACCCAGGAAATATTAGATCTTCGCGAACGACTTCTATTATTATTATTATTATTATTATTATTATCATATCCTTTATTCACTCTTAAAAGTTACAAAAGTTTTGTACAACGACCTGTTAAGGGGTAAGTATATTAAACGTTTATTTATATGGGTGAAGTGTAAAAATAAGAGAAATAATATTAATTAAAATAAATGTCCTTCTGGAACTTTCTGCCACTACTTTAGGTCAGCGGTGTAATTAACACGTCTAGCCGTTCCGCCGCCGGGGAACACATCATCGCTCGGGAATATTCTATCAGTAGCCGCGCTCGTATACTATTAAATTAGAGGCGCAAGTTACAATATACAAAATATGATTATGAGATTTACATTTTTAAATACATTATTATTATCCATATCAAAATATAAACCCTGCACGTAGGCTCGCAATATCTTCTAGACTTAATTGTCAAAACTATAAATGTCTAAATTGCTGACATTTAAACTATGATGATTATTTCTAAACAGAATTTTAACTAACAAATATAACAAACTTGAAATATTGATCCTGAGACTATAATTTAGAAGAGTTTATAAAAAGTTATTTATTTGTTATTGCTCGACTCGTACTGGTATAATAATTACAGACCTTCGATTATTATGCTTTCACGGCGGAAGCGGGGGTATTTCAATACAACTAAACACTACATACGAGTGGTTCGGATTTCAATATGTATAAGCAGGAGTTGTAGAGTGAAAATATAAATACTCAAAATAAAATAGGTTCATTTACTACTCATTACGCTACAAATGTATTAAGGGACTTAGGTAATTTTAAAAATATACAGGGTGTTAAAAAGGGTAAAAATTGAGAGTATATACATTTCGATGTGCCTATTCTCAATTATTTTTTTTCCAAAATCCGGTAAATTATTTCTTATTTTTTATTAAATACTTTTTTACTGTGCCACTGCAGACATGAAAGTTCTATTAAAAATAATTAATTATCTAATCATGTAACAGACTTTGAATATGAAATAATTACGAATTAATTTATTTCCTGTTCAACGTCTGTTACGTGATTAGATCATTCAAGGTAGGGACACACGACGCTATATGGCATACCACTACATCGGACGCAAAGTCAGAAGGATCTGATACCGTGTATTTTTACTTCCTTGTACGTAAGTAAAGGAAGTACTGTAATCGCGAAAAATTTCGGTTTTCAGATTTCAGCGGAAATATCCATTTTGATCATCCCTGAATCCATTTTGACTAATTTCGTCGTGACGTCTGTACGTACGTACGTACGTATCTCGCATAACTCAAAAACGGTAAGCCGTAGAAAGTTGAAATTTTGTATTTAGGGCTCCTATAACATCTAGTTGTGCACCTCCCTTTCTGGTTATTACACAATTTCCAGAAGTGGCACTTTACATGAAGCCTATAATAGATTTTAATGAAAAACTATTTTAAAATATAATCCAAAACTTTTCAAATTTGGTATACAAGACTTTTATGTCAATCAAAATAACATAATAGATTTTGGTTAAAATGGCTAACCGGAAGTGGTACATTACTTGAAGTTGTTAACTGTTTTTCTTGAATAAAATGATTTTATTTAATTTTAGAAATAAATGCTTCAAATAAAAGTTTTAGAGAATTAATTTCTGCGTCTAGCACATCAAGAATTATTAAATTAGCCCTTTGTATAAGCGAGATATGTAAATTTAAAAATTATATACTTTTTTGTTTTTGTAATAAAGCTTGCTATGGATTAGAACAAAAACATAAAAAAAATGTTCATGTCAAATTACGTTAAATACGTACAATTTTATGATTCGTACAATAATAAATATTATATTTTTATTGTGAAATTAGTTATATTCACTGTTGTAATCAAATATTTCTTTGTTGTAATCAAAACTCTCTTTAAAAAGAACCTTTATGGTCGCAATATGTCTTACTGTTTTGAAGTTAAAATTAATATTTTGTAATTTATTTATTAAAAAAATATGTATAGTTTAATAATCGTACAAGGAAGTCGTGTGGTGTCCACATCAGATTTTTTCGTTTAGGTTTATTATTACATACTTAAAAAAAATGTTTGGGCGCGGACAACTTCACATATCCGCCCCCTTTTAAAAAAATGTTTTTTTAAAGGTGGTAATCGTTTGTTTAGGTTTATTTAGACATTTTTTTATTTGTTTATGTTTATTATTACTTATTTAAAAAAAAATGTTTTTCTACAGTCTACATAGAAAGTAGCCATATGTCGCTCTAGCGTGACAAAGTAGAAAAAATGCTCGCTGTCCAAATTTCTAACTATACAATGTTAAGAAATGTCACTTGTCTACATTCTTAATAGAAAAGTTTAGTCAGGACCTAATGGCACTGTAGTGATACATTTATCACCTTTACTAATCAATCTGACATATAACTGCTCTGTCGGTATATTACATAACCAAAAAAAATGCCGCGCTATTATGAAAATAAAATAGCGCATTTATTTACAAAAACGAAAGTATAAAATGTTTAGATTAGATTGAAACTATAAGTCAAGAAGAATGGGAAATAACGATATATTAATCCTTATTAATTGGGTAGTAGTGTAAGTACAAAGTGCACATTTTATTATTTTTTGTTATGGTGGAGGACCCGACTGTGGCGACTGTAGAAAAAATCTTGTGTGTGTGTTGCTAGCGCATATGGACATTCTCTCGAACAGCCTCTCAATCGACAATCGGGCTTATTTACGTGTACATTGTTATTAAACAAGAAATTGTTACTTAACAAGATTTGATAACAATGTTGTTAAAAATTCGTATTCACATGTCTCATTGTTAGATGAGCTGTAACAATTATTGTTTAGTAACAATCTTGTTATCATTCAATATGAAGTTGTGTGCAAGTTGCGTGTCACAACTATTAGGATATTAAAATTAAAATATATGATATTTAAAATAATGATTTTTTAAATCCTTCTAGGTTATTAATGTTACTTTTGTTATAGTATAATATACAAAAGTGACATGAAGTAATTTTTAACTAATAAATATCTAATTAGAACAACTATTAATTTTCGAATTGGTATTGTAAGGGTGGTAGAAGTGCTTTAAGATTTGTTTACTTTTTCTTTATAAGTGACAAGTAGAGTTCAAATTTACTTCAAATTCACAATATATGTGTATGGCGAAAAGAACAACCAAAAAAATTAAATTGCAGCGAGAATCTGAACGTATTTTTGTAGTACGTTTTTTATTGTTATTAGGTACTTTGTTTTGTATTTTATATTATCTTCAACTGATATATAGGTAATACCATTAGGACGTAGCCTAAAGGAATGGTGTTATTTCAACAATTAGGCCAATAAATGTAGTCTATCATGCCATACGAAATATTTCGTGAAATATATTTTCTTTTTCAGGCAACGAAAACGGACCACTTTCATTCTTCAATTGCCGCATATTTATTCGTAATTTTTGTCTAAAGGGGTAGAAAATTAATAAATTGCCTGCAAATTATCTCTAATTTAAATATATAACTTATTTGAGATAGAAATTATTCGACATGTCAGTTTGAAATTTAAAGACTACACATTAATTTCAAATAAAGAAGTGACAAGAATTATATATGTGTGTATGGATTTAAGTTTAAATACAATAAATGTACCTTTTATGATTATTTTCCAAAGCATTTATGAGCATTTTCTATCTTATTTTACTATAACAATAATTGTTGCCACCTTGGCAAGTGGTCAGATGCTCTTGCCTGGCTGATAACAATTATTGTTAAAATAACAATAGTTTCTTTACACATGAATACAAATTTTAACAATCATCTTTAAAATAGCAATAACTTGTTACGTAGCAATAAAGATCGCATAACAAGGTACACGTGAATAAGCCCGAATGTCCTATTTTGCGCTCTCAATACACAAATAGCTATTGGGCGCAGACAACTTCACATGATCAGCGCTTATTTAAAATATTATTTATTTAAAGACGGTATTCATTTGTTTAGGTTTGTTTAAACATTTCCTTGTTTGTTTAGGTTTATTGTGACGTATTTTTAGGAAATTGTTTGAGTGCGGACTTCACTGATTCGCGCCCATTGAAAAAATTGTTTTTGTGAAGGTGGCAATTATTTGTTTATTGTTTGGTATAGCTATTTGAATGGGGTCGGGATTACAAGGGCAATTTGAAAAGTCTAAAGCAGCATACACACCCAAGTGATTTCAATATCCAATCTGAATTTCTACTTTGCATCAAAACATGAAACATGAAACATGTGCATGAATATACGACTTCACAACAATATAATTTCACTCTCCAATTTCAATTTGTAATTGCAAATTGCAACCTTCTCAATTCCAATTTGAGGTAACGGATGAGCATAGTGCTGCTGAACGTTAGATTGATGTCAAGCTCAGCTGTCATTATTTGGAAGTTATTGTGAAACATTAGAAATGAATCGCAAAAAAGCCATTTAGCTTCATTTATCTTCTATCAAAAGTCTCGATGTAAACAAATGTGTGCAAAAATGTGACAAGAAACGCAATATACGCACACGGAATCTGATAATTTGTGCATGCGTTGAATTTAAATTACACGTTGTTGTGTATAAATCAAATTCAAAGTAAAAATTACAAAGTAGAAATTTAAATTGGAAATCGAAATTACTTGGTTCTGAACGCAGCTTAACAAAGAAAGCAGCACTACAGTAAAAATTTTGAAAGATGTCTGATCAAGGTCATCTGTATCATGAAAGAATAAACAAATTGGCATACATTTATCCCCCTCCTTTACAAAGGCTTTAAGCGTGTGCGATAAGGATGGACATAACACGCTTGTCTTTAAAAAATTCATTTTGTTTCGACTAAGTTAGGACATTCCATTTTAAAACGATGCTCGTTGTTAATAATAACTTTCGCTGTAACGTAAGTTTATATATTAATTCAGATACATTACTTTGATTCATAGCCGTACGAATAACGTTAGTTTCTGTCAGTGTCACTGACACTGACATTGTGTCAGTATCTTAATTTTCATATATTTGGTTTTACATTTGCTAATATAAACTAGTTGATTTATTTTTGAATTTTAAATGCTGTTATTGTAACATATTTTTATAATAATAACATAACAGTAGTATCTTATGTACCCTCACAAAAATTAAGCAAACGACACTGAATTTGTCAGAATCGGCGGAGCAAAAATCTGAATTCATACAATTCGTAGATAACCTTGATCGGTCATCTTTCAATAATTTTACTGCATACTTTGTTCCACCTTACTAATTCAGTATTATGGAGAATAGGGCACAGTTTTAAACTCTCTGATTGGCTGAAATTGGAGCGAAGTTTGCGAAATTTAATTCCAGACTAGTGTCAATGTCCATTACATGTGATATCTCGTGTCATTTTTGTGTGCAATGTCAAGTATCATATTTATCCGATTTGGAAAACAGGTAGTTCTTACTTTATATTTTAAACCTACTGACTAGAATATACAAAGTTTCGATACAATAATGATATATTTTTAATAATTTAATAAAATGTCAGATGACAGCAGTTGAATACTGCCACTTTTTAATTTCGTCTGTTTGAAACTGGCGTTAATGTGAGCGCCAACTACTAAAGTGGTTAACTGGACTAAAGTATAGTTTTTCCTGTTGACTCGTCATGAACGAAATAGTAGGTAGACATCAGTTACACCTTAACGAAAGAAAATAAATAATTTTATGGAAGTGAATAATTTTGTAAATGTAATGAATTAATAAACAAAAATAATAATTTTTACTTTTGAATTTTATTTCATATTTACAGTTAAAATAAATTACCTTCTGAATTTTATGTCATACTTTCAGTTTTAAGCATATATTTTAGAATGTACCTGCTAAACAGACGACGAAATCTTACTAGACAAAACATTCCTTATCTCTCCTCACTGACTGTTTTGATTTCGGCTGGCCAAAGAGAGACAACTAGAGATAGAGATATATATAGTCTAGTTCGAGCATTTCTCACTACATGCCATTCAGTGGTAAAGTTAAAATTTAAGCGCCGATATGATGAAAAGTTGGTTTATAGTTATAAAAATAAAAAAATTCATCGTAGAATATTTATTATGTATTATATTTACAACAGAAAACTATTGACTTTACCGAACAATAAATATGTACGAAACAAACTAACCTCACAACCCATAAATCAGTTCTTCTTATAAAGTTACACTAAATTCCTGTCCGGTCTGTATGTGGATAGTCGGTGATAGACGCAAGATTATATGAAATATCATTTGCATCTATGCGTAGTTTTACATTAAATCACTAATATATGATTTAATTGGATTTTTTTAAACTAACGAATGCATTGATTTTTAAAAAAATGTAAAAATAGAACACTTTGCAATGATTAGTTATCTGCATAAAAAGGTTTAACGCCGAAGCAAATTCAAAAACATGGGAAATACTTTGGAAACAACAGAAAGCAATGAAGATTATCCTCGCAGTGTAGTGGAAGGCGTGCAACTGTTATCTCATGTAAAGAAAACATCAATTAGATTCATGATAATTATACCCATAACAGATAGACGACACAAGGTTCGATAAATAGTGGATGCTTTGGGCTGGTTGAAAACATTCTAATCAATGAGTTAGGAATGACAGAAATTTCTGCGAATTGGGTTCATCGGCTTCTGACAGCTAATTAGAAACGTATTCATTTCGAAATACCGTTCGACTTATTGTTCCGTTATAAAACAGTTTCTGATAAATTTCTGGAAAGATTTTGTTACTACCGATGAGACATGAGTTGACCACTATCAGCCTAAATCAGAACAGTCGAAACAGTGGAATCATAAAGGTTCACCAGCTCAAAAAGTAATGGTAGTGCTATCCGCTAGCAAGGTTATGGCTTCTGCTTTTTGGGATGTAAAAGAAATACTGATCGAGGCTTACTTAATGAAGAAATAGAAGAAAGCGTCCTGGAATTATAACGAAAGATCTGCTTTTCCATATCAGTATAATGTTCCAGCACACATATCAACAGTTACAATGACTGAAATTCCTCAGCATGGCTTTGAATTGATATCTCGTTCTCCTTAATCATCATCAAACTGTTGTGTATTTCCGAAAATTAAAAAAAAAATCTGATGTGGCCAGCACACTACCTTCCGTTAATCCTGTGTATTATGTACAAATTCCATACATAAATTTTCTCTCTATGGAAATAATTAATTGCTGTCATTTTGACACGGGTCCCCATATCTGCTTGCCAAAGTCAGCAAAGTCATGTTACTGCACGCGCCCTATACATAAATTTTCTTGCAAAAGATTCTATATTTCCAGTAAAGTTATTTCATAAACAAACTATACAAATTGCATTTGACACTGACATCTTCATCTTCTTTAGTTTTTCCCATTAGTTAGGGGGTCGGAATTTTTTGCTTTTCGTGTCGTCCTCATTCAGTTCCTTTTCTCTCAAGTCTTCTGCAATACAGTCTTTTCATCTTATATTTGGTCTTCCTATGTTTCTTCCACCTTCTATTAATATATTCATCTCTCTTCATGACATGTTCAAACCAATATAATCGTCTCTCTTATAGCTAGAAACTTCTAACACTGGAGTTACTTCCCTTATTCTTTCATTTATTTACATTTTATTGATACTGACATCTGTCAATTTGAATTACCTGAATATATTAGAAGTTTCCATGGTTAAGTTAGCATAGCTGGCTGAATTATGAAATTTATATGAAATTTATTATCTTTATTCTTCTTTAACTCTATATCTGTTGAATATCAAATATAAAATACAATCAAATCGTATAGACAATAATATATTCTTTGAGTTATAATAAAATTTAACTGAGTTTTTCAAGAAAAACTGTTAATATCTTCAATCTAATCAAGTCTGCATATGGTTGTAAGGAAAAGGAATACGCAAGATTTGTAATTTTTGGAATTCTAATATTGGAGATATCGCCGCCGCGGTCACATACACACACACATACACACACACACACGCACACACGTCCATACACACACACACACACACACATATCATCGCAAAAATAGTAAAATCGTATTGTAAAGACCCTAAAACGTACTTATTCAATGAAAACTCACCACCGAATTTTTTGACCAAAGACAATACCTTCTTTACCTAGAGGTGACGGAATATAATACGAGCAGTCGCGCCGGTCTCACAGACCCAGTGTTCCCAATTACTCATAATACGAACTATACGAAATTTCAATAAAATTAAAGTAGTTTTAACTATGAAAAAAAAGAATTATAAAGTATAGGAAATTAAATATTGAAAAAGCTTTCAGAACTCATAATATAACATAATAAAACAATATTTGGGTTTAGTTCTGTATTTTTTTATTATTATTTAAACGACGTTTCAGCAGCGAATTGCTGTTCATGCAAGACAAGACAATATGTTGTCTTGATTAGGTGTATTTTGCTTGTTATTTACCTGAAGACAGAACTTCGCTGTCGAAACGTCGTTTAAATAACAAAAAAAAAATACAGAGCTGAACCCAAATATTGTTTTATTTTATTATAGGAAATTCCCTTAAATTCAAATATTATGATGCATGGAGATATAGAAAATACATTAATAAGTTGAAATATTCATTTTCTTCTCTATTTTCTATATAATTACGAACGCCTGCGATATGCTTCAAGTTCATAAAGTATTGCACCGAAAACAGGAACATTTTGTTTTTCTGTTCTCTTTCAAAGTTCTATTACTCGTAACACATCGACCATGTAGCTTCTACTTTACATATTTCTTGCAATCGGTGTTATGATTTTTTTTAGACAAATTTGTCAAGGACCTGAGTTAAAAATGGTACGCCAGTAGTCACGCCGGTTTTCAAGCCGGAATGTCCTATATGTAGATACTCACTGAACACACAAAAAAAAATCTGATGTGGCCAGCACAATACCTTTCGCCATTTTTATTTTATGTTGCATAGAGCGCGAGAAGTCATGTGACATTGTTGGCCTTGCCAAGCAGATATGGGGACCAGTGTTAGAATAACAGCTATTAATAATGTACATAGGTGTCAAGTCTCATAATTTTTCATTCAAAACATCATGATTTTCCAAATCGATGTGGATTATTTTCCTCGACAAGTATATTCCATACTATTGATGACAAATAAACATCAGAATATTTTGAATGACATATGACAATTGTGAAATCTATGTAAATAAACAGATTGGCGCGCTCAGCAATGGGTAATATGCCGTGATGATACCTTTATATATTTAAGTAAATAACTACTAGCCGTCATTCTGACACGGATCTTCATATCTGCTTGCCAACGCCAACAAAGTCACATGACTGCTCGCGCCCTATAAGTAACGAATTTAACATATATTGTACATACAAATAATTGAAATTATATTTCTTCTTTCGTTCTATGAGGAATTTTGTCCTACTCTTCTAATATGTTCAAAATTCTTCAAATTCATTGACAGTATTAGCGGTATTTCTTAAGAATATACAGTGTGTTAAAAAAAAGTGTTCGCAATTTTTAAAGGTGTATAGTATAGACCAAATAAGTAAAAAAACCTAATAAATATGGGTCCGCAAACTAACCATTTAAAAAATATGAGCTATTTTCAGAAATGTACTAAGAAAATAAGATAACAGTGGTATCAAATTTACGTTTTTCATTTAAGCTATTTTACAACAGGTATTGTACATGTCCCCCTTCCATCTCAACACATGATTCACATCTTCTTATAAACGAGTTTCGCACCTTTTCAAATAATCCCGATTTTACTCGAATTATCTTACAGGCATGTTCTATTCGCTCTTGTAAGTGCGCTACATTATTAATTGGAGCAGAATAAACAAACCTCTTTAAATATCCCCAAGCAAAGAAGTCCAAAGGCGTTAAATCAGGAGACCTGGGAGGCCATGCCAATGTAATTTGTTTAAGTATTGGCGATTTGTTTTTACTGTTAATCACAGCAAACTTGATTGCATATGTAGTAACTTATTTTTTATAATAGCTCATATCTTTGAAACGGTTAGTTTTGTGGACTCATGTTTATTTTTATTATTATTATTTTTTACTTATTTTAGTCTATACTATACGCCCTTAAAATCTCCGAACACTTTTTTTAACACCCTGTATGTAATATTAACATACCTATAATTTAAATACAAATTTAATTCATAATACAATAACATATATTAAATGTACTCGTACCTCCCAGAAAAATCTGATTTTTGACGTTTTCATTTATCTGTCAATTACAAACATTTAAATATCTCAACTGTTTTTTGGACAACTAGATTTATTACAACAGATTATTCGATATTATTACTATTATACTATATCTCTAAACCTATACGAGATATAACAAAAAATTGAAATGTGTCAGATTGAGAATTTAATTTTATTTAATATTACTTAGAAAAAAATTCAAAAAATAATATTTAGAAGATTTTTTTTCAAGAATCTGCTACTTATTCTGGTTGTCCATTTGTTACCAAAGGTTTTTCAGCTCTTCCCATTAATGTTCGATTGCTAAATACGTAGTTAATCAAATATTAAGTTTTATAGTTTTTGAGTAATCGTCCTTCCAACGTCCCATACACCTACACACACACATATATCCACACACACACACACACACACACACACACACACACACACACCATCGTAAAAATATTAAAATCGGATTGTAGGGACCTTAAAACGTGCTTATTCATTAAAATATGGATATGTGATTTTTAGCAGAGGTAAAATAACGAAAATAAGCACTGGAAAGTCGAGTATAATAGTTTGGAAGGTGCTTTGAAAGGTAGGTTATTTAAGCAGTGAAGTTAGGAATTATTGAGAATATTCGTGGCCGGTCTTACATACCGTGTACGACTACTGTAGGGTTAAAGTTTCTGTGAATGCAAGTTGGGATATCAGAAGCAATTAAATAAAATATTACTTTACTTTTATTTTTCTTTATAACTAGATAGATTACAGAAAAATATTCCTTCGTAGTTGGTGAATAAATGAATAAATTATCACGGCTTTAAGCAGATTTCGATAATGTGATATATTTTTTATTGTAGTTCGTTTACTTTTCCCAAACTTCTATATATCCTTTCATACCTCCTCATGAATTTTTCTTCACCCTGCATAAGTACAATATTAACAAAAAACAAATTCCGCATATTCCGTTTCTATTTTCGTCCTCCCAATCCTGCTCCTCTACTTCCTGGATCAATCGCTTTGGCGGCGCTAGCATCGCGGCGTTGTCGACGCTCACCAGTGCTCATTCGACCGTCGCGACGAGCGAATGTCAGGATAGGCGTTGAGATCGCAGATACAGTCGCGGACGCTCAATCTGTCAGATTTCAGTTTCAGTTGTGGACTTGTACTCCGGAAGTGGGTAATTCTCACTCGTGGTAAAGGACTATGAAATGAAATGAGAGTGTATAGTGGTGATTAGGTAAGTTATTATGCTTATTTTTTCTATATATGCGATACTAAAAATTGCTGTTGAAGAAAAAAAAATGCAGATACTGCCGACAGTCATTTTAATTGAATGAGATGTTAAGAAGTTACTACCCAGTTTAGATTATTAAATATAAGTAGTAAATAAATATATCATCACGGCATATTACCCATTGCTGGGTGTGCCAACCTGCTTTGTACACATATATCGGTAATGATGAAATATTTGTACCGTGTGGGCGCTTACCAGGCGTCACTTAACGGGCACTCATTGCTGGCGTGGGGAATGCACCACAGGGAGTCAATTTTGTGCTAATAAAATTCGAAGTAATTTTTGGCGTCGGTCGGAATCGAACCCCGGTCCCCAGATTCGCGACCAGACACTCAGGCACAAATAATATGTAATAAATTAGTACTGGGACTTGTATTAAAGTTTTATATTCAATTTAGATGTGTATGGTATGAATATTTTACTAATAATGAACACAATTTATTGTAAAAGCATACTTAGGTACCATAAAAAATATTATTAATAATTTACACATGTTATTACAAAGTTTTTATGATTTTATTATTAATATATAGGTACCGGCATACATATGAGTATATAGACTTATTACTAATGTATAATATAATATTTTATAAATGCAGGAATCAAAAGGACTATGTTCGTGTTAACAAAAAGTGAAATAAATGTATAACGATGGTTTATTACTCATTTCTAGGTGTGCCAATTTGCTTCTTATAACAGATTTTGTTACTAACTGACCGAGGTAGCTTGGTGATAGCGTACTAGCTTCACGTGATCGCGGTTCTGGATTCGAATCCTGGGTAAGGTATGGACATTTGTATGTGTCCTTTTCATTATCTCATATTCATTAATACACGTTGACAAATCAAATGTTAAAAATTACGAAATATTGACTCAATCCCATTATCAAATTGTAATAACTTGTAAAGTTGATATACAATAAAGAATTATTATTACTATCAACATAATTGTAACGTTGAGAGCGTTTACCAGTTAACATCTCACGAGCTTTCAAATCTATAATGAAAGGAGGAAGTCATTTAAAAAATCAAATAATTACTTTACATTCCATCTTACACCAATAAAAATTTGTACAAAATTAATAAAATCAGTATTAACACGCAGTATAAAAATTGAATGAGTATGTATGTAAGAACAAGAAGTGAAACTTTAAAAACAGTTTTTTTTTTAATTTTTACTGCTGTACCTTTATTTATTTATGACGTTACAACCCAATGAGTACTAAAATATTATACTAATGTAAATAAGGATTGATGTTTTAACTGCACTGAAAGTTAAAGGGAAAAAAAATCACAAATATTGAAGGATATTATATTTCGTATTTATTTATTTATTTACTATCCTATTGTTTCTGAATAATCATAAGTAGTTTGAATCCGGCTGAAGTTACTTGGTAATTATTTATCACGCATGATGTATTTTACACAGAAACTATAAGTGCCTGTGAAGTGATTCCTAAAATATTTATTTTATATAGTAAAAGTATAACGTTAGTACTAGTATTCAATTAAACCATACCCATGACGATATTATTTCTACAAGGAGTTAAAAATGAGTAAATTTTTCTGAATGTATACAGTACTGACCAAAATAAGTAAAAAAAACTTAATCAACATAGGTCAGATCTTCAACTGTTTTCAAGGAAAACGAAAAATCGAAGAAAAACTGACAAAGATAGTGATTGAACAAAATTTTGTCTGTCTGTAAATAAACTAAAAAACTAATAAAATTTTATATGAAACATTTATCTCAATTTCTAATATTTCATTTTTGAAAATTAAATATGGGCCAAGGTCGCCGCAATATTTAACTTAGTACAATTATTTGATTTAAAAAAAAACTAAAAGCACATCTAAGATGACCTCTGAAAGGTAAACAAAAAGTATCATTTAATCGAAGCCTTAACTCTTATATTTTTTGAGATAGTAGAAACTCATTTTTCATTGTCTTAATATCTCAGAAGCTATTGAAGATGGGACCCCATTTTGAATAAACATTTTTTCTCATTTTGGTCAGTACTATATGTCATTTATATTTATTACCCTTTTCTTAACACCCTGTATATTTATTTCCTCTCGCTACCCTTCGTAATGAGGTTTTATTTAATAAGCGCGTTTTAAGGTACCTAAAACTTTCAATGCAGGAAACTGAAAGTTTCTCTTAGAATAAGACCTTTAAATATTTTTTTTTGTAAATTATATTATAAAAAATAAAGGATATTTCATTTTCTGCAACTTGATATTTATACTTTCTCTACCTATTGTATAAAAACATTATAAAATAATGTTTTTACAAATCTCACATCCTTTGCTTTGAAAATATACAAATCTCCTTGACTACAAAATTGGGTATTTAAATGTGTGCGTTTGACAAGTAATCTTCACCGTCAGAAAGTAAATAATTCAAATTAATAATTGTATAATTTTGGGAAGAAACTATTGGCAGTATATTGGATTAAATTGGGATATAGGAAGGTGACAAGATAATATTTACCAATATTGCTAAATATGGTTATATGAAATAAACATCAAATGGCGAGGAGTTATGACTGGTCACATCAGGCTTTATTTTTAATAAGTTATCTGATAAGATACAAGTTCAAAATATTAGTACATAATCTGTAATTTGAACCGTTTTTCAGTCGACAATAGTAGTATAATTGGGAATTTTTGGATCAGGAATGAATGACAGGTAACTCTCATTACACTTTCATATTTTTTGCTTGTTACTGAATATTCTTTGTTGTATGCTTTCAATATTATAATTTTAAAACGTTTCATAATTTCATAACCTGTTTTAATTTGTATATTATTTAAATTAAATTTTAATATTACATTTCGAAGCGCTGTATTATTAAATATGGAGTAATATTAATTTATAAATTATACGTGAAGAATACAGCACAAATTGAATATATTATTGGTATATTAATTTGAATAGAACTCTTCAGATATAATTTTGGGTTTGAAGAATCAGTATCGCATTCAATTTGCGGTTTGTTAACGCGTCCCAATTACACATGTGAATATAAATCGATGATATGTAAATTATTTTAGTAATTATAGTTCCTATTGAGTGATAATTAATGTGTCTGTTTATCTTCTATAATTGAAATGTTTGATACAAATTCAACCGCGGGGAAGTTTCTATAGAATCAAAGGAAGTTAATTATTTGCATACATTTAGTATTAATCATAACTCGAAAAATTCGGTATCAATAAATAAATAAATATCTATGTTATTAAATTATTTTCGTAATACCATACCGTTACTATGATTTCACAGAACTAAACACGTAAGTGAAAAGGGATCTTTACCTGACGCAAGGCCGTTAAGGATAATAACGAACGCGCTAACGAAAAACAAAAGTGAAAAGGATTATATAACGGCCGGTGGCCGTTAAGGTTTATAACAGGCGCCTACAATTAAGGATAAAATATTTCTTAAAAAATCACTGTATCATGAAGAGCTTTATATTACGAAAAAAATTTAATGCCACACGGCCGATATGCAAATAACGAACTCAGGCGCGTCCGTTATTTGCTTTATATCGGCGTAATTACGTTAATAACTGTTTGAATACAAACAAATTTGGATAAAAAGAATTATAATTTTAGAATAGTTAGACAATAATTAATAACTTTTTTTCGAAATATCATTTTTTTAGCCTTTTGCCCCCTTCCCCCATAATTAAAGAGTCGTTTAGATATTTTCATAATTATTTGATCCAGGGGCAATAACAATGAAACACACACACACACACACAGACACACACACACACACACACACACACACACATACATTCATCCACACACACAAACACACACACACACACGTAGACAATATCGTAAAAATGTTAAAATTCGATTCATTAAAATCTGGATATGCGATTTTTAGCATGAATCCATTGCACACAGACATCATTGTAAAAACGTTAAAATTGGATTGTAAGGACCTTAAAACGTGCTTATTCATTAAAATCTGGATATGCGACTTTTAGTATGAATCCAATACCTCTCTTAGCGAGAGGTAAAAATTGGTATGACTAGTATGAAACTTTGATGCGTTTCATTTGTTTTATATTACGCGTTAGATACGAGTACATTTATAGTCAATTTCAGCGCCTATGGTATTATAGCTATTAACATACCTAGGATTGATATGACTATCATATTCATACACATCCGCGGTTTGTTCAATAATTTATGGTCTTCAGAAAATGAAGAGGTAAAATTGTTTACTTTGTGTAATTGTGCTGAAAACAAATATAATATACAAAAATTGAGACACAAAATTATTCGTTCACCTACAGTTATAAAATTATTTAACAAATAATACAAAAAAATAGTATATTGTGCAACAAGTGCAGAAAAGCACCTATTGCCCACGAGGTGTGAAAGTTTCAGCACGAGACGAAGTCGAGGGCTGGAATCACACAAGTAGGCAATATGTGTTTCTGCACGAGTGGCACACTATACTTTTTCTACGACCACACTCTTTTGTAAGATAAATAATTTATTTTTAATAAAAAACATATAGTTGGCAAGTCGTGGGACAAAGTGTGAGAAATAATTTCTCACACTTTAACCCACGAAATGATTAACTTTCGGGCTTTGTAAAGCAAGGGAATGTGTGAGAAATAATTTCTCACACTTTATCCCACGACTGTGGGAAATTAATAACTTTCAGGTTATGTAAAGTATGGGAAAAGTTCAATTTTCTGTAGTGGTCGTAGGAAAATATATTTAGCGATGTAAGCATTGGCTTTAGTTACAACTTCCAGTAGTCTAGGCATTGATTTTACAAAATTGGGTTATATAGAAAGTGGAAATTCTACCCAATCTTCAGTCAGATTCATCCGGAGTTGTTAAATAGTGGAAAGTTATTTTGTAGGATCGCCTATCTAGTCCCGACCCTTAATTCTCAAAATATTAAAATCAGGACACTGGAGAGGTGTTTTAAGTTTTTTCGGTATGTTGTAGAACAGTCATTCCTTAACAATAAGTGCTGTATGTTTGGGATCATTATCTTGCTAGAATATATAATCTCCTCCCAGTACAAGTTTACCCGCAGAAGATTGCAATTTTTTTTTAAATTGATAAATTATTATCCGTATTCATAGTTTTATTATTAAAACATAAATTTCCCTACCCATCAACAGACTTATAGCCTCAAATAAGGTTTACAAGGTCGTGTTTTACCGTGCCACACATATTTCGGATTCACGAAAGATGACACATATACGTAAATGGTGACAGTATATTTTAACACACTACAAATAATAATGACGTATGTCGTAGAGTGACAGGTATCTAATTATTTCCTACACTTTTTGTGCTAATGTTTACCCAATGCCGTTCACATTTAAATCAAATTATTATTCCATGATTTATGTCAAATCTATGTTTTTGTGATTTGTAAAAATATAGGTGAAGAAGATAAAGCTTTGAGAGAGGTTTTATTTAAGAAAAAATAATTTTCAAATAAATTACACATATTTTTTTCCAGTTAAAATGTATCCATAAATATTTCATGTTGCGGAATAATCATCTATCTTGAACCAAACTATATCAGATTTATGCAGGGTGAACACGAGAAACAGTGTGACATGCGTTTAGCATGGGAAAACAGTTTTATTCAAATATTAACTGTCCTGTAAAACTTTATGGTGTGATTTATGTGGTTTTAGAAAATAAAATTCCGAATTTTTATATATCATTTTTTTTTAAATTTATTCCTTCGGTATCCAAGCAAACTTAATTAAAAGACGTTGTAAAAGCAAATGTAGTATGCATTATTCCAAAACAATAACAATATTTAGATGTTTTTTAAGAATCTGCTACTTGCGGTTGTCCAATTATTACCAAAATCTTTTCAGCTCTTCCCAGTAATGTCCGACTGAGAAATACGTAGTTAAACAGATATTAAATATTATAGTTTTTGAGAAATCGTCCTTCCAACCAACCCACTACACACATACATACACACATACACACAGACATCACCGTAAAATATTAAAATTGGATTGCCGGGACCTTAAAACGTGCTTAAAGAGGTAAAAATCGAACCGAGAACCTCTGATTGTTTTGGTTACTTATATCTAGAATTATTCCATAGTTTAATTAAATACGCAGTGATATTGAAAAATCAATAGTAAGAGTAGACTAAACTGGGCTAAACGCCCTCAGAAGCATCTCAGATCTGGGAAGATATTATCCAAAGTTCCAAGAATAGCTTGGTCTCATCCGCTGCGGCTTATCTGGATGTGATAGCCCTGGCGCGCTAATAGAATTTGATGAAATTCGCAGATTTGTTTGTTTGTTTGTGACATTTGGCTGTAATTTAATAAAGATAGTTGGGATTACAGTTGTTTGCCGACATCAGATAGGCCTTGCGTAGTCCGACCCCTGTCACCGCGTGCGGCACAGGGGAATGGAGCTGGCGATGTGGAAAATGACGGGACACCTGAAGGATGATTCGGGACAGTTTAAGTAGGAGACCCCGGAGTTACAGCAAGTGGGTTCGTAACTCAACCATTCAAATTTTGCTCAGCGATCAAATTATAGACCTATTTGGGTCAACAGGGAATAACTAAATGGGAAAATTTATCCAAGATTCTACAAACTAAATAGAGAGAATCTAAGACAAGATTACTATTTGATGACGTTACCAATGTTGTTTGCACTGCTCGTCAAGAACTTACTGAAATTTCAAAATGCAAAATATGGAAAAAAGCCATATAAAAAATTATTATGAAATAGAATAATATAATAGAACAATACAGAAAAGATATCAGTTTAAAAGAGTGTGAAACAAAAGGCGTGTTCGTTCGGACTGTGATTCGTGATAAAATTGAACAAAGTGAATATGATCAAGATGAATTATATTTCTTCGTTCGTTATTCGTTATCCCTACTCTTTCATTTTGTGATCAGAACACATCAGCCCCCTTCCCTTTTTGAATCAACCTTTGCTCAAGATTACTGTGTATCAAATGACAAAAGATTTAAAAATGATGGAAAAAGCAGTGGTTTACAGTAGCAATGTATTGAAATGTGGAGTTTCTGTTATAAAAGGCGAGCTAAAATTTTTACAACGCCATATTGAGACCCACCATACATTTTATGAAAATGAAAATATTGTTTTTATAAGGAAAATATGTAAGGTTTTATTGTGTTATTTAGAATTATTTTTTGTCACAGATAATAATATATTCAGCTCAATGAGAACAATTGATTTATCATTTTACATTTGACGCTAGGTCGTTCAACGTAGTGTACCTGTGTTTCGCATCAATCGGGTCAGTTTTATTGTATCTTTGGAATTAAATTTAATTTTGATTGGAAGGAAACATTCTTAAACGAATCATGATTTAGAAAATCACAATCACAGTCCGAACTAACTGTCTAAAACTAGTAATATTGTTTAAATATTTTCATAATGCAGGGGATATAATTTGAAAAAATTAGGGCTACACTTTTTTGTACAAAGATAGGGGTGAGGGGGTTAAGGTTAAAATTTGAATTAAAGAGCTACATTTATCAAATTCAAAGAACAGGTCAGAGCTGCACTAATATATCCCCTGGCATAATGAAACTTATACAAATGTAGAAAAAAGTAAATATACTCGTACCACCAGGATGAGGACTGAATTTGATCATACAGAGAGTAGTATGAAATACGTAAAATATATTATTTAATTAAATGAATAAAATCCTTTTTACCTCTCGCTAAGAGAGTTATTGGATTCATGCAAAAAATCGCATATCCAGGTTTTATTGAATAAGCCCGTTTTAAGGTCCCTACAATCCGATTTTAACATTTTTACGATGATGTGTGTGTGTGTGTGTGTGTGTTTTGTTTAAGTACGTATTTCCCAATCGGGCATTCATGGAAAGATCTGAAAAGGTTTTGGTAACAATTTGACAACCGGAAGTAGATGATTCTTGAAAAAAAAAATCTTCTAAATAATTTTTTTTGCAAATTTTTCTTGGTAATATTAAAAAAATTAAATTCTCTATCTTATACATTTAAATATTTTATTATATATTCTATAGATTTAGAGATAAAAGAAATATAATATATAAAATAATCTGTTATAATAAATTCTACAGCCGAAAGAATGCCATAGAAAATAGTTGAAAATTTAAAATGTTTGTAACTGACAGATAAATGTCAGTGTCAGAAATCCGGACACATAGCTGAAGATTTTTTCTGGGAAGTACATACATTTTATTTCTTATTGTATTAATACTTAAATATTTAAAATTACAGGTATATTACATATATCCTTCAAAAATACTGTCAATCCTGACAATGAATTGGAAACATTTCGAAAAATTATATGAGGACAATTTTTTTTCATAAAATGAATTTAAAATTAAACAATCTAAATATAAGGAATAGATATAAGAAGAATTTTTGGTGTAGATTGTAGGTATACAAGAAATGTTAAATATAATAGGGCGCGAGCAGTCATGCAACTTTGTTGGCCTTGGCGAGCAGATATGAGGGCCCATGTCAGAATGATAGCTAGTAATTATGTATATAGATGTCAAATCCCATAATTTCTCATTCTAAATTTAGTGATTTTCCAATTCCATATGGTTTATTTTCCTCGACAAGTAAATTCCACACTCCTGGTGAAAAATTAACTACGTGAATTTAGAAAAATCTTATAATTTTAATAAAAAATTCTGACATTTGACATCTATGTACATAATTACTAATTATCATTCTGAAACGGCCCCCACATCTGCTTGTCAAGGCCAACAATATAACATGACTGTTCGCGCCATATACTTATGTAACCAAAAAAGGAAGTGGCGAGAGGTATTGTGTTGGCCACAACAGATTTTTTTAAATGCATTCAAATACCTATATGACATTTTTGTATGACCCATTAAAAAAATATTTAGTTTTTTAGTCATTAAATATTTCGCTTGACAAATAGCAAATCTTTATACAATATGGCGTAAATGAGAATTCCTGACATAGGTGTTTAACTCGAGAAAACAGTTTTTCTCAAATATTATCTGTTAATACAGTATGTTAAATTAAAACTAACTACGGCTATGAGCAAAGAAACGTGTCAATTTAAAATTAATTATTTAAATGTCAATTTGATCCGACATGTTGTCAAAAATATTATCTAAAGAAATCAAATCTTTTTGTCTTGAATTTTATATTAGAAACGGAAATAAATTAGAAAATGTCAATATAACGTAACCTTCTTTATTATCTTTTCTCCTTAAAATTACATTTCATGATCATTTTAGACAACTTGACTTTTGTATTGAATAATGATCAGACATACGTTTCTCTGTACTCCGAGTTTTTTAACACACTGTACCTTATAGGACAGATTGAAGTTTAAAGCATAAAATTTTGAATTTTTTCTTGCCGAAATATATGAGTTTCCGTTTTTGGTGACCTAGTGATATAATATATTTGGTAGATACATCCAATATGTTAAAATTAAAAAAAAATAACATCGAGTTAACTGTGAAATAAAGTAACTAAACAAAACGTAGTATATAACTATTAATTCGACATTTAGTTTTTGAAATATCACATACTACATTTTTTTAACATACTTAGTTACAAAAGGCGCAAATTAAATAAATATAAAAAAAAAACTTTAACCTTATCTCCTATTGAGAACTCACAAGATACGACACGACAATTAGCGGGAGAAATCATAACTTCTCGGAAGAGTACTATTTGTTTATTTTTACGTGTGTCAACATGAGCGATTTAAATCAATCTTGTAAAAAAAGCGTATAAATCTCGCACCAATTGTTGCATTTTTGGAGGTAGAAAGACTAAGGTTTAGGATTTTATAGTTTTCCCAAAAGAGACGATAACCTAAAAATACTTCTTATCACATATATACTCCGGTTAGTTAACCGTTCAAAGTTTGGTTGGTGAACTATGGAGTTAATTTATTCCTAATTATACATTTATTCCGTGGTTAGCTAACCTGCAAGTATTCTTACTTAGTGATACATTAGTCTTCATACATTTATTTACCTTCAATTATGCACTGGGACCTTGCCGTAGCATTTAAAAATCGGAAATGTTGTACGACACTTAATTTAATTTCGCGTGTTTATATATGTTTAAAATTGCATACACTCAACAGTACTATTTCAAGGTCAGTTGTTGAAGCGATAGTGCTGCTGCTATCAGTAATGTCAGTTTTCAATACCACGGATTCTTGTATTCATCTGTAGCTCATTCGAGCATCTTTTTAGCATAATTTCCTATCGGAATAATAATAATATTTTAATGAATGACTTAAATTAACAGCAAAGTACAATGATATGGTCTGCTATTCCGCCTAAACCCATAAAATAAATAAAATGTATGAACGGAAAATTATTAAATTTCTAGCCTTGATTTTATATATTGTAGTATCGTTTCCGAATTAGATTTTTCATTTGGAATATGTAGTATTACCATAAAACCTTTCATGCTGTATTAGATTATACAAATAATACATTCTCTTGATAATTATTTTAACATATTAATAATTTTTAGTTGTCATTTTTAAAGTAAGCTTTGATCGTTGTTTTTATCTCCCGCTACCCTTGGTAAGGGGGTATAGGGATAATGCTAAAAATTGCATATCGAGAGTTTGGTAAATGACCATGTTTAAAGGCCCTTGGAATCCGATTTTAACATTTTGACAATGATGGCTATGGGTATATATATATATATATATATATATATATATATATATATATATATATGTGGTGTGTGTGTGTTTGTGTGTGGATCCTCTGGGCGCTCTAATTCAAATACTATGATTAAGAAAATTTTGAAACCATGTGTTTCTACCTTATTTTAATACGGAAAGAAGCCATTAGATTTTGTTGTAAATCGGATAACCAGAAATGGCACTTTACTTGAAGCTCAAAATAGATTTTCTTCGAAAAATATTTTTATTTTTTTGCAATTAATGTTAATATAAAAAAATTAAAAAATATTAAATTTTCTACAGGTTTAAAGATAAACACAACTCCTTGGTTATACAGTTAATATCTCAAATGTACCTAACAGGTAAATGTCACTGTCAAAGAACTAATCATTTCAAATTATAATAGTAACCTTGATGAAGACTTTAGTCAAAGTCGAAACGTAGGCCAGGAAATAAATTAATTTTACACAGACTACGTGTCCAATTATTTCCCAATTTTCATTCTACTACCAGTCGATCATCGTATTCAGCCCCCCTATAATAGTAACGTTTAAAAAAAAAGTAAATAGAACAATAGTTTTATTGAACGGAACTTAATATAGTTTTCAGTATTTGTAAATATGTAGATACGCATTTAATTTTTTCTTATTTTTCTTCTTCTTTCTCATAGCCATTTCCCGTGTTATTCAGGGTAAGTATGTATTTAAATTAATAAAAATTAAATGGCGAGAGGTGTTGTGCTTTTTTACTTACCGGCTCCGCATTCTGATCGGTAAATGATTCACACCATTTACCGATCAATAATTTATAAATAAAACCTACTGTCTTGGAAATCCTATCGGTAAACATTAATAAAAACCGATCGTGCCAAAACGGTTTTATTATCGTAAAGCATAATACATTTGACTCCATGTAATAATGAAATTTGTTACAACATGTACAGGTAAAAATTATTACAACGACCTCATTGAGCTGCATAAAATAGTTAATTGATAATTTTTTCACATACGCTAACCAGAAATGTAATGCTAAATTAAATTCACTATTTCGTCAAAATTTAATACTATATGTATTACACTCGCGTCTGTAAAATAAATGTTTAATTCGCGTATATTAATCATCTGGCGCTTGCATGCTCATGGCATTAAACTATACCCTCTTGAGAGCTTTATTTTAAGCGCTTGTTTAATAAATAACTATTGTTCAAAATATTTGACAAAGTTCTAGAACACATTTTGGTTTCTACACAAAGTTTCGGAATTGCATTCCGGACTGTTCCGATTCCAATACACCAGTGATACTAACGTACATATTCATACAAGAATATGTAATAATAAGAACTATTTATTTTTTACAACTTATATCTGTCATCCTCTATCATAGCCCTAAAACAATAATAACGATATATTTGAAAACTTTGAACAAACACTTTTTGCTGATATTTCACTACTACAACCATAGAACCACTCATCATTAAAAAAACTAAATTTTGAGACTAAAACTACTTTTTGCGAGTACTTTGTTTTGCCTAGCAGTATAGTTTTGTTTAATTTTGTCCCAAGGATTATTCGAATATCCAATTTGATGTGAGATAAAATGTGTCAAAATAGATTGAATAATCAGTGTATTATACTGTTTTTCTCGCTACTTTTTGTGAGTTTCTATTCACCCCAATTTATATTTATTTCATTTCCTCCATGGCATTCCTTGTTGGTTTTCTTCTCGGGGGTATTAATGTATATGTATGCCGCGCCGCGCCCAACGCTTCACCCGGGCGTCTTTGATCAGCACCGGCGCTCGGCTTCCCACTGACCCTTGCAGTTTTTCCTCACGCCCTCGTTTCCTGTACGTTTTCTTTTACCGCTTTTTCACTATCTTTTTATCCCTTGTAAGATTTCACGATTCCAATGTCCGTTTCTTAAATTTGAAATTATACCTAGGGATCCCGTGAGAAGTTGAAAAAAGAAAAAGGAAATATTGACAAGGAATGTAAGGCAATTTGTGTCAATGGGAATGTTGATGTTTCACTAGGTTCGTATAAATTCCGTATAAATATACATTTTATTTTGAAGATAAACCTTACTTTTCATTCAAATGCGTGTATAAAGTAATTACTTATATTAAAACAAATTATGTGGCCAGCACATCACCTTCCGCCAATTTAATGTTCAAAATAGCAATGATCTTTAAGTGAAGTATCACTTCCAGTTGATCGTTTGTAAACAAAATCTAATTGGTTGTTCCAATAAATAGAAAAGTCTTTAATACGACATTTTTGATTGTATTTTATTATGATTTCCTTCGAAAACCTGTTGCTCTCCAAATTGAGTACCACTTTCGATATACCATATAGTCCAAATCTAGTATGTTGTTTCAAATTATATTCGAGTTTGAAATACCAAATTTGAGAAATTTGGGATCATATATTAATATAATTTTTCAAGAAATTTTAGAGCTTTAGTACAACTTCCGGTTTATCAATTTTAGAAAAAAATATAATATGTCGGTCTCGTTAATATAAAAGTCTTAAATACGAAATTTGAAAAGTTTTGGATTATATGAATATATTTTTCACGAAATATGTTCAGAGCGTCAAGTAAATTATCACTTCCGATTTACCAATTTAAGCCAAAATCTAATATGTTGTTCCCTTTGATATAAAAGTCTTAAATACTAAAATGAAAAAGTTTTGGATTAGATTTCAATATTATAGTTCTTCATTAAAAACTGTTATGGGCTTCAAGTAAAGTATCTCCGATTGTCCAATATTACACAAAATCTAATAAACTCTTTATATGAATGCAGAAAACTTAAATACGGAAAATAGAAATTTGAAGATAAATATATATCCTTGGTTACACAGTTCAGATTTCAAATTTATGTAACTGACAGATAAATGTCTGTCAATAAATTAATCATTTCATATTAATAATGCTAGTATTTTAAGAAGAAAATGTTAAAATATGAATTTATAAAATATCTAATCAATAAATTAATTTTCATATGTTTGTAATAGAAAAGAAATTAACGTCACATCACAAAATAAAATTATGGTAAGATTCTGGAGAATAAAATACGAATAATACTGTGGCAAAAGTCAAGAAGAGAATGATTTAAATTTGTAAAAATTTTAAACATGACAAGAAAGTTCAACTTATCACTAAATAAAAATATGAGCACATTTTTTTAAAAAAAACCGTTAATTTTCTTGGCTATACCATTACAAATACAACCATAAAACCAGAAGCTGAAAG
Organism: Harpalus rufipes; assembly: GCA_951394225.1. Taxonomy (NCBI): domain Eukaryota; kingdom Metazoa; phylum Arthropoda; class Insecta; order Coleoptera; family Carabidae; genus Harpalus; species Harpalus rufipes. The sequence goes on along the minus strand of OX596280.1, from coordinate 32,606,491 downwards.
AATGCGTACTTTACTAAATTTACCTGTACCAGAAAACATTACATCATTGCGGAGAGCTATAAGCATGTTCACACATTTTTCAAAATTGATAATACAATATTCAAACAAAATTCAACCATTGGTCCAGCAGGCAAAGTTTCCTATGCCGTTATATATAATCTGTTTTCGAGAATTTGAAACATAAAATAGCAGAATCCGTTGTTGACTCAGTTGATGAGAATGAGACATTTGTAGTCGAAATAGATACATCTCACTATGCTATAGGAGCGACTCTATCACAATCTGGACGGCCAGTTGCATTTTTTTCAAGAACACTATCTAAAACTGAGAAAAGACACTCTTCTGTTGAAAATGAAGCCTACGCTATTGTACAAGCATTACGTAAATGGAGATTAAAAGAAAGTGTAATGGCGGGAGGTGTTGGCCACAACAGATTTTTTGTTTAAGCATCATGAATCTGAATTACCACTTAATAACAATTAAAATTTAAAAAAATAGAAGCACGGCACGATTTTATTATAGAGAAAGTGGAAAATAGTAGGGAATATAAAAAAATGCATACCTCCGTTTGTGAGCCTAAGCTATCTTTTCCATAATCTACGCTTATCCTGTGAACTATACATCATTTGAAGTAAGAACTTTGGAACAGTTAAACCAATTTTTTACAGGGACTAGATTGTGACATCTCCTAATGATGAATGCTTTTGTAAGAAGTTTATAATCATGATCAATGTCTGGAGATTTGATCGTTGCGTTCTCATTAAATCCTGAACTTCTTGCTTTAAAAGCGAGGAAGGAAAAACTCAACGTCTCTTGAGGATTGTGAAACGATTCAGCAAACATCAGTAAATAAAGTTCTAAAGGAGCAGTAAATGGACATTCTAAGAAAGCTTACAAAATATTACGGTCAAGTATTTCTCTGATATGTAGAAGTAATGACTTGAGTGGACATCATGAGATCTGAAAGTAATAATAGAGAGAGTAAACATAGTTTTTACATCCAAAATGAAGTCCGACAGTCAATAAACGGATGAATAACAATTGGAATTTATTTTCTGAAGTGGGTTTAATGGAGAGTTTATATCAACAGAGTAGTTTACAGTTGACATAGAGTTTATTTTTATGAGGACACTTAACATTAAATTGTTGTTACGATGACAGTTTATATTTAGTTAAAAATTGAATGAGGTTGATATAATATTTCCTAGGGATCATTACATATTGCACCCATACGTAACGTACTTAATCTCACAGACAAACAAAATGCATGGCACCTTGCATGTAATATAAACATTACTTAAATATAAATGTGATGTAGTGAACATTTTGAGCAACACTGATTTTTATTGTCTTAATTATTATTTATTTTAAAGATAAGTTGGCGTGCGTAGACGGCACACTCTCAGTCGGTTATTGGTCTTAATAGGTGTATTGTATTTAAACTGTAAAATAAACGAGTCTTCTGAAGGTGAATAATTTTTATAAATATTATCCTTACCATCCTGCGAAACATCACAAGTGGCGACTAGGAATTCTTAAATATTTAAATATGAGTGAAAATATCGGGATGGTAGGACATTTGCGCGAGTTTGATCCCACGTGCGGAGATTGGAACATTTTTAAAGCGAGATTAGAAAACTATTATTCCGCAAATAAGTTAACAGATGTTAATAGAAAACGCGCAATTCTACTAAATATACTAAGTGAAAAAGCGTATAAATTAATTTACAACTTATCTATACCAAATAAACCGGAAACTAAAACGTATGATCAATTAATTGAAATAATGGACAAACATTTTAAACCAGCAGTTTCGGTATTCGCAGCACGATATAAATTTCATAGTTGTCAAATGTTAGCTGGTGAATCAGTTAATAACTGGGCAGTGAGAGTGAGAAATCTCGCGAATGACTGTGAATTCGAAGCAGAAGAAATTAAGACAAATTTAAGAGATCGTTTTATCGTCGGATTCCTTCCGGGTGGTATCCAGGACAGACTTTTTGAGGAGAAGAAGACTGTGACCTTCAACCAGGTGATGCAGATCGCCATCAGCAGAGAGGAAGCGAGAGCCAACACTGAGCCGCAGCAGGTTAAAGCAGAGCCAGGGCTACATCATATCCGCACGCGCACGCATCAGGCAGCGAACAGCAGCCCGTCTCCCCGCAGGACGGACCAGCCCCTTAAATGTGCAGTGTGTGGCAAATGTAATCATGTGGCAGATAAGTGTTTTTACCTCTCGCTAAGAGAGGTATTGCATTCATGCTAAAAATCGCATATCCAGATTTTATTGAATAAGCACGTTTTCAGGTCCCTACAATCCGATTTTAACATTTTTACGATGATGTCTGTGTGTGTGTGTGTGTGTGTGTGTGTGTGTGTGTGGATGTGTGTGTGTGTGTGTGTGTGTGTATGTGTGTGTGTGGGATGTTGGAAGGACGGTTACTCAAAAACTATAAGACTTAAAATTTGTTTAACAACGTATTTCCCAATCGGACATTCATGGGAAGATCTGAAAAGGTTTTGGTAATAATTGGACAACCGGAAGTAGAAGATTCTTGAAAAAAAATCTTCTAAATATTATTTTTTGAAAATTTTTCGTGGTAATATTAAAGAAAATTAAATTCTCTATCTGATACATTTAAATATTTTATTATATATTCCATAGATTTAGAGATAAAAGAAGTATAATATATAAAATAATCTGTTGTAATAAATTTGACAGCCGAAAGAATGCCATGAAAAATAGTTGATAATTTAAATTATTTGTAACTGACAGATAAATGTCAGTGTCAGAAATAATGATTAATGAATTAAAAATGTACTTGGAGAATCCCTTAGTTCTTGATCTGTGACTATTATGGAGATGACAAGTCTAGGTTGAAGGACTTAAATTTGTTTCAAACATTATGGGACAATGTACACCAGTACTGTAGACTAGAGTAACTTTGAATTGCGAAAAAGCTATCAAATTCTTCTCAAGTAAGTTGTAAATATTGACAAAATCGGAGTGCAATCTATCCGTCACTTTATTAAAGGGAATTAAGGTTATTTAGATATAACAAGTATGAAAAAATAAAATGTAAAAGAAGATATATAAGAATAGATGCACAATCCAGATATATACATTTTAGACCGCCCAAAATTAATGTTTTTACTAGAAGAATATGAAGAGAAAGTAAACAAAGTTGTTCGAATTGAAAATTGCTGTTACCAGCCTAATATTTATATATGGTAAACTCTACTTTGTAATTTATTGTAACATAATTTATGGTAAAATATCTTCATGTTGAGACATGCTATTATTGAATAATAAAGAAGTTTATACGTCAGATTTATATGAATATATTATTTGTATTTATAAAAATAATCTTTGCTTTATGCATACAGCCAGGTAAAATATACGGCGAGAGGTTATGTGCTGGCCACATCAGATTTTTTTCGAAACAAATCGTGTAATTTGTGTGGTGGTAAAGGTCATATTTCAACTGTTTGTCCGAAGAATAAATTTAAGAATAAAAATAACTGTCAACGAAACAATAGACATCAAACTCATAATTACTTAGAATCCAATTTACAATTATTTCAATTAGACTGCATTAATAATGTAAAACCAATAACTGTTGAAATATTTGTAGAAAATACTCCCACTCTGTTTCAAATTGATACGGGAGCAAGTGTTTCTGTTATATCAGAGTCTCTGTGGCAACAAAAATTTAGCCATCTTAAATTAAATTCAACAAATAACTATTTGTTTTGTTACAATGGAAATAAAAAAATTCCAATTGGGCAATTAAATGTAAATATTAAATATCAAGATAAATTAAATAAATTAACAATTTTTGTTATTAAGAATGGTGGTCCGCCCATTCTAGGACGTGACTTTTTGAAATTGTACAATTTAGGTATTGCTGAAATAAATTATGTCAATTTATCGAATAATTTAGATAAATTTAAAAAGTAAATTTAAGAGAGTGTTCTCCCCCGGACTGGGAACCTTTAAACAAGGACTTATTACCTTAAAATTAAACAATAACAATATAACCCCTAAATTCTTCCGACCACGACCGCTGCCGCATGCACTTAAATCTAAGGTTGAAAAGGAATTAAATCGTTTGCAAGCATTAAATATTATTTCACCCGTGGATTACAGTGCATGGGGTGCACCTATCGTGCCGGTGCTAAAGAAGGACGGTTCCGTGCGAGTGTGTGGTGACTTTAAAGTTACTATTAATCCATATTTAGAAGTAGATCAACACCCACTCCCACGAATCGAAGATATTTTTAGTAATTTACAAGGAGGTGCGTTTTTCTCAACATTAGATTTGTCACAAGCGTACCAGCAAGTATGTTTAGATAATAGTTCAAAACCTTTTGTAACAATTAGTACCCATAAGGGATTATTTCAGTATAACCGTTTGCCTTATGGGGTATCTTGTGCACCTTCTAAATTTCAAAAAATCATGGAATCTGTATTACAAGGCCTTGATGGAGTAAGCATATTTTTAGATGATATTTTGATCACTGGCAAAAACACAGAGGAGCATTTATTAAATTTAGAAAACGTTTTAAGCAGATTAGAAAAAGCAGGATTTAAGATAGCTTTAAATAAATGTAATTTTTTTCAATCTAAAGTCACTTATCTGGGGCATATCATTGATAAAGATGGTCTCCATACATCTGAAGATAAAATAAGAGCCATTAAAGATGCTTCAGTTCCTCAAAATGTATCTCAACTAAAATCTTTTTTGGGTTTAGTCAATTATTATGCAAAATTTGTGCCAAACATTTCAACAATTTTAAATCCCTTGTACAATTTATTAAAAGCTAAAGTAAAATGGAACTGGTCCAGTAATTGTACTAGTGCGTTTGATAAAATTAAAAATATTTTAATGTCTTCCCCAGTATTAGTACATTTCAATATGGAATTACCAATCATATTAACTGTAGATGCAAGTTCATATGGTTTAGGGGCAGTCATTGCACACAAAATGCCGGATGGTTCGGAGAAACCCATTGCGTACGCGTCTCGTACTTTATCAGAGAGTGAGCAAAAATATGCTCAAATTGAAAAGGAAGGGTTAGCTATTATTTTTGCATTGAATAAATTTAATCAATATTTGTATGGTACAGAATTCATTTTAAGAACAGATCACAGGCCATTGCTTTCAATATTTCACCCTAATAAAGGGATACCGCAATTTTCAGCAAACAGATTAAGGCGATGGGCGGTGATTTTGTCAAATTATAGGTACCGTATCGAATATGTAAAATCGGAAAATAATAGTGCAGATAGTCTCTCTAGATTGCCTTTAAAAAGTAATGAATTAGAAAATTTTGATGTAGATTTTATAAATTATTTTTCTAATAGTGAGTTTCCAATAAATTTTCAAGCTGTAAAAGAGGCCATGGAAAACGATAAATTATTAAATGAAATTCTAAAATACGTGCGAAAAGGATGGCCTAAAGATGTTGACATTAAAAAGGAAATTGACGTATATTACAGACGGCTAAGTATTCAAGATGACTGTTTACTATGGAACAATCGTTTAATCATTCCGGAAATTTTAAGATATAAATTATTAAACGAATTACATATTTCTCATATGGGAATAGTAAAAATGAAGAGCATGGCTCGTTCTTATTTTTGGTGGCCCGGATTAGACAAAAATATAGAGCAATTAGCAAAAAATTGCTCATCGTGTAAATTAAATAGAAATTCCCCTCCAAAAGTAGCACTTAACCCTTGGCCATGGCCTACTGAACCATGGAGTAGATTACATGTGGATTACATGGGTCCATTTTTAAATAGATATTTTTTTATAATTTTGGACGCACATTCAAAATGGGTAGAGGTTTTCATTGTCTCAACAATTACATCCGAGCCAACAATAGAAGCCCTGCGAAGTTGTTTCGCTCGTTTTGGATTGCCGCGCATAATTGTATCTGATAATGCTAAACAATTCACATCCCAAGAATTTCAATTATTTTTACAAAAAAATGGCATTAAACATACAACGTCACCACCGTTTTACCCCGCATCAAATGGCGCGGCTGAAAATTCAGTAAAAACGATCAAAAATGCATTGAAAAAAGCCATTGGAAATAATTCAAATTTAAATTTACCTCTAAATTTATTATTAAATAACTTTTTGTTTGATTATCGGACAACTAAACATTGTACCACGGGCGTTTCCCCCGCTAGTTTATTATTAGGTAAAGAACTGCGAACTAGATTTCAATTGCTGGACTGGAAAGATAAAAAAAGGGAGGAGATAAAAGGTAGAGTACAAAAACAACAATTAAAACAATGTTTAAATTTTAAGGGCTCACGAAAAATTCAGTTTGTGCCAGGTGACGAAATATTAGCTAAGGATTATAGATTTGTGAACCAGGTTAAATGGATAAGGGGTGTAATTAGAAAAAAACTTTGTAAAAATACATATCTAGTCCACATACCTGAAATTGATAAAATTTGGAAAAGGCATACTAATCAATTGTTGAAATGTTCACCCAGTGATATGACTTCGTCAACTTTATCAATTTCAGAACAACGAGGTACTAGTGACAATAAAAACTCTGTAATTAATGAAAATGTACCTGTGTATGAAAAACCTAAACGATTATTAAAAAGTCCGAAACGGTTACAGTACGGACCTAATTTTGAACAAGTGTAGGAATCATTACGATAATATATGTATATTTAAATTCTAAATTAAGGGTGGAAGTGTGTGATGTAGTGAACATTTTGAGCAACACTGATTTTTATTGTCTTAATTATTATTTATTTTAAAGATAAGTTGGCGTGCGTAGACGGCACACTCTCAGTCGGTTATTGGTCTTAATAGGTGTATTGTATTTAAACTGTAAAATAAACGAGTCTTCTGAAGGTGAATAATTTTTATAAATATTATCCTTACCATCCTGCGAAACATCACAATAAACTTCCACAAAATGCAAAAAAATACATGTTACTACCTTGAAAAAGGTGCAAGTGTGTACCAAAACGTCGGTGTTGCTGTTTGACTGAGATTTCGAGTAATTGTTAACACCTTATTAATTTTATGTATATTTAATTTTTGGTACTCTTCTACAGTTTCGAAACCAATACCAATGCTTTTTATGCAAACTTTGAAAATTAATTACAAAAACACTACCGTAAAATGGGGTCAACACTACAACATATTTTGGGATGTATAGCTCGCGTTATAAAGAAATAGTGTTTAGTACCTAAAAGTCAGTTCTTGCATTACTAATGACATTCAATAAAAAATTTGATGTGGCCAGCACATCATTACCTTCCGTCAATTCTACGTAATATGTACAAATTCCATTCATGAAATTTTTTGCAAAGAGTCTATATTACCAGTAAAATTAATTCATAAACAAACTATGTAAATTGCACTTGACACTAACATCTTCTTTAGATGTTCGTGTTCGTTAGGGGTCGCTATTCTTGATTTTCTTCATCCACTCATTTTGCTTGTCGTCCTTCCATCTTTTCTTTGAGCTTCCTCTATTTCTTCTACCTTCTACTACTAAAGCGTTCATTATTCTTCCAATATAATATTTATCTCTCCTCATGACATGTCCAAGCCAATGTAATCGTTTCTCTTGTATGTTCCTAAAAACTTCTATCACTAAAACCATTGCCCTTATCCTCTCATTCCTTATCCTATCTTTTCGTATCTTCCCAACTTCCTTATCCCTCTGTTACATTCATTTTATTTTCATTGACACATTAACACTGACATCTGTCAATTGGAATTTTCTTAATATAGTAGCTTTTTCCTTGGTTATAACATACATGGCTGATTTATAAAATCTAATTTCTTTATAATTTTTTAACTCTATATCCATTGAATATAAAGCATAATATGTAATCAATTCTTATAAAAATAGAAAACGTTTCAATTTTTCTTTGTATTTTTTATTTGAGCCATTGTTTTGATGGCTTCAGGTAATTTATCGTAAAAAATCTGATGTGGCCAGCACATAACCTCTCGCCATATATTTTACCTGGCTGTATGCATAAAGCAAAGAATATTTATATAAATACAAATAATATATTCATATAAAATCTATGACGTATAAACTTCTTTATTATTCAATAATAGCATGTCTCAACATGAAGATATTTTACCATAAATTATGTTACAATAAATTACAAAGTATAGTTTACCATATATAAATATTAGGCTGGTAACAGCAATTTTCAATTCGAACAACTTTGTTTACTTTCTCTTCATATTCTTCTAGTAAAAACATTAATTTTGGGCGGTCTAAAATGTATATATCTGGATTGTGCATCTATTCTTATATATCTTCTTTTACATTTTATTTTTTCATACTTGTTATATCTAAATAACCTTAATTCCCTTTAATAAAGTGACGGATAGATTGCACTCCGATTTTGTCAATATTTACAACTTACTTGAGAAGAATTTGATAGCTTTTTCGCAATTCAAAGTTACTCTAGTCTACAGTACTGGTGTACATTGTCCCATAATGTTTGAAACAAATTTAAGTCCTTCAACCTAGACTTGTCATCTCCATAATAGTCACAGATCAAGAATTAAGGGATTCTCCAAATACATTTTTCTTTCATTACTCATTATTTCTGACACTGACATTTATCTGTCAGTTACAAATAATTTAAATTATCAACTATTTTTCATGGCATTCTTTCGGCTGTCAAATTTATTACAACATTATTTTATATATTATATTCCTTTTATCTCTAAATCTATAAAATATGTATAAAAATATTTAAATGTATCAGAAAGAGAATTTATTTTTCTTTAATATTATCAAGAAAAATTGTCAAAAAATAATATTTAGAAGATTTTTTTTCAAGAATCTTCTACTTCCGGTTGTCCAATTGTTACCAAAACCGTTTCAGATCTTCCCATGAATGTCCGATTGGGAAATACGTAGTTAAACAAATTTTAAGTCTTATAGTTTTTGAGTAACCGTCCTTCCAACATCCCACACACACACATCCACACACACACACACACACACACACACACACACACACACACAGACATCATCGTAAAAATGTTAAAATCGGATTGTAGGGACCTTAAAACGGGCTTATTCAATAAAATCTGGATATGCGATTTTTAGCATGAATCCAATACCTCTCTTAGCGAGAGGTAAAAAGTGCTCCTATGTAATAAATGTTTTTTTCAAACATAGTTGATCTATGGTATTGCAATAGTAATTCATTTTTATTAGGTGTGTTGTATGTGTGATAGTTGAAGTGTTTACTAAAATTGTTGAAAATTTTCTTTACGAAAATACATTGTATATATAGACACATGGAAAAGTTAATACTTTTTGTTCAACAAAAGCTTTTCTGCAACTGTCACACCATGATAAACCAGACATATAGGCAGCGCTATTTTCTGTGTTATAAACACTCTAGAAGCATCTGTGGCTGAACCCCAATGGAAAATGCCGTAATTAATTAAAGAATAAAATTTAGTGTAATAATTGGATTTCACTGTATGTGTGTTATCAATATCTACTAGGCGTTTTATGGCATAATATACTGTAGTGAATTTAGTACATACATATGTATGATATTCAATATGTGCGTTATAAGTCAAGGATTCATCAATATTTATATCCAATAATTTTGTACATTTGCTGTTCTACCATGATTTTGAGCAGCAGGCATAACGGACTCATGATCTGGGAAATTTATTTTTATTTGCATACTTGTACAAAGGTGCGAACATTCAGAAGATGACGATTCGGAAAACGTTCCAAATAAATTCGCTAGGCTTTGGCAGCGTTTCCCTGAGCTTCGCCATAGAACAGCACGCTCGCACTCGTTATCCGTAAAGGCAGGCATTTTTACTGATTATAACTTATATAATAAATATTAATCGATTTATTTGTCAAAATTTATTTGAAAAAGTTGACAATTCACATTTGTGAAAAACAAATGTTTCATTGTTATTGCTACTGGATCATATTATTATGAGAATATAATTCCTTAGTCACGTGACATGTTTTCCGCCAATCAACATTCAGAATCTCCCTAGCTACGCGTTTATCACAGTGATGATAAAAAACAAGGAAATAAACACCGTATTTATAGTAGTTACTAAGGGATTTGTTTTCTTTACTTATGACATTGACAGTTAATTTTGAGTATAAAAATAAATAATGACAATAATTCAAACTCCGAAATATTAAATAAAACACGTAAGTACTATGTTTTAATACAATATGAATATGTATATCAAAAGTTAGGTTAGGTTAGATTGCAAAAATTCATTATATTCTCTCATTAAATATAAGCTCGTGATATGATTAATAATCGAAGATATTGCTCGTGAAACCGGAGCAGCACATTTCAACTCGTCCTTCGGACTCGTGAAATCTGCAGCTCGGTTTCACTCGAGAATATCATCGATGATAATCATATCACTTGTTATATTACGTATGAAAATACCTTTTTTTTGTCTAAGGCCTTCTTTAGTGTCGAACATTTCAGATTTTCTATTTCTACTGTCAACATAATGTGTGTTCTTATGATATAAACTTTTATTACATTTACTAATCTTCAATTTATTTATAGAAATTAGACCTTGATAAATACCGTTTCTAAATATATGAACAAATGCTAATGTTAAATTAAAATAGAGTAAGATCGTATGACTATAACATTGAAGATATGGTAAAAAGAGCAAAAATAACTATTTATTTGTACACAAATTTTCCGAACGCCTGCCCATAGCTCCTTATCGTCTTCCCTTAATCACCTTCTTATCTCCACTGCTCTATATCTCTGTTATCCTACCTTGCGCCACTCAGTGGGGTTATCTAGTGTTTAGGGTTGTCCACGAGCTGCCAGCATCTCCATCCGGGTAGCGCTGGCGGTGCTTTACGGCCAATCTCTTTTCATGGCCTCATTTCCGACCGCGGTACGCTAACATGCCGGCATGTGATGCCTCGCTGGCCGGCATTGGTCTCGCTTTGCGTTAACGGCCGGGAAATGTTTAGGGTGTGGAAGGATAGGGATGGATGAAGAAGTGGATAGTTTGAAGGAGGGACAATTAGGAGATGTGAGAGGAAATAAGAAGTGGGATGATGCAGTGATATATTAATTAGTTCTTTTTTTCTTTTTTATGTACTATGTGGATTAGCATCGCAAGATTCTTCTTTTCTATACCATACTTTTTATATTTCTTTTTATCTACTCATATTTATAATTTATAGCCTTTTACATTTAATTTCTGATAATTTTAACATTCAAAAATTATCGCTTCTGCAACCCGCTACAATTTACATATTAGGCAGTGGTCATATTGGACAAGTGAGATCAACTGATGCCGATTGATTGCGATCGTTTAGAAATTAAACTAACACTAGCTCATGGGAATGGTCACACTGCATGCATTTACTATGATCGAACAATGTCGAATATTGACTAGTGGTTTTATATATCAAACATGTTTGATTTTCTATTATAAATTATCTTGCAAAAGATTCTAAATTTCCAGTAAAATTATTTCATATATAAACTAGGCAAATTTTACTTGACACTGAAATATTCTTCTTTAGTTTTCCCATTCGTTAGAGATCGCTATTTTTTATTTTCTTCTTCCATTCAGTTCTGTTTTGCGTGTTGTCGTCATTCAGTTCCTTTTCTCTCAAATCTTCCGCAATACAGTCCTTCCATTTATCTTTGGTCTTCCTCTGTTTCTTCTATTACTAAGCTATTCAACCTTCTTTCAATATATTCTTCATCTCTCCTCATGACACGTTCAAACCAATGTAATCGTCTCTCTGGTATCATTCTAGAAACTTCTATCACTCGAGTTATTTCCCTTATTATTTCATACCTTATCCTATCTTTCCATATATTCCCCAACATCTATTTCAATATCCTCATCAATGCCACATTCATATACTTTTCATTGATATTGAAATATGTCAATTTGAATTATCTAAATATATTAGAATTTTCCATGGTTAACATAGCTGACTGATTTATGAAATTTAATATCTTTATAATTCTTTAACTCTATATCTATTGAATTTGAAGTATTAAATGGAGTCACATCGTAAAGAGAATCACATATTCTTTAAAATTTATAATAACATTATGTCAATAAATGATATTTAATTGTGTTTTTTTAAGAATAAATTGTTAAAAGTTGTAAATGAGAGTACTTCCCGTTGACCAATTATAACCAAAATCTAATCAGGTCTGCATTCGCATCTAAACTCAAGGAATACGAAAAAAATATAATTTTTGGAATCGTGGTATTGGAATGACGCGATCCGAAACGATCGTCACATACACACACGCACACCTTACCTAAAGGTGACGGAAAGTAAAAAAGATAAAGAAGAAGGATGAGGTAAAGTTACAAATGAATACAACAACCCGAATCATGATAACTATATATGTCAAAATTAGAACTAAAAGATGTGATCATTTCTTAATTCACGGAATATGACGAATCAGTTGATCTTTGATTTTAATTACTAGATTAGCTTGATTTTTAATGTTGAATTGGATTGATTCAGGATTCAGCCTTCATCTGTGGATCACCTCTTGAATAAGGAATGGTGAATTTGGTCGTTAGAGAAATAAACGTCCCAAACTCATCATTTTACATTTTAGCGCAGCAAGCTAAAGATTTTCTTTATTAGTAGGTATATTGAAAATAGCAGTGTAGTAACCATTCAGCTAATTCAGAACATATTTAATACTTAAAGTATGTAGAAATGGGTATGGTTATCTTTCATAACTTGATGTTCCTATGGTGACGCTAAAATTGTGTACAGCACATATTTAATATATAATATTCACAAATTAGAATTTTTTCTTGTTCTTTATTCTTATTATTATGCTTGTAACTGTACGATAATATGTATTATATATTGACTTGATAATTACTCTCCTGTAAAAAGATGCGCACTTGAGTAAAATTGTACACATCCCCAGAGATATATTTTTCATTTATAGATCCAAATACCATTTATAGTTGCTTTTTATGTAATTGTTTACATGATTATAAATTCATACAAAATTGTGAAAATGATTATAACAATTTGGAGTTATTTAATTTATCAAAATACATAAAACACCAAATGCATAATATATGATCATATTTTATTAATAAACTTTATTTTTATTATATACGAGTGCACATTAATGGTATTAATGAACGAGGGATATTTATATTTTAAAATGGTAATAATAATTTACATATATATGTGGTACATATTTGATTAGTATGTATGTATTTTTAAAAAATTATACAAAATAAATTTATCAGTAAATATTTATGAATCATAATTAACAAAATATTTTGATTTTATTTGGAGAGGTAAAATAACGGAGATTCAGTCCTTGGTTAAAATTTTTTATTTAAAAAAACAATACCGACGTTTCGGTCTCAAATAGACCATCCTCAGGGTTCTGGAAACACATGGAGGTACAAATGTCATGTTCTATAAATGATAAGGTAATGGTCACTTCCATGTTAAATTAATTTTAGATTTTGTGAAAAATGGTAAAATGTACATAATTAAAAGAATAAATAATAAATAAATAAAATAAAAAGGAGGTTGTAGATATCGTCAAATTATAAAATTATAAAAAACACGTACATTCTTATCACAGATCAATATCAAACTGACGAAGGGTTGGTTCTTGTATTGGAAAGTAGCATGGTACAACACGTATTTATTTTATTAGATTTTTGTAGTGTTTCATCAGTATTCCTTTGTAAATTATACTTAGATTTTGTATGTCTGTCTGGGAGTTAACCGAGTTTTTATGTTTATGTATTTCTAACATCTCTAGTGCAAGTCTTTTGTTTAAATTATTGTCATACTTTAATATTTTTGTGTCTCTAAAATTGAATTTGTGTTTTTCGGTCTGTGCATGGTTAAATAAGGTACATTTGGCAACATTTGTGTTTTTGTTTGAATTTCTTTCGTGTTCCGATAATCTGGTTTTTAAATATCTTCGGGTTTGTCCAATGTATACTCTATCACAGTCCAAACATGGAATTTGGTAAACTACATTTGATCTATTTAACGTTTCAATAGGATGTTTGGTATTACTGTACAAATCTCCTACTGTTTTGTATTGTTTGAACGTAATGTTCACTGGTAGTTGTTGTGTAATTGTCTTTTTAATTGTGTGTGAGAGCTGTTGTATATAAGGGATAGTATAGTATTTATTGTTGTTTGATACAGGGTTGTTAGTATGAGTCTGATTGTTATTAAGTATTCTGTTAATGAGGGTCTTGGGGTAGTTGTTCTCTTGCAGTTGTTGGGATACTTGTTTTTTTATATCTTCATGTAGGCATGGTGTTGTCAATTTGAGGGCTCGATTTTTGAGGTTAGTTGCTACATTTACTAACTGATGAAGCGGATGGTTGGACGTATAATTTAAAATCCTTGTGGTCGATGTTGTTTTTTTGTACCATTGCGTGTGAATCGATTCATCCTCGTTTCTTAGGAGCAAAACATCCAAGAAAGGTAATTTACAATTCTCTTCAACTTCTAAAGTGAATTGTATGTGCGTGTTGTAGCTGTTGAAAATATTGAGTATGTTGTTTACTTGATTTTCAGGTACTGATGTGATTAAGTCGTCCACATACTTTTTGAAAAATATAGGAGTAAAATCCAACCTCTGCAAACATTTCTCAACACATATATCCATTACTAGATTTGCGAGAATAGGGCTTAGGTTGGAACCCATTACTGTGCCAAACAGTTGCATGTAATATTTGCCATCATAGCAAAGAAACTGTTTTTGTGCCAAAACTCTATTAAATTTAACAGTTCGGTTTTGGGTATGGTAGTTCTGGTGGTGATAATGTCCCAATTCGAATCGATGACTTCGATTATCAGCTCAAGGGGGATATTTGTAAACAGAGAGACTACATCAAGAGATATTAAAACATGATCCTCAGGTAACTTTGTGTTTATAAATTCAACAAATTCAAAGGAATTTCTAACTAAAAATTCATCTTTTTCCAGGCCTTTCAGAAGTGATGTCATATATTTGGCAAGGTTAGAAGTGGTTACTAACAGGTGTTAAATGTTGCAATAAGTTTTAATCGACTGGTAATGATGATTTGGAGAGGTAAAATAACGGAGATTCATTCCTTGGTTAAAATTTTTTATTTAAAAAAACATCGACCACAAGGATTTTAAATTATACGTCCAACCATCCGCTTCATCAGTTAGTAAATGTAGCAACTAACCTCAAAAATCGAGCCCTCAAATTGACAACACCATGCCTACATGAAGATATAAAAAAACAAGTATCCCAACAACTGCAAGAGAACAACTACCCCAAGACCCTCATTAACAGAATACTTAATAACAATCAGACTCATACTAACAACCCTGTATCAAACAACAATAAATACCATACTATCCCTTATATACAACAGCTCTCACACACAATTAAAAAGACAATTACACAACAACTACCGCAGTGAACATTACGTTCAAACAATACAAAACAGTAGGAGATTTGTACAGTAATACCAAACATCCTATTGAAACGTTAAATAGATCAAATGTAGTTTACCAAATTCCATGTTTGGACTGTGATAGAGTATACATTGGACAAACCCGAAGATATTTAAAAACCAGATTATCGGAACACGAAAGAAATTCAAACAAAAACACAAATGTTGCCAAATGTACCTTAGTTAACCATGCACAGACCGAAAAACACAAATTCAATTTTAGAGACACAAAAATATTAAAGTATGAAAATAATTTAAACAAAAGACTTACACTAGAGATGTTAGAAATACATAAACATAAAAACTCCGTTAACTCCCAGACAGACATACAAAATCTAAGTATAATTTACGAAGGAATACTGATGAAGCACTACAAAAATCTAATAAAATAAATACGTGTTGTACCATGCTACTTTCCAATACAAGAACCAACCCTTCGTCAGTTTGATATTGATCTGTGATAAGAATGTACGTGTTTTTTATAATTTTATAACTTGACGATATCTACAACCTTCTTTTTATTTTATTTATTTATTATTTATTCTTTTAATTATGTACATTTTACCATTTTAAGTATGAAAATAATTTAAACAAAAGACTTACACTAGAGATGTTAGAAATACATAAACATAAAAACTCCGTTAACTCTCAGACAGACATACAAAATCTAAGTATAATTTACGAAGGAATACTGATGAAACACTACAAAAATCTAATAAAATAAATACGTGTTGTACCATGCTACTTTCCAATACAAGAACCAACCCTTCGTCAGTTTGATATTGATCTGTGATAAGAATGTACGTGTTTTTTATAATTTTATAATTTGACGATATCTACAACCTTCTTTTTATTTTATTTATTTATTATTTATTATTTATTCTTTTAATTATGTACATTTTACCATTTTAAGTATGAAAATAATTTAAACAAAAGACTTACACTAAAAATGTTAGAAATACATAAACATAAAAACTCCGTTAACTCCCAGACAGACATACAAAATCTAAGTATAATTTACAAAGGAATACTGATGAAACACTACAAAAATCTAATAAAATAAATACGTGTTGTACCATGCTACTTTCCAATACAAGAACCAACCCTTCGTCAGTTCGATATTGATCTGTGATAAGAATGTACGTGTTTTTATAATTTTATAATTTGACGATATCTACAACCTCCTTTTTATTTTATTTATTTATTATTTATTCTTTTAATTATGTACATTTTACCATTTTTCACAAAATCTAAAATCATTTTAACATGTAAGTGACCATTACCTTAACATTTATAGAACATGACATTTGTACTTCCATGTGTTTCCAGAACCCTGAAGATGGTCTATTTGAGACCGAAACGTCGGTATTGTTTTTTTAAATAAAAAATTTTAACCAAGGACTGAATCTCCGTTATTTTACCTCTCCAAATCATCATTACCAGTCGATTAAAACATTGCAAAATTTGATTTTATATTTAACATATTAACTTTTTATAGTATTAAAAATATATTTTTACCTCTCGCTAAGAGAGGTATTGGATTCATGCTAAAAATCGCATATCAAGATTTTAATGATTAAGCACGTTTTAAAGTCCCTACAATCCGATTTTAACATTTTATGATGATGTCTGTATGTGTATGTATGTGTGTGTGTGTGTGTGTGTGTGTGTGTGTGTGTGTATGTGTGTGTGTGTGTGTGTGTATGTGTGTGTGTGTGTGTGTGTGTGTATTAGTGTGTGTTTATGTGGATTTATGTATGTATGTGTGTGGGACGTTGGAAGGACGATTACTCAAAAACTATGAGACTTAATATTTATTTAACTACGTATTTCTCAATCGGACATTAATGGGAAGAGCTGGAAAGGTTTGGATAACAATTGGACAACCGTAAGTAGCAGATTCTTGAAAAAAAATCTTCAAAATATTTTCTGAAAATTTTTCTTGGTAATATTAAAAAAAATTAAATTCTGAATCTGACACAATTCATTTTTTTATTATATCTCGTATAGGTTTGGGGATATAGTATATAATAATATAGAATACTCTGTTGTAATAATTTTCGTTGCCTATAAAAACAGTTGAGATATTCAAATGTCTGTAATTGACAGATAAATGCAAAATGTCAATGTCAAAAATCAGATTTTTCTGGGAGGTACGAGTACATTTAATATATAATATTGTACCTATTATTAATTAAATATGTATTTAAATTATAGGTATGTTAATATTACATATATCCTTAAGATATACCGCTAATACTGTCAATGAATTTGAAGAATTTTGAACATATTATAATAGTAGGACCAAATTTCTCATAGAACGAAAGAAGAAATACAATTTCAATTATTTGTGTGTAGAAGAAATGTTAAATTCGTTACTTATGTGGCGCGAGTAGTCGTGTGACTTTGTTGGCCTTGGCAAGCAGATCAGGATCCGTATCAGAATGACGGCTAGTAGTTATTTACATAGTTGTCACAAATGTCATCTTAATTTTTTATTCTACATTTCAAAATATTCTGATGTTTATTTGTCGTCAGTATTATGGAATATAGTTGTCGAGGAAAATAATCCACATGGATTTGGAAAATCATAAAGTTTGAATGAAAACATATGATACTTGACACCTATGTACATTATTACTAGCTATCATTTTGACACGGGCCCCATATATGATTTTTCATTTTGTTATACATAAATATAAAAACGTTTAACATAGTACTTATTTCAATATTATAATACTGCACCAAGGTAGTAAGTTCCCTTTTACCTCTAAGCCAACTTATGTAAGAGAAGTGCAAGAAACATATGCTAAAAATCACATTTTGAAACCTTAGGTACACTACACATCAAAGAAACATGAATTTGAATTATTTAGTGCATAAATCGTCATAATAATTATTATAAAAAACTGTATTTAGTTATTAACAATTATTTGTTTCGTTTTAATTTAAGTTCAATTGTATTTAATTTTTTCTCAATGTTTTTGTTATGTAAAATGATTACATGGTTGAATTCAGAAAAAAAATACTTCATAGAATTCGTTTAGATAATATATATCATCTCATTTAAGAAAAATGTTATAGTTTGGGAATCACTGGAGCAAAAATATTTTTTTCTTAAATAAGTGAATGTAAGCCTATTGGTTTATAATAATAATAATAATAATAATAATAATAATAATAATAATAATAATAATAATAATAATAATAATAATAATAATAATAATAATAATAATAATAATAATAATAATAATAATAATAATAATAATAATAATAATAATAATAATAATAATAATAATAATAATAATAATAATAATAATAATAATAATAATAATAATAATAATAATAATAATAATAATAATAATAATAATAATAATAATAATAATAATAATAATGATTTATTTTGTTAAGAAAAAACATTTCTGTACAAAAGAGTTGGTAACATTAGAATAGATTTTAAATACATATCATTCAGTTTATATACAAAATATAGTAGATTATGTACAAAATATAGTAGATTATATACAAGTTTACAAATTATTCACAAATTTAAAATTAAAGAACGGAGGTTTATAGATGTCGAAAATCTTCTCCCTCGTCAACTCTCCAAGCAATGCCCGTGTATTGGGTGTGATGTCGGAAGCGTGTTTCTCTAAGAAAGCTGTCCTAAAAGCCGAGAAAATAGGACAGTGTAAGAAGAGGAAATGATGGACATTATTGGGTTGGTGGGTGTTGCAAATATCGCATATTTCTTCACTGGTAAATTTGTGGCGGAATCCATCGAGATTTGGGTTTGCTGTGCGTAGTTGGATGGAAAGTATCAGGACTTTGTACGGAATATTGTGACTGAAGAAATTTTGAGAAAAGTTAAAGCATTTGTAATCGGAATTGTATCTTGAATTAATTATGCGTTTGGTGTCTCTTTCATAGTGAATTTCGTTATACGCCATTACAATGTTGTTTATTTCCTCTTTAGTTATTAAGCAGCTGTGTCTTTCCCAGACCCAATTTTGGTTTTCTGTGGATAAAGAAGTTTCTAGTTTACTTGCCCAGTTGAATTTGGCGTGGTCTGCAGTAGTGATTGATACACTTGTTTTGAGTTTCAATAATTTTTCGTAATATATTTTTGGGTATCTGTTGTCGGGCATCGTAAAAATTTTTGGCACAATATTATAATTTTGTGCAAAATATGTACTTCAAGCTTCATTTGTTCTGTTTCCCTTCTTACGATATAATTTGAGGTGTTTTTTTTGCCATTTCAGCATGTTCTTAAAGAAATGAACTTGGCCCTTCTCAATGTTTTCATGTTGAGAAAATCCCCAAGTTTCTGCTCAGTATAGGAGCGAGGGGATTAAGAGTGAATTATATAACTCGATATATGTTTCCCACGAATAGGTTTTAGCTTTAGTCATAATATTTCTGATGTTGCCAGTTATTCGCACTCCTTTTGACAAATTAGTCTTTGTGTTATCATTATATGACCCTGATGTTTTGTATACTACTAAGTATATGTGCTTGCCAATTCAATTTCCTGATCCTGACATATGTATTTTCTATTACGTTTTGATGGTCTTCCTCGAATGAAGTGTAGTATTTTAGTTTTAGTAGAATTTATTCTTATTTGTATTTGGTCACAGAAGTCACTGAGAGCTGTTCATTTGTGTTGAACGTCTGATGGAGAGTTTGCAAATACGACTATGTCGTCAGTATACTGTAGTGTAAGAATATCCATGTGATGATTTATAAAATGTCCTCCAAGATTTTTAGATCTGAGAAAATCTTCAAGGTCCGATATATAGAGGGCAAAAAGGACTAGTGCATTCACCCTGTGATTCTAATTTCTTCCGATTGTTCGTTGTTCATGTTTATTTGCATTGATGCTTCTTTGTAAATTTTTTGGAGTAGTCTTACGATCTTTCCGCTTATACCTAAGGTAAAGATTTTTTGCCATACGGCGACGTGAGGAACTGAGTCGAATGCTTTGCTAAAGTCGACGAATATTGCGTACACGTTATTTTTTTTCTTTAAAAATGAAGATTGTATAATAGAATCTAACAGAATAAAATGTCTGTGCACGGTTCTGCATCCTATTGTTTATGATAAACGTGAACAATTTTATGATCTTGTTTATTACTGCTATTCCTCTGTAATTATCCATATTAGCGAAATTCCCTTTTTTACCTCTCGCTAAGAGAGGTATTGGATTCATGCTAAAAATCGCATATCCAGATTTTATTGAATAAGCACGATTTAAGGTCCATAGAATTCGATTTTAACATTTTTACAATGATGTCTGTGTGTGTGTGTGTGTGTGTGTGTGTGTGTGTGTGTGTGTATGTGGATGTGTGTGTGTGAGGTTGTTAGAGACACGATTTCTCAAATTCTATAAGACTAAAGACCTTTTTGACAACGGATTCCTCAATCTAACAATAATGGGAAGAGTTTAATAGGTTTTGGTATCAATTGGAGAACCGGAAGTAGTAGTATCTTAAAAAAAAAAAATTTAAATATTATTTTTTTGAAATTTTTTATTATTAGTATTAAAGAACATAAAATTCTCTATTCGATACATTTTAAAATTTTATTATATCTTCCATATATTGAGATAAAAAAGTAATGTAATATATAAAATAATCTGTCGTATTTCAGAGCCTAAACAACTCTATGGTAACCATCAGATGTTTGTAAATGACAGAAAAATGTCATTGTCAAAAACCAACAGTAGTTCGTAAACGTATTTGAGCGGTATTGGCAGCTGAATTCTAAAGCTTGACCTTAAGGTCAAGCTATTTTAACTAAACACATAACAGTGGATAAGAACCGATTTAGAATTTTTCATAGTACGAATATGGTTTTATGTAGATTTTAGCTGAAAATCAATCTTAGATATTCTTTTTTGACAACATAGTAGTAAAACGTCAAATTACGCTTTTACGTTAAATGAACAAGCTTATCTGACATTATTGAAGAATATTTCTGTGATATTGGTAAGTTTACTATTTCTTGTTGTATAACAATTAAATATTTAAAATTATACATATACCCGTCAAAAATCCCGTCAAGAAATTGGAAGAATTTGGAATATTTCGATGTATAGGAGAAAACTTCCTCAAAAAATAAATTTAAAGTTATAAAAATAATCTAAACATAAAGAAAAGACATAAGAAATTTATAGGAAGCGAGCAGTCATGTGACTTTGTTGGACTTCACAAGCAAATTTGGGGGCCCGAGTTAGAATGACAGCTAGTAATTATGTACATATATGTCAAATGCCAATTTTCCATCCAATATTTCATGATATTCCAATTCCATGTGGTTTATTTTCCTCGACAAGTAAATTCCATATTCTTGGTGACAAATTAACCACGTGTAAAATTATGACATTTGACATTTATGTAAATAATTACTGTCATTTTGACAAGAGCCTCCATATTTGCTTGTCTACGTCAAGTATGACAAACTACATGAATTTAGAAAATCTTGAAATTTTTGATGAAAAATTCTGACATTTGATATCTATGTTTTTGACACGAACACATGACATCGCGCCCTATACTTATGTAACTAAAACCGGAAGTGGCGAGAGATATTGTGCTGGCCACAACAGATTTTTTTTAATTTCTATGTTGTGGTGCTAGCGTGGAGTTGGCAAACAATGAATAACTCCTACGCAGAGTGGAAAAGTATTTGTGGGTACTAATTGGTACAAATTGGGTACTAAATCGTAGTATCAATTTAAAAATTTGTACCCTATACCTTAGTGCCAACTTCACGCATCACTAAAAAAAACTCTGCTGTAGACACTCCACTACAATTTTGAGTATACTCAGTTCGAATAAGCAGCCGATGTACGTTATGACGAGAGCACGTTCAGTTAACGATTTAATTAAAGTAATGACCAGCAACGTCTTTTAGTAATGTACGCATTATTTAATTAAATTAAATTACTAATTAGACGAGCTCTCGTCATGATGTGCATTGCCCGCTTATCCGATTTGAGTATATCTATGTGTTTATGCTTGATACATGAACAGCAGATTGCCTCACGTGACATAACATTGATATATTTATGTAGGTACTTATTTATTTTTATTATGTCATATTATTTGTTTCCACTACATTCATCGCAATGACAAAGACAGAGGTAGTGACGCAGCAATTGTACTAATACCTTTCGGGGATCCAGGTTGGAGCAAACAAGACAGTACTACACTATCTTCCAACGCGCCTTCTACCACGTCCACCAACTCAGTCCCTTCAAGTGTAGCACCAACATCGGTGATCCCATCGCAATAAACGCCAATTCCAACTGCTACCCCGTCTAACAAATTATTTTTGTAATATTTTACAGTTATACTTAAATTTTGTAACGAATGTATGACCGGCTAAATAAATAATAATTTATTTCCCTATTTTATGTTTTAAAAGTAATCTGTCTTTTCTTATGACACGAATTTTAGCTGCTCTGTAATTTACTAGTACTGAGAAATAATTAAACTTGTGATTTAAGTACATATAGATTGTAAGTGCATTTGATAATATTAATTCCAAGTAGATCTCGTTATCTACATGTTACGCTATTCTTTTCGCTCGAATGATCCAATAAAATCAATCAAAAATATCCCGAAACAATAACGCTTGAACGAGATGAACAAAGCTACGTCCTGCTGACAGCAATGCGGTTCATTCTTAACTAAGCAAGTGCTCATTTTTTCGCCAGATGACCTGGAAAATTCTGTCAATCCAATTATCTCGCATTGGACACAGCAGCAATTATCTCACGCTGCAAACACGATCTTTCCTTATGTACTGGTTTCATTTTACAAAAATTGGAGAGCTTAATTTTGTAACGATATTTTAAAAATTACTCTTTGTAAGAAATATTTTATTTACATCGTTGAAAAGCTTATAAAATAAGGGAAAAAACGAGACTATTTTCAATATATGTTCCTATTAATAAGAAACTTTTTCATGTAAGGAACTCGATTTTTTTCCATCCTGTACATGTGGAAATTCAATTCGTGACTAATGCAATTTTAAAATTTACCAACAGACTTGACTTTTAATACATTACCAACCTTACAATAAAATATACTATAATATCGTCTCCCTTAAATGAGGGTGTTATTGGAACATACTTTCGTAGATTTTGGAGGACGTCCATCAGCTATCCATTTCCTACACTGTTTAACCCTGTGTCCTGGTTTCTTGCAATAGTAACATATAAGTTCTTTATAAGATTTGAAATTACCTGCTTTTCCTAACTTAGGTTGCGTTTTGGTCATCAATACCTCTTGAGTACTTCCTTCCTGTCCCTTGCATGCTAATCACAGCTTGCAAATCATTCCAAAGATTTTTTAATTTTGAGGTATGAGTTGCAATGTCATCCCCAGTCTGTCTCTTGTAGCTGAAAAAATGTAAACATAATTCATAGGTTTTATCATCTGATACTCCGTCATACAGTCTATGTAATTCGAGCCAAACTTCTCGAGCAGTTGAGAATCTCATCACTTTTTGTAAAGTTTCCTCTGTCATATTTGTAGTTAAAATAATAAGTGTGTTACTGTCTGCCCTATTGAAATTAGCTACATCTACTTCATATTTTAACTTCTCTTCTGTTTTAGCTTCCACAGGTAATGGTACTGGTAATAATAATTTCCCTTGAATTACATCCAGCCCACCCACAATACCACGCAACAGGATGCATACTTTGTACTTCCATGTTGGCCAGTTTGACTTCCCTTCTAACAAACCTATCTGATGAATCCTTGACGTCTCCATAATTTATTATTATTTATTATTGTGGCTCTGGGCCCATAACCAGTTGGAACATACAAAATAAGGAGACGCTCAAAAAGGGGAACTTGACAATGTTTTTTAAATAAAAAATCTGTTAATTTTGACACATAATTGATGTGTTTTACAAGGCTTTGATCTAAGTATACATTTTTTTTATTAATTTAACAGAATTTTCTGCCCGACCATTACTTGTAGGGTGATATGGTGAAGTAATTGTGTTTTTAATGCCTTTTCTGCGTAGAAAACTTAAATTCTTCACTAATAAATTGTCTGCTATTATCAGAAACTACTTCTGTCATAATACCAAAACGTGAAAATGTTTCTATTAATTTTTCAAATGTTGCATGCCTTGTAGTGCTATGCATTTCAAAACATTCAATCCATTTTGTACAAGCATCTACTATTACCAAAACCATTTTATTTTGAAAAGGCCCTTAATAATCGTTATGTATTCTAGACCGTAGACCTGGTTCACTTTAGATTTGATAAAATTAATAAAAAATAAAGAGCGTTACCGTAAACTTTATAAAAATACTGGCCTTAGTTATTATCTTTTTAACTTTAGAGACCTCAGGTCTAAATGCAAATTATTATCTGAAAAATTATATAACAACTATATTGTAAATATAGAGGAAAATATCGCATCTAACAATGATGTGAATACTTTTTGGAATTTTGTAAAAAGTAAAAAGGGTGGAACCGGAATTCCATCAACTATGTATAACGAAAATAATATTTATGAAGGTGGTGATCGGATTTGCGAAGGATTTGGTGAGTACTTTAAAAGTACCTTTACTAATGATAATAATAACACATTTGCTAATGATTTTTTCTCATCAAATAATACTCATATCATGATAAATGCGATATCTTCCTTGGATGTAATTAATGCAATCAAAGCTCAAAGCAATAGTAAATCTCTTGGTCCTGACAATATACCAGTTTATGTTATTAAAGGTTGTTCACAATTTTTTTCAGAAGCTTTAACTTATTTGTATAATTTATGTATTCAACTAGAATCGTTTCCTGATAAACTTAAATTAGCAAGAATTCGTCCAGTGCTCAAAGCTGGTGATAAAACTCAATTTAAAAATTATCGTCCTATTTCCTGCTTAAGTCCTTTTGCTAAAATTTTTGAGTACATAATGTTTCAATCTATTAAAAACCAGACACTGCATATTTTATCTGATTGTCAACATGGTTTTGTCGCAGGGCGGTCTACAGTTACTAATTTGCTTTGTTTTACTCAATATGTTTCTGATGCTTTTGCGGACAAATTGCAAGTTGATTGTATTTATACCGACTTCGCAAAAGCGTTTGATACAGTGTCCCATACAATCTTAATAAGCAAACTGAAGGCTATTGGCTTTGCAGATAATTTATTGTCATTACTGTCATCATATCTGAATAATAGAAAACAGTATGTATTTATTGATGGTTTTCAGTCTAATTTCTATATAGCAACTTCAGGTGTGCCACAGGGCAGTATTTTAGGCCCCATGCTTTTCCTACTTTTCATAAATGATATAACTCATACATTATCGTTTAGTTCATGTTTATTATATGCTGATGATTTCAAACTATTTTGCACTATTAATGATATTAACGACTGCTTAAATTTGCAAAAGGACTTACACAGTATCTTTTGATGGTCCAACAAAAATAGATTATTCTTTAACTTGAACAAGTGTGAAGTTGTAAGTTTCACTAGAAAAGTTAATGTTGTTGAGTTTAATTATATTATGGGTACTTTTTCTTTAGCGCGCCAATCATCTAAAAAGGATTTAGGTGTATTATACGACAAGAATTTAACTTTTCATTTGCATATTAATAATACTATTAACTCTGCGTATAGAACTTTAGGGTTTGTACTAAGAATAACTCGTAACTTTAAAAATGTATTATGCCTAAAAACTTTATTTGAATCACTCGTAAGATGTAAATTAGAATACGCAAGTTTAATCTGGTCACCTTTTTACAATTGTCTCGTTCTAGCCATTGAAAGTGTACAAAAAAAATTTTTAAAACATTGTTATTATCGAATTAATTTAGAGTGGCCAAGTCTTGATTACGATTCGTTATTAACTACATTTAGTGTAGAATCATTGAGCGCTCGACGAATTAAGCAGCAAATTATTTTTGTATATAAAGTTGTTAATAATATTATTAAAGCTCCTGATATTCTTGCTCAGCTTAATTTTTATGTAAGGCCATTTAACTCTAGGAGTTCCTTACTTTTTGCGTCTAATTTTGCTACAACGAATTATTATCAAAACTCCCCTGTATATTCAATGTGTAGTACGTATAATAGATATTGTCTTGAATTAGACTTTTCCGTTACTTTGAGTAGGTTCAAAAGTATGCTATTAGAAATTAAGTAGCTTTAGTGCTTGTTTATTATTATATATCTTTTTATGTATATTTTTATTCTTTCTTACTGGGTATTGAAATTTTTTCTTGTTATTTCAAAAAACATAATTTCTTTATAATATTATCTATGTACCGTATTATGAATTTATTCTGTAATTGGGGTTTTCCCTGTTGAATAAATATTAAATAAATAGACTAGACCATAGCTGTATAGGCCAATCCCATAATTCATTTTTGGGTGGAGAATTTCTATCTTTATAACAAGATTTACAATTTTTATACATTTTTTCAAACTGAGCGTTTATAGTTGGCCACCACTACTTAAAACTTTAATTTTTGCAACATGCATATGTGCAGCGTGCAACTTATTTAAAATCAATTGCTTAAATTTTATTTTCGAAATGGAAATAAATTAGTAACCGGCAAATGACAATACTGTAACGTTTTATTTATATGGGTGAAATGTAAAACTCAGACAAATATTATTGACTAAAAGAATACGTTTATTAAACTATAAATAATTAAGATTAAATATTAAGAAGGTGATAAAAGTAACTAGCACTATGATTAAATAATTATAAACACTAATATTATTTATTTAACCAATATTTATATCACTACATTTATTTATATGACTACATTTATTTATGTTAACAACTCGTAGACTACTTATTTATATCACCAACTTCATTGCTCGTTGCTTCTATATCACAGACTATCTCTCCGCGGTTATTCAGACGGTATTTTAACATCTCATATCCTTCTAGAAAACTCCGGCGCCACAGCGATACCGAGTACAAAAGAATTAGGTCACGGCGTAATTAACCTCTAGCCGGCGCGTCGCGGTGATTTTAACATCTCGTCGCTTTTCATTCCAGTAATATTTTCTTCGGGTTCTTACGTAGTCCATCAGGCTACCAACTATCGTTGACTACTGTTATTCTGACAATGGTGGAATGTTTTTCTTCTAGTCGACTACCATATTTTCCTCCCTTAGCATGGCCTTCTGAACAATGCGTCGACGTTACTTCCCTTTCTTTTAAGTTCTTTTCTCTGTCTTGACTTTCTTCTTCCTTGTGGTGAGTGGTATGTCATCGTCGTCATCGTTATCGGACTCGAGTTTTCGTTTCCCACTCGAGTTGTCCATACGAATCGCCAAGGGCACGTCTTCTTCGCTGTCTTCAGGCCCCGTTTCAAACTCCTTAGATTGCAATCGCAGCTGCTCGTCGGAGAACTATTCATTTCCGGTTGGCTTTCTTCTACATCTGGATTTTCTTCCTTAATTCCTTGCCTAACATGCTCTCTTTCTCTCTCGCATTATCTTTCTTTTTTTCGCTTCCGTCTTCTTTCTTCATTCCATCCTTGACATCAACAGATTCGTCCTTTACCTCTAGAATTTCTGCCTACATTTCTTTTTTAATTTCTTACTGGACATGCTTTCTATATCACATACTATCTCTCCGCGGTTATTCAGACGGTATTTATACGGGTCCGTGAAATTAGCGACCACTTTTAAGCACAAACAATGAAACATATACCAAAGGTTTGTGATTCGTTTGTGCCTGTTTGTGATCTACAAATAAAACCAGCGACCCTATGATTAAAAAGTTATAAACAAATTAAAAGTGGTCGCTGACTTCACGCCCAGCGTCCACATGTGAAGCACAAATGTCGATTTATGTGTCAAACGTTTGTGCTTTGTTTCTGCTTTCTGAATATATTATTGAAAATACAGCGACCCCAATAATACAAAAAATATGAACAAATTAAAAGTGGTCGCTGACTTCACGCCCAGCGACCACATATTATAAAGCACAAACGTCGATTTATATGTCAAATGTTTGCGCTTCGTTTGTGCTTTCAGAATATATAATTGAAAATACAGCGACCCCAATAATACAAAAAATATGAACAAATTAGAAGTGGTCGCTGATTCCAATTATACAAATAAAAAATAACAAAGGATATAAGGTCCCCCACCACATAATTAGAAAGTAATAAATTGCTAATATAAATTAAAATGTGTCATCGCAATCGCAATAGAACAAATAATATTAAAAATTTAAGTAAAATCTAAAAGACTGTAGAATGAAATTCAAATATAAAAATGAGCGCAAAAGAATACCACGGTTATAGATTTTGAGCTCATTTTCAGGAAACATGTTAAATATATTATTTTACTTATGTAAAATATTAAAAATTTAAATAAAACATTATTAACAATATATTTTAAATTTTTAAAAGTTTCGTTAAAACATCTGTTTCAACCACCCACTAATTGGGGGAAAGGGGGACAACTTTAAAATTTTGAATAGGAACCATCTTTTATTACATATTTTACAGTCGAAAATCCGAAATTTTACTTCAAATATTTTTTTGTATATATATTACAATTTTTAAAAGTTATAAACCTTTAACTTCGGTGACAATTTCAAATGGAAACTCTCATTTTTATTGCAAATTGAAGTATAACATATACATATTTTATTATATGTTTTATAGATTTAGAGATAAGAAATATAAGGTATATAATAATCTGTTGTAATAAATCTCACAGCCCAAATGTCATGGAAACCAATTGAAACATTAAAATGTTTGTAACATAGATAAATGTCAGTGTCAAAAATCCAGAGACATTACTGAAGATTTTTTCTGGAAAGTACATACATTATATTATTTCTTAATAGTTAAATATTTAAAATTATAAGTATATTATATATACCCTTCAAAAATACTGTCAATACCGACAATAAATTGGAAACATTTCGAAAAATTAGAAGAGCAGGACAAAATTTCTTCATAGAATGAATTTTAAAAAATCTAAATACGAGTATAAAGAATAGATGTAAGTAGAATTTTTGATGTATTGTGTAGGTATACATGAAATGTTAGATACAATATGGCGCGAGCAGTCATGTGACTTTGTTGGCCTTGACAAGCAGGTATGATAGCTAGTAATTATTTACATAGATGTCATATATCATAATTTTTCATTCTAAATTTAAAGATTTTCCAATTCCATGAGCTTTATTTCCCTCGACAAGTAAATTCCACACTTTTGGTGGCAAATTAACTACTAAGTGGCGAGAGGTATTGAGCAGGTCACAACAGATTTTTTGAAATGAATAATAATCAGACATTCAAGTCAGTTTTGTTTTTTTTTGTCTGAGCACGCAATTTCATACCATTTGACCGTAAATATCAGTATATAATTATTATTGTAATGATTGAATATAGGAATAAGATTTATTTTCATTGACCAGGTACAGATGGCATTATTAATGAACAATTGAAATACCTGCCAATGAACTGGAGAATTTATCTGAAAAATTTATTTAACGATTTTCTTGAAACTGAAAATATACCAAGAAATCTAGAACCATTAAATTAACATTAATTCATAAAAAAAGGGGACCGGCTAAATAAAGACAATTCAGAGCATTGGCACTAATTAACACAATAGTCAAACTATTTACATTCATAATAAACAACAGAATCCAAACATGGACTGAGAGCTATAATATTTTACCATGTGTAGACAATTTATTTGTGATGAACTCGATCATACAATCAACGTTCCTGACCAGTAAAAAAGGTTTGTATGTAATCTACGTTGATTTTCGCAAAGCCATCGACAGTGTCCCTCATAACAAATTATGGAACAAAATATACAGAACAGGAATAATTGGGAAAATCACAAGATTAATGTCGAACATCTACGGAGAAGCCATACTGAAAATAGGAATTAACAACAATCTCTCTGAAGAAATCCCAATCACGAAAGGGGTACTCCAGAGAGAATGCACAAGCCCCTTGCTCTTTGCTTTGTACATATCAGACTTAGAAACACATTTTCGACAAAACAATCTTGAAGGACACTTCATAAACCAAAACATGGACATTATCACACTACAATATGCTGACGATATTGCAATCTTTGTAAAGTCTCCAGTGACGTACAACGGAAAATTACAGCTTCAAGTGAATACTATAATAAAGCTCAGCTGCAAATTAGTGTTGAGAAAACTAAAATAATCCACTACCATCATGGAAGACCGCCAAAAAGAACCATCCAGCATATGCCAAGGAGAAATCATCAGATACACAAATCAGTATACTTATTTGGGCATTGTATTTAAAGCATTTGAATCTTATAACGAAAACACAACCAAAATCTTAAACAAATCAAATAATATTACCGGTGCTATAAAGGCCACTTTAAACAAAATAAAACACATTCTTGGTACACCATAAACAATATATACATATATATATATATATATATATATATATATATATATATATATATATATATATATATATATATATATATATATATATACCACCTTACTTAAACCAGTTCTTTTATACGGTGCCGAAGTTTGTGGTCCATTCCAAATGGAAAGTATTGAGAAGGGACAATCTTAATTTTACAAAACATTGTAAATTGGCCAAAAACAACACCTCAGTATCTAATTAGAAGAGAAATTGGTCAACCAAACTTACAACTATACGTACTACGCTGTATGCTCTGCTGGTGGTATAAAATGTTACTAATGTCCAATGAAAGATATAAGTGAAGGCTTGTTATGATAAACTGCTGAAACTTAAAGAACATACCAGAATCCCGACGCAGAAACAACATAAATTCAACTGGACGAAGAACCTAGAAGACATGCTCGATAAGGCAAATTTCCATTGGGTTTGGATGAAACAAAAATTCCTAATATTAAAGAACGAACTGAAGAATATATTAATACTCGTAGCTAACAGTGAATATCTTTATAACAAAGACATAGAAAATATCATAGCATCCCAATACAACCCTGACTACAAATTCTATAACACCAGCCACTTTTACCTTTCCTTAAACATTCCATATAACATTCATAAAATATTCTCCCTACTTAGAATTTCATACTCCAAGATCTGTCACATCTTCAATAAATTCAAACCTAACGACATTTACAACTTCCTATTTTCATGTCCAATATATAGTCCTATAAGAAAACATTTCCTTGAAAAATACTACCAGATGTCTACAACCGAGATGAGTCATCTGCAGTCGAATTCAACTAGAACCACACTCCATGGCGTATACAACTACATGAAGAACGCCCTACGACTAAGAGATTTTGCCTTAAACTAATCAACATAATTAACCATAACACACAAGCTTATGTAATATAAAATACTAGACACTTAGATATTTACGAGGATATTTACTACAAAATGTACTGTACTTTTACATCACAATGTAACTTACCAATCCTTTTGTATGGAGATTATGTATGTTTTTCTCGGAACGAAATATATATTATTATTATTATTTTTATTATTTATTTTCATTGTGCTTAAAACCTGTATCATATAGTGTAGAAAATTGGAGATGAGCAGCAAAATAACTGGTGCCATTTATTTTTAATTAAGAAATTTGAATATATACATAGGTAGGGACATATACTTATGCTGGCAATTATATTGAGGTCTTTTTCATATAAGTATTATTTCAATTTTTAATGTATTATCATTATTTTTTTCTTAGAATCTTACCAGTATATTAATTCAAATTTCTTTTGTGATAATGACGTTAATTCCATTTTATTATATTTATTGATTAATTATTTAATACATTTGTATTTTAATAATTTCTTATTAAAACGCTACCATTGTTAATTTAATATAATTAGTTTATTTACTGTGACATTTATTAGCAACATATATTTAAGAACTGAACTATGTTACCAAGCAGTTGTGTTTATCTTTAAATCATAGACATCGAGATTTATAAAATAGATTACTTTATAAATATATCCACAAAATATGTTTACCTGCAGAAAATGAAATAACAAAAATCTGTTGTGGCCAGCACAATATCTCTCGCCACTTCCGTTTTGATTCCATAAGTATAGGGTGCGAGCAGTCATGTGACATTGTTGGCCTAGACAAGTAGATATGGGAGCCCGTGTCAGAATGACAATTAGTAATTATGTACATAGATGTCAAATGTCAGATTTTTTCATTAAAAATATCAAGATTTTCTAAATTCACGTAATTAGTTTGTCATACTTAGCCTAGACAAGCAGATATGGAGGCCCTTGTCAAAATGACAGTTAGTAATTATTTACATAAATGCCAAATGTTATAATTTTTCACGTGGTTAATTTGTCACCAGGAATGTGGAATTTACTTGCCGAGGAAAATAAACTACTTAGAATGGGAATATCATGAAATTTGGGAAGGAAAATTGACATTTGACATCTATGTATACAATTACTAGCTGTCATCTAACTATATTTGATTGTCAAGTCCAACAAAGTCACATGACTGCTCGCGCCCTATAAATTTCTCATGTCTTTTTTATGTTTAGATTATTTTTATAATTTTAAATTTATTTCTTGCGGAAGTTTTCTCCTAGACTTCTAAATGTTCGAATTTCTTCCAGTTTCTTGACGGGATTCCTGATGGATATATGTATATAGTGTTAGAAATCAAAAGGCAAATAGCGAAAAAAAAACACAATAGCACGACACAGCACTGCACAGTACTATTAATTCGACACAACACTGAAATTAGGAGCGAAGTAAAAGGGGTTTACAATATAAACACGTTATACACTTTTCACAATTTTTATTTTAATCTTCACACAAAACCAAAACTAAACAGCGGCCATTCACTACAAGCGTCAAGTGAATACTAAATGTAATCACCTCACGACTGCTGGCGGCTAAACAAATTACGTAAATATAAAAATGCAAATATTAACTAATATCCCAAACTAATTAAACAAAAATATTAAATTAACATTAATTGTTGTTGTTTAAACGTGACGATTACATCACTTGATCCCACGCGGCGATTTTGTATCTAACAATAGCTATAATTTTAAATATTTAATTGTTATTATTGTTATACAACAAGAAATAGTAAACTTACCAATATAACAGAAAAATTCTTCAATAATGTCAGTTAAACTTCTTCATTTAATGTAAAAGCGTAATTTGACGTTTTACTACTATGTTGCCAAAAAAAATTCTAAGATTTAGTTTCGGTTTTCCAATTGGTACCAAAACCTATTCAACCCTCTCCATTAATGTTAGATTGAGGAATCCGTAGTCAAACAGATCTTTAGTTTTATATAATTTGAGAAATCCTGCCTCCAACAACCTAACACACATACACACACACACACACACACACACACACACACACACACACACACATATACACACGCAGACATCATTGTAAAAATGTTAAAATCGGATTCTATGAACCTTAAATCGTGCTTATTCAATAAATTCTGGATATGCGATTTTTAGCATAAATCCAATACCTCTCTTAGCGAGAGATAAAAATGATTTTTAAGAGTACTTTTCTAAGAACAAATATTTAGAGGTTCAAGTAACATGACTTTTGGCTTCCGGTTGACTCCAAAATCTAATAAGTTTTTTTTTCCATATTAGAATAGAATATGAATAGGATAGAGATAGTCGGATCCAATATACAATCATCGTGAAAATGACATAATTTTTAGGAAACTTAAAACGTTAAGCACGTTTACCAAAATTTTGGTATGCTATTTTTCGCAGGATCTCTATGCCGTACTCTGGGAGGCGACAAGTAACAACCATATTTTGTCACAATTATAGCACACTTTTTACCTCCAGCACATTTAATTTTTTTAATATACCTTCTATAGATTTAAAGATATAGATATATAATCTATAAAATAATCTGTTGTAGTAAATCTCCATATTAACTACTTGAGATATTAAAATGTCTGTGTCAAAAATTCAGAGATAGTACTGAAGGCTTTTACTGGGAACGATATTTAATATTTCTTATTGTATTATTAATTATATAATTAAAATTATAGGTATATTACATGAACCCTTCAGAAATAACGCAAACCTCGAACATTTAGAAGAAATGGAGAAAACTTGCTCATAGAATGAATTTAAAATTATAGAAAATACATAAATATAAAGATTAGGTGTAATTAGATTTTTTGTGTGTACAAGAAATGTTAAATACAATACTAATGTATACCACAATGGAAAGGGCGTGAAAGGTATTGTGATGGTCACAAAAAAAAATTCTTATATTATGTAGCAGCAAAATGAATATGAATATGTATTTTTGAAATATGAGCATAATAGTAAATTTTATTGGAATGTAATCACAATCACTTTAAAAAGTATATTGAGAAATGTGATTCAGAATCAATTCATATTAAAATATGAAAATGTCTATAAAATCCCGAATAGGCGTGGTTTTCCGCAATTTTTTTTAAATACACTTAACATTATCTAACTATCTCACCTAACGCACAAAATTCACGTTTGGACAACTAGGCCCGAGTATTGTTCGTTAAGTGAGGTTATTGTTGTTGTTTTTAGAGAAATATACAAGCTAAGTTAGGTGTTCAACAAAGGTCCCGCGTTCTAATTTTTTAGTTCCGAATGTTTTTAGTACTAAACCATGCCACATAGTGATTTAATTGGTCCCGTGGTTAAGCCGCGCCCCTTCGAGATTTTAATTTTTTTGAACACGGTCCCGTGTTCGGGACTCTAGCCACTTCCTTCAAATATTTTCAGATGTTAAGTATGCAAGTATAGTTGAAGAGAAATACTTACAAATTTAAGGATATAGAATATCTCCTGCTTCTATAGGTATTTTTCAGATTCCTTAAACAGTAGGTCTCCAACGTAGACTGTATGGAGCAAAGGTAATATTGAAAAATGAATAAGTATCTATTCACGGTTGATCGCAAATGTATCGGGAGAAATAATAAAACCTAGGGAATTTACAGTGTAGGTATATCGTTGAATTTCTGTGTTTCCATTTTCTTTTTATTCAATTCATTGAATTTAATGGCTTCCGGTATCGTTTGATGAGAGGTAATTAAAAGCGTCAAAGTTTTTGTGTTGCTAAATTGTTAAATTCCAAGTCGTTGATATTTCACTTCTGTCAGAACAGATTATGAGCCGATAATTATTATTAACTTCTGACTTTTGTCTCAATCACGCTTGATTAAGTCCAGTGTTTTTATAATGAAAAACTTTTAGAAGAATTTGGATGGAGAATTTATATTAATGAAATTGTTTTTGCAGGTGTACCTGCGTTGAGCGTGAAAGGATTCTTCCGAATTGGTAAGTTTCAAAATATTTTATAATCATATTTTGTATAATACAAATAACAGTCTATATTTACACTAATTCCGGCACTTATAAAATGGTACTTTCTTCAATGAAATCACGTTACTAAAGTATTACGCTTTGTTTTATGAAGAAGATGAATAAAAATTGCTTTAACTACGACTGACTTAATAATATATTATTTAACAAGTTTTATAAATGTCTGTTCAGTGATGAGACACGGGCCGAGGGAATGTATAAAATGCGAGTTTACATAACGAGTCATATACTGTACCTTTTCTGCGACTGCAAATTAAGACAGTAGATTTACGCCAAGCAATATATAGTTTTGTCTGAAAAAAAAACATGAGTTTTGCAAATTCGCAGTTCAGTACAATTTCATATCTTGAATAAAATACTAAATCTGCAACCTGGGGGCGCTGACTATCTTTTTTCTAGTATCTTCTAATAAAAATTTAAATGAAATAATGATTAGCATTTAGAAATAGTGCACATTTATTGTTAAATATATGTACCTTTTTAAATAAAAAAAACTAGTTCTTCAAAAAAGAAAAAGGATGCTATAATTTTGGATAGAATTCACATAGGCTCGTAATAGCAGCATTGGCCTTTTCAAACGACATCAGTTCAATTTGTTTCCATATACTCGTATGAATAATTTTATTTATTGATTTTCTTTATTATAAATTTATTGTTTGTTAGAGATAATATTTCTGCAGTATAATTGAAGTTAATTACACAATAAAACCGTTATTGAAATAAATTGAACAAATTAATTAGTAACTACTTAAATAACTACATTTAAATTTATTAATACCTACATAATATTGGTTAATTAATATTTTTACATGTATTATTCCAATGATTGTTTCATAAAAATGAAGTAACAAATTTGTTGCTATTATTGAGATGGGACGCTACAGCATCGACTCTGCCATTCGACGATGTCGCATTTCAATTTTATCTTTAGATTTATCAAGAAAATTCGGAATTTCTGTTAAACTATTGTGCCTCATATGCCCATATTTATCATTTTTATTACTAAACTCCCGAAAAACGATACATTCATTGACACATGCAGCCTTGACGATCGGCAAAAGTTAACGCA
The DNA here is from genome assembly GCA_951394225.1 of Harpalus rufipes. NCBI lineage: Eukaryota > Metazoa > Arthropoda > Insecta > Coleoptera > Carabidae > Harpalus > Harpalus rufipes. The sequence goes on along the minus strand of OX596280.1, from coordinate 32,569,535 downwards.
GTGTTGAAGCAATATTGCAATTGTGGAACGAATGAATATGAATTATCAGGAATAGCTATCTATCTAATAACATTATGCGATATCTATTATTAATCAAAAAAATATTGTTTCTACTTAGTGATCGAGTATTTACTTAAAACTGAACTCCGGTGGCTCAATGGTTAGAGCAACGCTCTTTAGTCATGAGTGCGCTCGGGGTTCTGGGTTCGAATCCCACTAAGGCATGGATGTTTGTGATGTGAACCCACTCTGTAATTGGGATTTAATCCTGTTGAGGGGTTTAAAAAAAAAATTCTAGAAACTACCAGATAATAATCTGTATTGTTAATAATTGTTAAAAATTTATAACTAGTAATATAACTAAACTATACAGTAGTCATTTACACACGCTGATATTGTGTTTATTGTACTCGTAGTTAATAATTTACATTAATAATTGTCTAAATTTACCAAAATATTAATATTATTGAAAATGTACAAAAGAAGTTTGTAAACTTACTTTGTTATAAATTTAATATTAACGCACAAACTTACATAAGAAACTAGAAAAATTCAATATAAGCAGTTTAGAGAGTAGGCGAACTTATTTTGATATGATTTTTGTTTATAAAGTTTTTAATAATTTGCTTCACTCTACTAATATTATTTCACTTAATTTTCCTATTCCATACTTAGATCTGTTCAATATAACTTTCAACACCTTTAAAAAGTGCTTAAAATCTACATTACCATCTTTATAGATGTTTTAAGTACTCTCTGTTTGCTGTAATGTTTTTGTTTATATTTTAATGTTATTAGCGAGAACCTAATAATAAGAATAAATAAATAAATAAATAAATAAATAAATAAATAAATAAATAAATAAATAAATAAATAAATAAATAAATAAATAAATAAATAAATAAATAAATAAATAAATAAATAAATAAATAAATAAATAAATAAATAAATAAATAAATAAATAAATAAATAAATAAATAAATAAATAAATAAATAAATAAATAAATAAATAAATAAATAAATAAATAAATAAATAAATAAATAAATAAATAAATAAATAAATAAATAAATAAATAAATAAATAAATAAATCATCGTCAAGCGAACGCACCTGCCAAAGCAACAGCTGTCGAAGGTCGGTCTGCGAAGTTTGGATTATTTGTGTGGTTTTTTTTGATTAATCAAATATAATTTTGGTTAATACTTATAGTTAAAAGTGTGTTTAAGTGGGATAAGTTAAAAATTTCATTCGAAACGGTGAGTTTTTGATTATAAACTTAAGTTTCATTTTGGGTGTTGGCTGTGTCATCGCTTGGTGACGCCCACTCGAGGTGCGTTTTTTTGGTCTCGCTTTTGAATTATTTTTAATATTTAAAATCTTATTTAATTAATTTAATAATATTATTTGGTGTTGTTAAACATACTCTCTTTGGCATTTACTGGTTCTATATATTTTATTTTAAATTATTTTATAAAAAATTATAATATTTGGATTCTTTGAATTTTGGTTTTTTTCTGGGGGCTTCGGCCCACCAGACATTAAAATGACCCTGGACCCGGTTCCAGTAGGTCCAAGAGAGAAGCGAGCGCGTGTTTTATCTGAACATGAAGAGCCCTGCGCCAGTTTTGTAGTCATAAAAAGGGAGGTTGGCGATTTCTACAAAATTAGCCCATTTTTAATTTCTAAATTAATTGTGGGGATTGCTGGTGAGGTAAAACTCATCAGGAAAATTAAGGAAGGCCTCTTAATTGAAACAAAAAATAAAAATCAGTCGGCTAAGTTATTATCACTGAAAACGCTAGGTGAGTACAATGTCTCTGCTTCCCCGCATGCAACACTGAATACATGCAAGGGAGTTATTTACTGTCGTGATCTGCTCAATTGTACTACTGATGAGATTTTAGAGGAATTGAAAAATGAGGGAGTAATTGATGTTAGACGCATCGTTACAAGAAAAAGTGGTAATCAGGAGAACACACCGTCTCTCGTTCTTACATTTAATAAACGTGATGTGCCTAAACATATTTATGCTGCCATGTATCGTCTCCCCGTTCGCCCTTACATTCCTAACCCTCTGCGATGTTTTCAGTGTCAACGTTTTGGTCATTCTTCCACGAAATGTAACAACCCTAAATTGTGTATTTGTGGAAAACCCCCTCATGAAGGATCTGAATGTAGTGAAATAAAATGCGTTAATTGTAATGGAAACCATCAATCTAGCTCTAGAAACTGCCCCAAGTTTAAATTGGAATATGCAGTTCTAGAGTACAAAACGATCCAAAAATGTAGCTTCCCCGAAGCAAGGCAACACGTTGAAAGAATGAGCCCTACATTTCCAAAGACATATGCAAATATTACCACTAAACCTGTATCTCCACCGGCTGTAAATGTCTCTGAAATTGCTTCTTTGTTAATGCCCGAAATTACAAAAATTGTCCAAAATGTGTTTAGTGAATTTGTCAAAATGTTTATTCCCCAGTTTCCGTTTAAAACCCCAGTTGCTTTGTCACAATTTTCTCCAAGCAGTATCACGCCTACTAATCAAGTTCCCACCATACCTAGCGGCAGTACCCCATTGACCGCTAAAAGCACAGTACCCGCTCCTATTCGGCAGTCTTGTGTAGTTCACGAGAAAAATATTAACAACCCCAATGCTAGTGACAGCTCTGAGACTGACAATAGTACAGTCACTGATGAGGAATTTTTAAACCCCTTAAAAAGAAAGGAGAGGAAAGATAAAAGAGGTTGGCCTAAAGGTAAGTCTCGCAGTTCCCTCACCCAGCCAAATGCCAAGTCTTAGTTCTTGGTAATTCTTCTCTCTCTTCTTTTATCTTTCTCTTATTTTCGCTGCTTTAGTTTCTTTCAGCTATTTCACATAGCTATTTTCGTTTTTTATTTCTTCTACATTCATCATTCAGTGGAACTGTAATGGTATCGTTCACCATTTATCTGAGTTAAGATTGTTATTAGCTGATTATAGTCCCTGCTGTGTCTGCATTCAAGAATCCCATTTAAAGCCTCAAGAATCGTTCTCATTACGAGGATATAATATAGTTCGTCACGATGTCGCACCTGACGGTCGTGCACACGGTGGTGTTGCAATTCTATTAAATTCTAGGACTCCTTATACCACCTGCCAACTTCGGACAAGACTTCAAGCCACTGCAGTCCAAATCTTCATGCCTAGGAGAGTCACAGTTTGCAACATCTATCTGCCAAATTTTACTTGGAATATCAACGATCTTGAGCGTATCATTAACCAGTTGGAGCCACCTGTTATTCTTGTTGGGGATTTTACTGCACACAGTATACTATGGGGTTCAGCCCATACTGATGGTCCAGGCAGCACAATTGAAAATCTTTTGGATACCAATGACGTAGTTCTCCTTAACACAGGTGAACCTACGTATATCAATCTTCGTTCTAACACGTTCTCAGCTATCGACTTGTCATGTGCTCGCCAAATCTAGCTCCACATCTTACTTGGAAAGTTCTTGGCGATGCTCATTTTAGTAACCACTTTCCCATACTGATTTCTTTAACAGTTCCTTCTCCAGTCCCATCTTCGCTTCAAAGATGGCGACATGACCTCGCCAATTGGAAAAACTTTGCTGACGATGTTACTGTTCCTGTATTGTCAAATGATGTTAACACATCACTCCAGGACATTAATACCAGTATTATGTCGTCAGCATCGAGCAATATCCCCCTTACTTCCTCTCGGGCTCTCAAAAGGAAGGTTCCATGGTGGAATGAACAGGTGTCCAGAGCCATAATGGAAAAGAAGCGTGCATTAAAACAGTTTAAGCGGAATCCAACACTGGAGAAGCAAATTTTATTCAAAAAAGCTCGTGCCCAAGCCCGTAGATATATACTGCAGGCGAAAACAACGTCATGGAGGAATTATGTATCGTCGATCACGTCAGATCGCCCACAGACTGAGCTGTGGAACAAAATCCGCTACATGAACGGCTACAGGAAGAGCAATGCTGTTACCATGCTCCATATCAACAATCAGGTCTATACAGATCGGCTTGACATTGCAGTGTCTAGCTAATCATTTCGCTTCGGTCAGCAGCACGGATAACTACTCGCTACACTTCTTACGCATCAAAGAGGAGGTTGAAGTACATCTTGATTTCGCCACTGATGTGGAAGACGTTTACAACCGCCCATTCATCATGAAAGAGTTCGATTTTGCACTTAAGCATACAGGCAACACTTCAGTTGGTCCTGACCGCATTTCATATACTATGATCAAAAACGCACCTCATGACATGAAAGCACACATCCTCAGTTACTTCAACCAAATCTGGCGTACTGGCGAATATCCCGATACTTGGCGAGAAGCAGTAGTAATACCCGTGCTTAAACCGGGAAAAGATCCAGCACAACCTTCGAGCTATCGGCCCATTTCACTGACATGTCATCTGTCAAAAGTTTACGAGCGAATGATAAACTACCGTCTAGTTTGGTACCTTGAGTCAAATCAATTCATTGATTCCTTTCAGTGTGGTTCAAGAAAGCATCATTCTACCTCGGACTTGCATGCCTATTTGACAAATGCTATTCATTGCAATTTCCTTGCACGTAACCACCTAGTTGCAGTTTTCTTTGATCTGGAAAAAGCATTTGACATGACTTGGAGGCATGGTATCCTACAACAATTATACGATTGGGGCCTGCGTGGTAATTTACCAGTATTTATCGAAAACTTTCTTCGTAGTCGTACATTTCAAGTCCGCATTGACGATATTCATTCCAGTTCATACCCACTTGAGAATGGTGTACCGCAAGGTTCCACAATCAGTGTAACCCTGTTCATGATAGCGATTAATAACATTGCACGCAACTTACCACCATCCGTGGACCATTGTCTGTACGTTGACGATTTAGCAATATTTACCTCAGCACCAACCATTGATGAATGTGAGACCCGTTTACAGGAAGCTATCAATGCTGTATCTGATGCTGCCACCGCTCGAGGATTTCGATTCTCAACCGAGAAAACGAAATGCATTGAATTCTGTCGCCTACGATTACCGCACAATGCACCAGCTCTACGTCTCTACAATACTCCTATCTCTTGTGTGTCTGAGGTAAATTTTCTGGGGCTTACTTATGACAGGCACTTGACGTGGAAACCGCAGATACTCAAACTTGCGGCGCAATGCCGAAAATCGCTCAATGCTGTTAAGTGTTTGGGCAGCGTCAAATGGGGTGGTGATCGAGACTGTCTCCGTCGTCTCTACGCCGCACTTGTGCAGTCGCAGCTAGATTACGGATCCATCGTTCTCAGTACAGCCAAGCAGAGTCACCTGAATAGGCTAGATGCTGTTCATAATGCTGGCATTAGGATAGTCACCGGAGCTTTTAGAACTAGTCCAGTACATAGCCTGTACTGTGAATCCGGCATTGCACCACTTAGTATTCGCCGTCTACGTCTTTGTATGCGCTACACTGTTGGCATTTTGGCCAAACCTTGGCATTTTATGCATAAAGTTCTATTCATAGACCAGCACGCAGCACAACTATTTCGTAACAGCAACACCTCACTTTGGCCTGTTTCCTTGAAACTTTCAAAGCAGCTTGATAACCTACCTCGTGGCCGAGAAGAGGTCCTACCTCTTCGCGTGCTAGATTCGCCAACTTGGTGCGTACCTGAAATCAGGTACGATACAAGTCTGACTGCCATGCACAGGTATTCTACTCCACCACAAATGTATGTTGCTGAGTTCCACTCTCTTTTGGAACAATATATAGAGTCGCAGCTTATCTTTACAGATGGTGCAAAGACGGATACTGGTGTAGGCTGTGCTTTTATTTCTAACGGTGAGAACTTCGTCTTCTCTCTCTCTCTCCCACGTGTTCTGTGTACAGTGCTGAGCTATATGCTATTTATTTCGCCCTACAGCATTGCCTACGTGTAACACATACTCATCCTAGCATCTTATGTTGAATATGTAATTTATATAATGTTTAAAAATGAATATAAAAACAAAATCAAAGCATACATTTTTATTGTAATTAAAAAATATCAAGTACTCAAAAAAAACAAGATAATTATGGTGATATAAAAATATTTTGTATGGGCTGTCATTCACTGTCTTATATAATAAAATATAAATAATAAAAGTAAAAGTCTATTATTTATTAGCCTCTTCTACCAAATCTTTCAACAGGTTATGGGCCCAGAGCTAGAAGTGTAAAAGGCTAATAAAAGTAAAAGTAAAAAAAAGGTAACGTTCAAGTAAAAAAAAAGGTATCGTTCATGAAAATGTCGGCAGAAGTTGAATTCGCCATCGACAAGTTAACAGGATCAGAAGATTTCCCATTGTGGAAATTTCAGATTTTAGTCGCGTTCAAATCACAAGACTTGTATGATATAGTTAGTGGTTCTAATAAATTAGAATCCCTACAAGATGGTAAAGAAAAGAAGGATTGGGAACGTAAAGATGCTAAAGCACAAAGACTGATACTGTCAACAATTGAAAAGAAAGTAATGCTTCACATTACCAGTTGTACTACTTCGAAAGGCATGTATGACAGACTTTGTATGGTTTATGAAAGAGACAATGAACAAGAAAAATGTCATTTATTACAAGAATTCTTCTTGTTTAATTTTGAAAAAGGAACAGATATGGCATTACATATCAGTAAATTAGAAAATCTTGTTTTTAGACTAAAAACTTTAAAACATGAAATTTCTGATGAACTAATAATTTCAAAAATATTAACTACTTTACCGGAACAATTTAAATATTTTAGCACTGCTTGGGAGTCAACTACACAAGCTGAAAGAACATTGACAAATTTAGTAGGAAGATTAGTTCAAGAAGAAAATAAAATTAAACAAAATGAAGAAAATAACGTAGCTTTTAAAATAGAGATGAAAAAATGTTTTAAATGTCAAAGTACTTCACACATAGCGCGTAATTGTCCTAAAAATAACATAAGAATACAAAAACAATGTTTTAACTGCAAAAATTTTGGTCACACGTCAAGTTCATCTAAAAATGTCAAAATTATATGTAAAATTTGTAAGAAGAATAACCATACAGAAAAAGATTGTTACTTTCGAGATAAAGCTTGTAAAATATGTAATAAAAGTAATCATGACGAAAAACACTGCTATCTAAGAAATAAAAGCAATGAGAAATTATCCTTTATTTCCGTAAACGAAAATGTCTCAAATGACAAAATTAAAAATACTAATAAAGCTCTATTTACAAATAATAAGAATTATGTCAGTTTTGTTGTAGATTCAGGTTGCACTACACATATGACAAACGATAAATCAATCTTGAAGAATTGTCAGAAAAACAGTCAAGCAGTACTATTAGCAAAAAACGACAAATCAATGAAATCTAACGGTGAGGGAAGTTTTGAAAGTGAAGAATTTAATATGAAGAAAATACTGTATGTTCCTGATTTATGTACAAATTTATTATCTGTAAATTCAGTTACCGAAAATGGAGGAATTATTACTTTTACGAAAAACATAGTTGTGATTAATTATGAAAACAAAACAGTATGTGAAGGTAAGAAACAGGAAAATGGTTTGTATACGGTGAATTTAAAAAAGGATAATAACGTTAATAGTTCATTGTTAGCACCAATAAATAATAAAGCGATGTTATGGCATGCTAGATTAGGTCATCCTGGACTAACAAATATGAAGAAAATGATTGAATTAACTAATGGAATGAATATAAATGCAAAGGACTGTGAAAAACTTGATACTGTCTGTGAAGTCTGCATTAGAGCAAAACAGACAAGACTTCCATTCAAAAATGTAAGACAGCGAGCTGAACGTACACTTCAGATTTTACACACGGACATATGTGGACCAATCGAACCGACAACATGGGATGGAAATAGGTATGTTCTTACAATAATGGATGACTTTACACATTTTTCATTTATATATTTATTAAAAAGTAAAAATGAAGCAGCACAGTTTCTTAAAGAATTTATTTATGAAGCAGAAGCTTTTCATAATTTAAAAGTGGCAAAAATACGCTGTGACAAAGGTGGAGTGTATACAAGTAATGATTTAAAAATTTGGTGTAAAAATAAAGGAATAGTATTCGATTACACAATACCAAATACACCACAGCTTAACGGAAAAGCAGAAAGACTTAATAGGACAATAATAGAAGAGACCAGAGCAATGCTTTTTGAATCAAAAGTAAATAAAGAATTATGGGGTGAAGCCGCAAGAGCAGCAACCTATATTATAAACAGAAGTCCATCGGAAGCAGTAGAAAGTACACCTGCAGAAAAATGGTTCAAAAAGAAGCCAAATGTGTCAAACATAAGAAGATTTGGTTGTTCAGCATATTCAAAAATATTAAGAAAGAATAATAAATTGGAGCCAAGAAGTAACAAATTGATGTTTATTGGTTATACTAACAATGGTTATAGATTGTGGGATACAAATAGAAGAAAAATCATTATTGCCAGAGATGTAATTTTTGATGAAAATTTTATAAAAACATTGGAAGACGATAAAGAAAACATACATGACAGTAAAACTGTTTGTATTATAAAAAACCAGGAAATTTCAAACGAGGATTTTAATGAAAGTAATTCGAATGAAGATACTGAAAACAATGAATTAGAACAGACAGAAGAATTCGGAAGAGGGAGAAGACAAAAAAGATTACCTGCAAGACTGAATGATTAGGTTTTATTGACGTATAAAGAAGCAATATCTGGAGACGATAAAAACAAATGGATAAAAGCAATCGAGGAAGAAAAAGAATCATTGAAGAAAAATAAAACTTGGGAACTTGTAGACAGAGATGAAGTGAAAGAGAAGAAGATATTAACAAGTAAATGGGTGTTTAGAATTAAAGATGACGGACGATATAAAGCAAGATTAGTCGTTCGAGGATTTCAACAAAAAGATGGTTTGGATTATGAAGAAATTTTTAGTCCAGTAGTTTGCAACAGTGCAATACGAGTAATGTTTGCAATAGCGGCAAATAGAAATATGAAAATGAAGAAATTTGATGTGAAGACAGCTTTTTTATATGGGGAATTAGAAAAAGAGGAATATATGTATTTACCAGAAGGTTACGAAGAAGATGGAAGAGTATGCAGATTAAAAAAGGCACTCTATGGTCTAAAACAAGCACCATTGACTTGGAATAAGAGACTAACACATTTTTTAAAGTCTATAGAACTGTATCCTTTAAAGTCTGAACAATGCATATTTAAAAATAAACAATGTTCTATTTTTCTAGCAATTTATGTAGATGACGGCTTGATACTAAGTAATAATGAAGCTGAAATAGAAGAATTACTTAAAGGTCTACGAAAAGAATTTGAAATAACTACATGTAATAATCCAAAGACATTTCTGGGAATGGAAGTTACTAAAACAGAGGAATATATTCGGCTTACTCAAGAAAACTATGCTGAAACAATATTAAAAAAATTTCAAATGCAAGATGCAAAAACAACCTCTACTCCTATCACTGAAAATATAAACATCAATCCAGATAAAGAAACAAATTTTCCATTCAGAGAAGCAGTAGGCAGCATATTATATTTATCTAATAAAACACGACCAGATTTAGCATATGCAGTGGGATATGAAAGCAGATTTTTGGACAAACCATCGGATTTCAGCGTAAAAAATGTAAAAAGAACTTTAAGATACATAAAAGGTTCTTTGAGAAAAGGAATCTGTTTCTCAAGAGAAAGAGATCTCCAATTAGAAGCATATTGCGACGCAGATTACGCAGGTGACGTCGAGACCAGAAGAAGTACAACAGGCTACGTCATCATGTTCAGCGGTGGTCCAGTGAGTTGGTGTTCACGACGACAGTCAATTGTTGCCCTCTCGAGTACAGAAGCTGAATACATAGCTGCTGCCGAATGCTGTAAAGAACTTTTGTATTTAAAATGTCTCATCGAAGAACTTTTAGGTATTACACTGAATATATCTTTAAATGTAGACAATCAAAGTGCAATTACCTTAATTAAGAATGGAGTACTCAACCGCAGAAGCAAACACATCGATGTAAGATACTGTTTTATAGTTGAAAAAGTAAAACTTAAAATAATTAAAATAAACTACTGCCCTAGTAATGAACAAGTTGCAGATATATTTACTAAGGCATTAGGTCCGATTAAATTTGATAAACATGCTAAATTTTTATTAAGTTGTGTAGAATAATTTATATTCGTTTTTAAACATAAAAATTAAGAGAAAGTGTTGAATATGTAATTTATATAATGTTTAAAAATGAATATAAAAACAAAATCAAAGCATACATTTTTATTGTAATTAAAAAATATCAAGTACTCAAAAAAAACAAGATAATTATGGTGATATAAAAATATTTTGTATGGGCTGTCATTCACTGTCTTATATAATAAAATATAAATAATAAAAGTAAAAGTCTATTATTTATTAGCCTCTTCTACCAAATCTTTCAACATCTTAATCTGTACAGATTCCCTCAGCTCAGTTTTGGGTGTAGCAAATACCGTGAGCACAGATCCGCTTATCCAAGCGATAATAGGTCTCATAGGCAATCTTCATGCGCTACACGTACAAGTTAGATTTCTTTGGATACCAGGACACGTGGGAATTTTAGGTAATCACCAAGCGGATGAATCCGCGCGAGAAGGTGCAAACCGTACTATGACCATCCAGTATAAGATACGACCTGATGATATGCTATATCTCTTGTCTCAGCATTGTGGTGATTTGTGGCAGGCGGAGTGGAGTCGATCCACTGATAAGCTCAGGCATGTCAAACAGTCCGTCGATACATGGAAAAGTCCAATTCCTCTCACCAGGCAACAACAAGTCACCATAACCAGGTTACGCATCGGGCACATTAAGGCGACACATCTGTATCTGCTGCTGAAGGAACCTGTCCCTATGTGCGACACGTGTAACGCGCGTTTGACTGTGGCTCATGTATTACTTTATTGTAATAAGTATACTCACGAAAGGCAACTGTGTCAGTTGGAGAATACCATCCCTGCAATCCTGTCGAATCAGGATGAAAATATAACGAAACTCCTCTCATATCTCAATATAACCGGACTGATAAGTCTAATATTTTAGTACCTTCTCCTACTTTACTTTCTTCATATTCGCATTAAGCGAATTTATGAAATACCCAGTAGTAGCTCTTATCTACTTTTCACATTTCTACGTTACTTATAATAAGAATATATCCTTGGATTCAGCCATAATACTCGTACTTTAACACGTCTTACATACAGGATATAAGATCCTGTCTTTTTTTTTAACTGGTTATAAGAACCAGTTCTTTCATTAAATTTACATTTTGGCGGTAATGACCCTGGCAGTCGATCCGCCTTATCTCAAACAAAAAAAAAAAAAAAAAAATACAGAAAATGAAACAACCGACATATATACCTAGATACTAGATTAATAAACATCTGAAGAAAATTTTATAAAAAAATATTGACAGTCAGAATATTAGAAAAAAATAATTTTGTAGAAGACTGTCTCCAAATTCTAGCTGTAGTACAAGCAAGAAGAAGAAGCAACAGGTCTTGGGCTATTTGTGAATGAAGAGTTTTTTAATGAAGTCTCTGCTTAGAAACATGTTATTAGTTTCGAGAGGAAAAGGTTTTATATGAACTATTGTATAATTAAGGGGGGGGGCAAGTCCCGAAGTAAGCAGTTTCAAGCCAGCCCATCCATGCTGTTTTTTCAAGCTTCGCATTTACATAATTTCTAAGGTCATATGCAGCCGATGAATGTTGAAGATTACAAAGTATTTACATGATAAAAATAAACAGTAACATCCCGGGCGAGGTACCCAGACCTTTGAATTGTGAAGCGACATCGTTATTTCTAGACTATATTGGTCGGTCTCTGTGTTTTTTAATTTTTATTGCACATTAGCTCAGTAATAATGAGTAAATTTGACTTGCTTCAGAGTCCTTCAGAAGATGACACTGAAAAGACAGTCTAAACGCGAACGAAAGCCGAAATAATGAAGACCATCGCCGAGATGGTCAGGGTAAATCGGGTAGAGTATGTTTGTAGACTATATACTAAGCTTGAAGTAATGGTATACAGGCCTAGCACAGACTTGCGCCAAGAAGCCATGCCGAAAATGATGGCGACTTCTACCGTATAAGTGGCATGTGAATAAATGCACATATAACATAGATCACATCTAAATAAATATAAAATAAAAATCACCATTAGGTTGGGCATAAACCGTCAACACTTACCAGGAAGGAAGGTTGTGGGTAATTCACCACACAACGTGGGGGAACTAACGCAAGACCATCACTCCATGCTAAAAAGTGATTGGGGCAAGAATCTACTATCCGGTTAGCTTGAGTATATGGAGTCGCAAGTTACCTTAGCTGCAGGTCATTATTATTTTTAAAATTATTATTATAATTAGCTTATTAATGTCTCCAGAAGATACATACAGCCGTAAAATTTGAACATATCCATTCTGCTATTTTAAATGAGGCAAAGATACTCTGTTACGAAAAGGAAATATCGAATATATACGTATTCGTGCCTTATATCGTCTTGAAAGCTCTAATTAAATGAGACAGATATTTCTATAAGTCTTGTTTCTCTTAGTTATTGTTACATGGAAATATAGTTGTACACACACATACCTATATTCCCTTACCTATATTCCCTAGTGAAATACAAACTCATGATTTTCAGTGTTCGAAATTTGAATGCTACCACTGCACTATGTTGGTCTGTGTTGTATTTTATATATATTGGACACTAATGCTATGTTTGAGGAAAATTGAGAAATTCTGAATCAAATATACGTAAATATATTCTATGAAAGAACAGCCATTGGCAAATACAAAGCTGAAGAAGATAGTTCCTCCATTCATACATATGTGGATAAATTCTTCTGTGTGCGAGGCGTCGGGCGCAGAAATGCCGGAAATAGCAGCTCCTTCCTGGAATAAAACAACGAAGACGGTATTATTCCGATGCTATTTATCACGATCTATCTGGCGCACTGAACTTCATACTCAATGCATTGCGATCTTGCATTATGCAGCTGCAGAGAAAATACCCACAACAACCGGACTCCGGAATCGTTTCCCGGACTTAATAGTCGGCTTATCTTTATGCCCGGAACAGAGAAATATGCTTTGAGGTATTTGTTGTGCCCGCATAAAGGCCAAGGAGCCGGCATAAATTTGTTTTTGTCTAAGGAATCGTCGGAGTTTGAATCGCTTTTAAGTTTTCAGTTTTAATGTATGATTATGTGCTTCTTTTGTTAGCTTTTGATATATGGTAACTTTAAAAAAGATTGTGAAGGTATAGGATGCGGTATTATAGATTATATTTTTATATTCCATTTTACTGAATACAAAATTAGAAAGTAATTTCTTTGTTCTCTCTTTGATTACGATTAAGTATACGAGATTGATGATTTTAACTTTTGTGTCTATTACTATTTGATTGAATGATTACGTTGTATATGTATAAGAAATAAGTCTCAACACGTGGGATACTCAAATCAATGACAGTGTTTTCATTTTGATTTATAGCAGCCTCTATACATTCAATAGTCTTGTAATGCAATATTCTGTAATAACATTAATGCTCTCCCTCAAGAGTTCAATAAAGTGAATTGAATTTTACTACCTCCATTGTTTTTATTTAGTTTAAACTTTTTCAATATCATAGGTATACTGTTCATAACAACAGAATATAGACCAATGTTTCACATGCTGTGCATAATATTGTCTGACAAAATATGTTGTACAAACAATTTCCAGGCAAACAATAACATTGTTCACTAACAAAAATATTATGCAAAATTATTAAACGTCTAGCTCTATAGAGGGACTGCTTATGGAGATTATAATTTTACGTTCTTTTGTATTTTGCAAATTTATTTGATTGATACTAAATTAAACATCATATTGAAGACAGAATTAGAAACAGTGTTATTAAATAAATTAAAAAATTGTTATATCTGAGACAGTATTTCGCAAGTTTGTTCTTGCACAGGTAGTTGCGTTTAAATGGATTTTTTTTCTTGAAAATATGACGAAAACATTTATTGGTATTAAGTCCAAATAGTGTGGATATCTATTTGAGAGATTGTGAATTGTGTGAGTGTTGTACTTTGCACAGAATAAAAGTTTACTTCAGTAAAGTAAAATTTATACGTCGGGTATCTACTTGAAATCTATTATACCTATAGGGAATGCTATGTTATTTTTTTTAGTTTAGTTACCTATTAATTTTAGATAAAAATGTTTCAAATAAAATTTGTGGATAATTAAATTCTGTGCTTGCATCGATTTAATTTTGCACATTTTTAAACCTGTAAAATCTAATTTGAAGTTTAATAAATATTGCAAATTTGTACAGATAGCCATGAAATTGATACAAAATTGCAAATAAATACATAACATTTGAATTTTTAGAATAATAACTTTTAATTATATGTAGTTTTCCTCCATGATAAAAAAGTTCTGTTTATAAACCAAACCATAATAAGTGGTAATTTAATAATTACAAATTTTCTTTTTATAATATATTAGAAAGCAGTAGTAACAAATCAAATAAGGTGTAATTTTTCTATTATGCGTTTCTTTGTAATTTTGTTTCAATTCCATGGATATCTCTACAAATCTGAAAAAGGACTATTTATGAAACTCTAATGGCCGGTTTCACCTACATCAAATACATCTCTAAATAGCTTATTCGTCGAATAAGAGAAAAATATCGCATCGAAACCATAACACAAATGACGGTATTTATTCTAGGTATCATATTTTGATGCGATATTTTTCACTTATTCGATAAACAAACTATTCCAAGGTTTATTTGATGTCGGTGAAACCGGGCATAAAATAATTGTAAAAATTACAGTGTTTGAAAAAGTGGATAAACTCTTTTTTCTTGGTTATTATTGCATAAACACATATTGCTTATAGGGCATGATTTAATCAGTGCAATATTTGTGATTGAAATGTGAAAAAATAATTTTGGAACTTCCGATATAACTGGAAGTGACATCAACTTTGTAAATTTAAATCAACCTATATTTTTTGTTTTGTTTCCAACCATATCAAATTTATTAGTATTAACGTTATTCATTTTCTAAAAATAATTACTTTCTTTCGCTTGATTTTTATCGTTAAGTGACATAATTTAATATATGAGAGGACTGTGACTATATTGAAGATCTGAAGAACAGAATACGCAATGCCGTTCATGTAATTGACAGAAGCTTAATAATGTTATGAGTGAATTAATAATACCTATTTTAAAATGTATTAATGTAAATGAGGGACATGTTGAATAAATGTTTTGTTAGGTACTTGTAAATTTCTTATCTTACGAATATTAAATAAAAAAATAAATGAACTTATTAACATAGTATCATGAAATGAATTACTGTCATAAATTACATCTCTTTACGATGAAAATTGTGCGAAAAAAAGTAATTATTTTAAACAAATGAGTAACGTTAACACCAATAAATTTGGTATGCCCGGAGAGAGAACAAAAAATGCAATCCTAATTTATAAAAACATAGTATGGGTTGTATTTAAATTTACAAAGTTGATATCACTTCCGGTTACTCCGGAAGTTTTACAATTACAAATTTCACAAAATTCAATCAAAAATATTACACTGATTAATTAATGTTCTATAAGCAATATGTGTATATGCAATAATAAGCGAGAAAAAATCTGATGTGGACACCACACGACTTCCTTGTACGATTATTAAACTATACATATTTTTTTAATAACTAAATTACAAAATATTAATTTTAACTTTAAAACGGTAAGATATATAGCTACCATAATCTAACCCGGTTCTTTTTAAAGAGAGTTTTGATTACAACAAAGAAATATTTGATTACAACAATGAATATGACTAATTTCACAATAAAAATATAATATTTGTTATTGTACGAATCATAAAATTGCACGTATTTAACGTAGTTTGACATGAACATTTTTTTAATTTTTTTGTTCTAATCCATAGCAAGCTTTATTACAAAAACAAAAAAGTATATAATTTTTAAATTTACATATCTCGCTTATACAAAGGGCTAATTTAATAATACTTGATGTGATAGACGCAGAAATTAATTCTCTAAAACTTTTATTTGAAGCATTTATTTCTAAAATCAAAATAAAATCATTTTATTCAAGAAAAACTGTTAACAACTTCAAGTAATGTACCACTTCCGGTTAGCTTATTTTAACCAAAATCTATTATTTAAATCGTAGAAATGGGCTAATAGGATCAAGGAGAAATTAAATAAACGAAGAAAGAAATTATGAAAAATTCATGGACCTCGCTGGGATTTGAACCCAGGGCCTTCCTATATCTATATCCCAGCGAGGTCCATGAATTTTTCACAATTTATTTCTTCGTTTATTTAATTTCTCCTTGATCCTATTAGCCCATTTCTACGATTTAAACATTTAGGATGGATCACAAATATTTATAATCTACAAAATCTATTATGTTATTTCGATTGACATAAAAGTCTTGTATACCAAATTTGAAAAGTTTTGGATTATATTTTAAAACAGTTTTTCATTAAAATCTATTATAGGCTTCATGTAAAGTGCCACTTCTGGAAATTGTGTAATAACCAGAAAGGGAGGTGCACAACTAGATGTTATAGCAGTCCTAAATACAAAATTTCAATTTTCTACGGCTTACCGTTTTTGAGTTATGCGAGATACGTACGGACGTACGTACGTACAGACGTCACGACGAAATTAGTCAAAATGGATTCAGGGATGATCAAAATGGATATTTCCGCTGAAATCTGAAAACCGAAATTTTTCGCGATTGCAATACTTCCTTTACTTACCTACAAGGAAGTAAAAAGGGTGTATCCTCGTTTTCAAACACTATATAAGATATATCTGTGTAATGATAATTTTTAAAACCAAAGTACTGAAAAATTAATTATACAATTAGTTTTAATTTAGTTTGTTACTATTAAAGATATCTTATTTCAAAGTATGTTATGGTTATAATAAATATTTAAACAATATCAATTTCAAAGTTGGCGGAATAAACATATCAATTAGGTATTATTAAAAAAACATTTTGCTGTTTTATGGTTTAGTTTTCCAGCTTGTGTCTATTATAACATAAGTTTATTCGCTGGTTTATAATATCATGTAGTCTCTTGTGATAGTAGTGAACGGACGTAGGATGTTTATTTCTGTATATCAAGAGATGAACAAATTGATATTTAAAGTGAAAAACAAATAAGATTTGTGTTAATTTGTGTTTTAAGACAAAAGACCCAGGTATGGATATTCTCTATTAAGATGTGTCATAATTTACTCTATGTAAAATTTATGTTATAAATGAAATTATTATAAGATCTTGTATTCATATTCATTTTCCATTATTGATCTTCTTTATTTATAATACCTGCATACATATTTATGTTTTGTAACATGACCACAAAGTCAAAATACTATTTAGTGTTAAATAATTTGATTTGTTATGAAAAATCACATTATAAATTCAGATCCATTTTAACTTGTATTTTCTATTAAAATTTGTTAGTGGTGAAATTTATACTACATCGTGTGGTTCTATCCAAATCAATTTTAGTGTTTATTTTACGCGGATATTTTAGAATATATACCACTATCTTCATTTATTTCTGGATATAACGGAAATGTTTAGCAAATATTTAAACAAAATAAATTAGAAAATTAATAACTGAAGAAATTGGAAATAAGGTCATTGTTTCTTCCAAAACACTTCTCTTAAATAACGTTTTTCGAATTCTTACCTTTAGTGACACTTTATCTATTGAAATATTTTTTTTAAAGTAACATTTTAGTACTGAATATGGATAAAATGTTTACTAAAATCTAAAATATCTACCACTCAAGAATTTTATTTTGATGGTTATATATTTGCAATTTGAAAAACCAGTAAACATACTAAAGGAAATATTTATAAAGATTTTGGCATTATTTGAGAAAAGAATACCTCCTTCCGCCTTGTAATTTTGAGTTTCTTTGTTATATTTTAGCTAAAAGACGAAAATGCAACAAAAAACTGGAAGTAAAAGGGTGGGAGGTATTTTAGAATCCAGCCAAAATTTCTTTATTTACTAATGACTTACCATACTTGCAACTACTTATTGACAGTAGGGCACAGTAAATAGGTAAATGTCCGTAGTAACCAACAATATTTGCGTAAATAACCCGAAAAATAAAGGTCAAAAATCAATCACATTATGTTGTCTCTAATTTTAATAAAAAAATCTGATGTGGCCAGCACACATCCTGTGTACTATGTACAAATTTCATACATAAATTTTCTTGTAAAAGATCCTATATTTCCAGTATAGTTATTTCATAAACAAACTATGCAAATTGCACTTGACCCTGACATCTTTTTTATCTTTTCCCATTCGTTAGGGGTGGCTATTTTTTAAATTTTTTTCTTCCACTCATTTCTGTTTTGCGACACGCAAAACAGAAATGAGTGAGAAGAAGAACTGAATGAGAACGACACGTTCTCATTCAGTTCCTTTTCTCTCAAGTCTTCCGCAATACAGTCTTTCATCTTATCTCTGGTCTTCCTTTGTTTCTTCTACCTTCTACTTCTAAGTTATTGATTCTTCTTCCAATATATTTTTCATCTCTCCTCATAACATGTTTAAACCAATGTAATAGTTTCTCTTGTATCTATCTAGAAACTTCTTTCACTCGAGTCATTTCCCTTATCCTTCAAATCCTTACCCTATCTTTCCGTGCTTTCTCCATCATCTATCTCAACATCTTCATCTCTGCCACATTAATTTTCTTTTTATTGATACTGACAGTTGTTAATTTGAATTATGTGGATATATTAGCAGTTTCCATGGTTAGAATAGCTGGCTGATTTATGAAATTGAATCTTTATAATTCTTTAACTCTATATCTATTCAATATGAAGTATAAAATGCAATCTAGTCGTATAGACATTTAAAATTTATTAACATTGAATGATATTTAACTGCTTTTTTTCAAGAAAAACTATTAAAAGTTGCAAAAGAGGGTACTTCCAGTGGAAGAATTATAACCAAAATCTAATTATCTCTGCATACGGATCTAAACTTGAAGAATACGAAAAAATATATAAGTTTTGGAATCGTGCTATTGGAATCCAAAATGTGCTTATTCATTAGAAACTCACTATTAAATTTTTTGAGCAAAGACAATACCTTGCTTACCTAAAGGTGACGGAAGGTAATATATTAAAAGACGTTTATATTTATTCACTGAAATTAATCTCTTAGATTAAATATATATCTTTATTTAGTTACTATTATTAATTTTATAGTATAATAAGTGATGATGTAGCATGAATAAAGTATAATTTCCGTTAAACCATTATCCTTAAAATTGAATATAGTATTAACAAAAAACTATAAATCTATATTGTGACGACAGCAATATTAATTTTATTTTGTGACAATACTGTCAATTAAAAGAGCCCTTAAAATTTTAGTGTTCACGGTGTACCAAGTATAACACATAAAAATAACACTTAGATTTTAATTTCTTCAATTTCAAAAAGCTTTTCAATTACTTTGTGCAATAACAATTATTTCTCTTCTTAATTCAATAAAAGACAGATATTATTCTATGAATTTTAAAGCCACGATTTTATAAAATGTAGGTTAAAATCACCCCGGTAGAGAGGACATGAAAATCTAATATCAGTTTGAATTATGAAATCGTTAAGCTAACGTCGTAATTGAATGAAAATTCAAGAAGGATGCAAGTACGTTATAAATTGTATCTTAATAAGAATTCTCCAAGCTTGTCTTGTGCCAAAAACGTTATCACGAAGTTTCCTTAAGTGAACTGTACTGTAATACGTGTTTATATAGAAAATATGTCTTTGTAATTTCCTTTCATTATTCTATGAAAAACATAGCAATATTTATCTTTCAAAAGTGAATACCAGACTATAAAATCAGTTGAGGCTATAAAATATTGCATGTTTTAATAAACGAATTGTAAAAAATGATATAAAACTGGAAATAAACATTTCTTGAAATGAAATAAAAAAGTGTGAATTATATTTTTATAGCGACAGTTTTTACGGCATTTCAACATGAAAATTACGTATTTTATGCGACAAGTATAACACATGTTCATAAAAGTATATGAAAAATAATTGAATTTATTGCCCGAGTTATGGTTCTACGTGTACCTATTTATTTTATTTTTGCAGTGTTTGTAATTACGTAATAAAAAATTACATTATAATCTGGAAAATAAAACAATTTAGGTTGTTTTGAGATGTGTCGCTATGTTCACGAAGTGACAGGTTTTACTTTGAAAAACTCTTTCATTATAAACATTACAAACTCTTAATTACTTTCATTCTAAGGAGTAATTGGTTTTATTAAAGTTTAAAAAAAGTAAATAAGTTTGATAAGTCTGTAATTTTTTCACTTTTCTTTACTTGTTACTGTGGTTGCGAGTCGCTCTTAACAAGTAGCCTTAAATCGCTGGTTATACGGACTACTTATAAAATACTTACTTAGCTAGATACGCTATGTTCTCAACTTTGGTGAACAATATTTTTTTGTGGCAGAATTAAAATTTATGATTTTATTTACCTCTGCGTATGTTCTTCCAAATGCTAGATTTTGTTTTCAACCTATTTGTCTACCGAACGTACAGTGCCCATTTTATCTGTTCCTGCCTGAAAGTTTAAGAAAAGGTAACACAGAGTACATTTTACTAGCCACTTCATGTAAATAATATATTTTCTGTCATAATCCACAACAACGAATAAGTCGTTAATTATAAAAATCAAAATTATAAAATCTCAGTCACTTATGAAAAGTAAAATGGATTGCCCATTCATGAATTTTCAGGCGGGAACAGATTAAACGGCCACCTGCATATATACAACAGTACAACCCAAATAAAATGTTGAAAATTATAACAATTAATGTATTTTTTGCTAACGCCTCGTTTCTCAAACATTCCTACTCGGGAAATAATACAATACTTGTTACTCTTGTTGAATAAATAACTATTTTAACATTCAGATTCAACTAAATCGTAACAGAACAATTCACAAGATGAAACTAAATCTTGAATACGCAGGGGTCGTGAAAATAACATTTTTTGTATAACTTGTAAATTAATGAAAAATAATACGAGTATATCGGTATATTTTAAATACGTTTTTGTATACTGAACTGAAATAACTTTCTACTAGCTTAACAAAATTGTAAAATTCAACCAATTTTTCAATATTAATCATATAAAAGTACATTTTACCACTTAAGACGTATTTTTATATTATTAGTTTACATAATAGTTCTTGTTCAGTATACTAAAACAGTTATTTGGGTTATACGTGCAGAAAGTGTTCTCTTGCAGCACGAATAAGCAAATTAAAGTATGAACTGTAAGCGAGTTCTCGAAGTCTGTAAGTCTAATAAACATTTTCTGGACGTGTTACTTGTACTATTTTTCCGGCAACCGGTTGAAATAACGGAAAAGGTTATCATCATTTAAAAATTCCGAATGTTAGTTGTTCTTATAGACAGTTAAAATGACGAATCACATAACTATATATATAGGTACCTTTGTTACGATTTTTATACGGCCAATATCTGCATTTATGGTCTCACTAACTCGGCCGTAAATGCTTTCCAACATACTTAATACCGTCAATAGCTATTACATATATTTATTATTTTTCAAAAAATTACATTACGTCATCGTTACAACTTTAGAAAAGGCTGGACTATTACCTGACACAAAGAGAATATAGAAAAGAAACGCCTTAACAATGAACTGAGAAAATGGTGTAGAACTTACTATCAATTCGGTGCTAGTAGCAAATGGAATCTTCATCATACAGGGTGTAGAAAAGGGGTTAAATTTTTTGAGGGTGTGTATATTTCGATGTTTGAACAAAAATATTTTCAAATATTTGGAAAATTCAGGGCATGATTCATGAAGTGTACATTTCTAGTGCCACTAGTTGACACGAAATTTTTAATAAAAATAATGAAATATTTAATTAGGCAACTGATATTGAATAGCAAATAATTAAATTAATTACTATTTTTGTTAAAAAAAATATATCATTTTGGAAAAGTTCTTATTGATTTCGAATCTGCCAATCGAAGTACTCTAAAAAAATACCCTTTTTTAACATCCTGTGTAATAAAATATGAATGTCCGAAAGCAATATCCTTTTTATTGGTTCTGAAAATGAACACTTCAAGAACTACGAGTATGTTCTTAATTTTACGAATTTTGGAAAAATTCTTATTCATTTAGAATCTGTAAATTGAAATATCATCATAGTTTTACCCTTCTTTAACACCCTGTTTAATCAAATATGAATGTCCAAAAGCAATATCCTTTTTAACAGTGCTTTTTTCTTGTAGAAATAAATCTGTTGTGGCCAGCACAATACCTCTCGCTACTTCCGTTTTTGGTTACATAAGTATAGGGCGCGTGCAGTCATGTGACATTGTTGGCCTTGGCAATCGGATATGGGGGCCCGTTTCAGAATGGCAACTGGTAATTATGTACATAAATGTCAAATCTCAGAATTTTTCATTAAAAATATCAAGATTTTTTAAATTCATGTAGTTCATTTGTCACTAGTAATGTGGAATTTACTTGTTGTGGAAAATAAACTGGGATTGGAAAATCCCTAAATTTAGAATGAGAAATTATGATATTTGACATCTATGTACATAATTATTAGCTATCATTCTGACACGGGCCACCATTTCTGCTTGTTAAGGCCAACAAAGTCACATGACTGCTCGAGCCTTATTGTATTTAACATTTCTTGTATACCTACACTCTACACCAAAAATTCTACTTATATCTAATCTTTATATTTAGATTGTTTAATTTAAAACTCATTCTATGAAGAAATTTTGTCCTACTCATCTAATTTTTCGAAATGTTTCTAATTCATTGTTGGGATTGACAGTATTTTTGAAAGGTAAATGTAATATACCTATAATTTTAAATATTTAACTATTAATACAATAAGAAAAAATCTTGAGTAATATTTTTGGATTTTTGACACTGACATTTATCCGTCAGTTGCAAACATTTTAATTTTGAATTGGTTTCCATGACATTATTTGGATTGTGAGATTTATTACAATAGATTATTATATAACTTATATTTCTTTATCTCTAAATCTATAACAGATATAATAGAATATTTATATGTATCAGATAGAGAATTTACTCTTCTTTAATACTAACAAGAATAAAAAAAATCAAAAAATATTTTTTTAAGAATCTGATTTTTCCGGTTGTCTAATTATTACCAAAATCTTTTCAGCTTTTCCTAGTAATTTTCGATTGAGAAATACGTAATTAAACAGATATTATGTATTATAGTTTTTGAGAAATCGTCCTTCCAACGTCCCAGACACATACACACACATACATGCACACACATACATACACAGACATCATCGTAAAAATATTAAAATCGGACAGTAGGGACCTTAAAACGTGCTTAATCATTAAAATCTGGATATGCGACTTTTCGCATGAATCCAATACCTCTCTTAGCGAGAGATAAAAAGAACTACTTTTTAACAAAATTAAGTAATACAAGATAAACATGTCATTTTCCTCGATTTAAGTACAAATATTTTTCTCAAACAGTGATCACTGGAGCACAAAGCACACAAACGAGCCCGAAAGAGAAATTCTATTTCCATTCTTACTGCTGCATTTGCACTAGTTTCCATTAACTCGGTGAACATTGCGATGAAATGACGTCGGCATATTTAGTGAGTCCGTATCCTTATATTGGCTTCCTCTGTCGAGTAATTTTTCATTTTCACGATTTTTCAATAGCGGCGAACGCAGCCGCGAAACGTGCCAACAATGTAGCGAGAAACAATGGCTTTGTTGGAAATTCACAATCAGCTTTGATTCCAGTGAAATTCCATCCAATCGGAACTGAATTTTCGCGATGGAAATAAATATCACAAAGAGAAATATTTTAATGAATTATAAATTAAAATATAAATTAAAACAATAGTCATTTACATTACAAGCTCCGTAACCGTAAGTAAACATGTGAATTTTGAGGCTTGTAAATCCATCACTGTCAAATGGTGATGAATTTACCAGTCACCAAAATACTTATTTGTTACCAACCAAATAAAATACTCTTAGGCTTAGTTACGATTTATGTTTTATTCTGATACGGACCATCAAAGTAGCTACAATTAATTTACTTAGTTCTCAAAAAATGGGAAATGTTGATACTTTTATGGCTTTGAATCGCAAACTTAATGAAAATAAACCTGACAACCATTTTCAAGGAGCTAATTTGTGCATTGAACACGTATTTTTGGACATGGATTTGAAATACAAAATAAAATAATCTGATGTGGCCAGCACAATACCTTCCGCCAATCCTGTATATTATGTATAAATTCCATACATAAATTTTCTTGCAAAAGATTCTAAATTTTCAGTAAAATTATTTCATAAACAAACTATACAAATTGCACTTGACACTGACATCTTCTTCTTTAGCTTTTCCCATTCGTTACGGGCCGCTATTTTTCATTTTCTTCTTCCACTCATTTCTGTTTTGCGTGTCGTTCTTACTCAGTTCTTTTTCGTCTCAAGTCTTCCGCAATACAGTCCTTCCAACTTATCTTTGGTCTTCCTCTGTTTCTTCAACCTTCTATTTCTAAGCTATTCATTCTTTTTCCAATATATTCTCCATCTCTCCTCATGACATGTTCAAATCAATGTAATGGTCTCTCTTGTATCTTTCTAGAAACTTCTAACACTAAAGTTATTTCCATTATTCTTTCATTCCTTACCGTATCGTTCCGTATCTTTCCCAACATGTATCTCAACATCCTCATCTCTGCCACATTCATTTACTTTTTATTAGATGCGTTCAATAAGCCCCAGGAAAACAAGCAATCGGAAGTAAAATTTGTTGAACGACTTTGCTAACCTAGCATTTGTTTGATTTGCTCACAAGCAAACCAAGCGCCAAATTTCTCGCTTGTCTGCTAACTTATGAAATATAATGGCGGGAAATGCAAATTATACATACATGAATTTAAATTGTATTGTTTCTATCTCTTTTTATGGTGTGTTTATATCAATTACTTGTCAAAAAGGCTTTCAAAGTTTTGTGATGAATGTTCATAACATTGTTAAATTTGAAATATTTTCTTAGAAAAAAGAAATCTTAAAAAAATGTTCAAAATTAATTTCCATTATCTGCAAAAAACTGTACCTATCTATAAATTCATTTTTTATAACTTTCCAGACCAATAAAATATATATGAGAGATACACATGTTATATTTGACAACTGTATAACTTTCTCAATGACATTTGTGAATATCAGTTCGTCATATAGCTAGAAAATTTTTCGGTGTACTAAGCAACAACTCTCGTTTACTTACGCATTTGCTTGAACTGCTTACTTCATTGAACGCACCTTTTGATAATGACATCTGTCAATTTGTATTATCTGAATATATTATCAGTTTCTATGGTTAGCATATATGGCTAATTTATGAAATTTAAATAAATAAAATAAATAAATAAATATTTCATCACGGCATATAATTCATTGCTGGCTGTGCCAATCTGCTTCATACACAGATATCGGTAATGATGGAATATTTGTACCGTGCGGACGCTTACCAGGCGTCACCTCACGGGCACTCAATGCTGGCGTGGAGAGGGCGCCACAGGGGTCAATTTTGTGCTATTAAAATTTGATGTAATTTGTAATATCTTTTAATTCGTTAACTCTATATCTATTGACTATGAAATATAAAATGCGATCAAATCGTATAGACAATAATATATTCTTCAAGTTATAATAAGGCTTAAATCAAATGAGGGTACTTCCGGTTGACCATTTATAACCAAAATCTAATCACTTGTTCTTCTGGATGTAAACTTGAGAAATATGAAAAAATTATAACTTTTGGAATCATGGTATTGAAGTTACGCGATCCGAAACTTTCGTCACATACACACACACACACACGCACACATACATTACATGGACTCTAAAATGTACTTATTCACTAAAAACTCATCATTGAATTTTTTGACCAAAGACAATACCTTCCTTACCTAAAGGTGACGGAAGGTAAAAATCTTGTGTAAAAATCGGCTTGGTATAGAACAGAACTAGTTTTTGTCCAACATTAAATTCCAACACCTCCTTCATCCACGCTTAGTGGAGTTCACGGCGTCACTGAAAAGTTACAGATCTTATATTAAGCGTCGATGGGAGCCAACATAAAGAGAATCGGCGTGATTAGCTTTCAGTGTAGTGATCCTTTGATGAGTAAATCATACTTAAATAGTGACAAATATTTGATGATAAAAATGTACCTATTACTTCCAAAAGAAAAAAAAAATTATATGTTTGATTAGTTTTACTGATACCAGGAATACATTAAGAGAAGTTCGTATTGAAATAGTTTGGTGATCACAAATTAGTGATAAAGTAGTTATTTTAATCGCAAATTACATTATTTAGTAACTAATCACATATTTTGGTGACCGTAAGCGAATAAACAGATGTTCGTATTGAAATAATTTGACGTTAAATTAGTTATTCTGAGTGGAAATTAGATTATTTATTAAATAAAAACGGAATAATAAGATAATCCGTATAATTAATAGCATCACCTCTATCTTTATTACAGTACCACAGTTTAGCTTTCTGAATGCTGGAAAGAGCAGTCAGTTACCTACTAGTGTTACAATATTGCTTTTTAAATTTCAAATATCAGAAAACACTAATAATTGTCGAGTGTTGGTTGAGATGCTAATGTTGGTGATGATTTCACGTTCAGATGAGTACCATGTACCATATTCCGAGATTTTCTGAAAGATTTGTAAAAAAAAATCTTTATTAGTTTATGTTTAATTAATTGACTTTAATATCATAATTATATAATTTTATATAAAACATTTGGATAAAAAATATTCTGGATGGTAGTATTTTATCAACAAGTGTAAGAATGATTTAGGCAAGTTTATCCTTTTCCTCCATTCAAAATCTTTTTCTTTCACAACGATTCACTTATATGACGGATGCAAACACGCCTCTTTATTCTCAGTATGTACATTTCTACATGTAGGATATTCCAATATTATACAACCATACTTAATATTTTAAAAAATTGATCTACTGAATTCAAAATCACACTAATATTTATTCAAAATAATGTCCTTGAAGCTGTAAATTTTGTAGGCCTGAATTATGTTTCATTTCAATTTTTCACAATAAAATATCCTAGAATTTTATGGTATTCATATGACCATGCACGCATATATTTCATTTCCACAGTAGTTATTCTCCTTTACTAGGTAACGTAGGTATACACGGTGTTTCAAAAATATTGTAAATTTTTTTTACCGACTAAAATGAGCAAAAAAGCTTGATTAATCACTATCTTTGTCAGTTTTTCTTCGATTTTTTGTTTTTCTCGGAAACAGCTGAAAATCGGATCTATGTTGATTAAGCTTTTTTTAACTCATTTTGGTCAGTACTATTTTCTCTTAAAAAAAATACAATATTTTTGAAGCACTCTGTATAAGAAAATCAAAGCATACACAAGCATCTATTACGCAGAACTTAACGTTTCCAGATGTGGTTTTTTTGACTTATTATCACTCGCCTACCTGCATATAATGAAGGTTTAGTTTTTTTTTGTCAAGAACATCATTTTTGTATTTTCAAAATAATTCTAAAGGTATGTTTACTTTCAAACACAAGTATGAGCATTTGTTTGAAATACATGTCAAATAAATAAATCGTGAAACATCAGCACATACAAGACCTCACACATTTTATTTAAATTGTACAATATCCTCATACATTTTGAGTGAAAAAAAAATAGCATAAACTGACATAGTTGATTACGATGTAGTTTTGATCAAATGATTAAAAATTAAAGTAGGCTGTAGATAATGCAGGTTTGGTTTAGTTAACTTTTTAATGAGGTATGTGACCACAATGGAATTTCATTGTATAGGTCATGAAATATAAAAATTAACCACTATAGCTTCTCATTCTCGTTATAATAATAAAAACCTAACATTATTTCGTAATAATATTGCAATTTGCAATTATTGAATGTTTTAGAAAATGGATATGGTGACGTCAGCATGGCCTGAGTTTACCACAAAATTGTTAGTCTCAGTCATTGTCTGGCATTTTTTTTTTGTATAATATCAATCAAAATAAAAATTTAGGTACGTTTTCTTTTTTGTGATTAAGCTAACATGTATATATATATATATATATATATATATATATATATATATATATATATATATATATATATATATATATGTTATAAGTTATGTAAGCGATTATTCGTTTACTCAAAAAAATATTTATTTATTGAAACGGAAATACAGGTTTCAGAAATACAATGAATGTAATATCAGAAATATAAGTTTATTGTTTTAAGACTTGTCTGTAACTAACTCAAAGTTTACATTTTCCTACTATATATAATTTTATGTTACATCTACATAGTCAGAAATTGGAGAATGCTTGGTTTACAGTTTTGTGGAAAGACGGATGTGTAATATATATCATTATTTTCTTTTGTGAATTACTAATTGAAAGCGACCTATAATTAACAAAATTAAGACAAATTAAAATACAAAATACAAAGTATATTTCTCTTAACTTGTGTACGAAATTGTTTACCTGTGTAAACACAACCACCTTTTTTTCTAAATTTTCCACTTGCATTATGGCTTGTTTGCTCACACAATATTTGTTGCATCACACTTGCATCTCACTCAAATTCTCATACATGTTTCTGAACATACCTTTAGAATAACAATCGAATTATTTTTTTAATACATAATCGGTTTAAGTAAAAATGCTGACAGTCTGGTTTTTGGGGTGTAATTAAACTGTTATTTGCTGAGGAAAACGCTAGAAACGCATTTCAGGAAGGATGATAAAATATTTGCTGAACGTATTGTTTACCTTCATATTTTTGCTGTTTACACATCAATAATAAGAAATGTCAAAACGCAGTAAACAAAAGAAAAGTTTTTCCCAGTTTTATTCCGTTATCTTTGTGCACTATACCTTACTGTATTTACTTATAAAATTTATTGTCTTAAATAAACTTTGGTCTTATTAAAGTTATTAGCAACTTACAACTTTATTACTTGTTGACTGTAATATCTCAAACTTGCTAACTATTACGACAAAAGTAGAATACCTAATATTAATTTTAAACTCAGTCTATGAGCTCTAGAATTTATAATATACTTATTTCTCAATGAAATTCCTGTTTTAATACATATTTACATAAAAGATATATTTATTTAATTAAAATTATTTAATCTAATGAGAATTAGAAGGAATAATTATTATAAAATAATCTTTTTATTATCACGGTAAAACACAAAAATTTATTGAAATAATATTCAATAATTCAAATTTTCAATAATATATATTCATTACGAACGTCACACGTCAATGATGTTGAACCGCATTTAAACAATGTAAATAATGTCAAATATAGACAATACGTGAGAATGTAAACTTTGTAATTGCAAATGCGCAGTGGAGGTATGACGAAATGAAGATAATTTGATACATACATATTTTGACAAGCAGTCATTAATAATAGATATTCACAAATATTGGTAGAAAGTAAAACAAAAATCTTGACAATTATAAATCATACTTAGGGTTACCATATCTGACATATATGTATAAAATTCTAATACTACTACGATGGCGCTACAGCCCAAATCGAGCTTTGGCCTCCTCAATTTTTCGCCTCCAAACTTTGCGGTCCCGACATGTGTCCTTCCATCTTCGTTCTTTTAGTAGTCCTTTGGCATATTTTTTTACTCCATCTTCCCACCGTAGCCTGGGTTTCCCGACTGGTCTTTTCCCTGGAGGTTGTCCGCGAAATACAATTTTTGGGGCTCTATTATCTGGCATTCTTTGAACATGTCCGGCCCAGCGGAGTCTAGCCAGTTTAATATATGTTGAGAGTTTTGGTTCATTATATAGCTCATACAACTCATGATTCATTCGAATCCTCCAGGCGTCACCGTCTTTCATGGGTCCGTATATTCTACGTAGGATTTGTCTCTCATATTTATCCAACATATCCGCGTTCTTGTCTGATAGGGTCCATGTTTCTCCTCCGTACGTTAATACAGTACGGATTATGGTTTTCTATATCCTGATCTTGGTTTTTCTGTGTATGTTTCGGGATTTAATTATCGGCAGTAGTGAGTGGTAGGACTTATTTGCTGCTGTTATTCTTTTTCTTATTTCGATGGATTCATCATTATTGTTTGATATATTTGAGCCAAGGTAGATAAAGTTATCTACTATTTCAAAAGAGAAGTCTCCAATGGTCATTTTTTGTCCCTGTTGATTTTGTTGTTTTCTGCTTTGGGTCATAACTTTAGTTTTATTTTTATTAACTTTAAGTCCCACTGATTTCGCGGCATCTTCTAGGTTAGTAAAGGATTCTTTAATGATTGCCTTAGTTCTCCCTAGGATATTAAGGTCGTCGGCATGTCCTACTATTTGATATGGTTGATTTAGGAGTGTGTAGTTCGTTCTTATATGGGAGTCTCGAATTACTTTTTCTAGCGCTATATTAAATAGGGTTGCGGCCAGCCCGTCTCCTTGTTTGAGGCCTTGTGATATTATGATGGCTTGACTCAAATCTCCATCTACTTTTACTTGACACTTGCTGTTATTCATCGTCCTTTTTAGTTTTGGTGGTATGTTAAGATCTGACATAATGGAGTATAGTTTCTGTCTGTCGATGCTGTCATAAGCCTGTTTAAAATCGATAAATAAATGATGGATGTTAATGTTGAACTCCCAAAATTTTTCAGCTACTTGTCTAACTGTAAAAATTTGATCTATGGTTGATCTTCCTGATCGAAAACCAGCCTGATATTCTCCTAGATGATTCTCTGTATATGCTTCTAGTTTGCTTTTGAGAATCATTGTGAAAATCTTATATGTAGTGCATAGCAGACTTATGCCCCTGTAGTTTTCACATCTTTTCTCTATCGCCTTTTTTGTATTGGGCATATTATGCTTGTTTGCCACTCTTCGGGCATTTCTTCTCCGTTCCATATTCTTAAAAGGAGCTGATGCATAATGTTAGTTAGTTCTTCTCCACCGTATTTGAGAAGTTCCCCTGGGATGTTATCTATTCCCGGGATTTTGCCGTTTTTGATTTTCTTTATTGCTTTTGCTACATCTTCTAGGGAGAGTGGGCCTATGGTTATGTCATCTTCATGTGGTTGATGTTCTTGTTCTTCTACTTGTATCTCCTGATTATTATTAGGATTCAGTAGTTCTTTAAAATAGGTTTCCCATTATTCCATTATATCTTTTTTGTCCGTGATATTTCTTTTTTGATCTTTCCACACCGTAGTTCTGGGTTTAAATCCTTTTTTGAAGTAGTTAACTCCTTTATATGCCTGTCGGGGGTCATTTTCTTTGAAGTTCTGTTCAGCATCTAGCATTATGCGATTAAGATAGTCTTTTTTTTCTTTTTTATTATTTTGTTAGCTTCTCTTCTTGAGGTCTCGTATATAGTTCTTTTTGCTCTTGTTGGCCTCTCAAGGTAGTTCACTCTATTTATATTTTTCTTTTGTATTACGAGTATCTTTTATCTCGAGATTTTAGATCCAGTGTCTCTTGTGCCGCTGATAATATAACACTCTTAATGTTTTGCCATTCTTCCTCTATTGTTCTCTCCTCTTCCTGAGGGCTCCTCAAACGGAGTTCTAGTGCTTGTTGGTATTTTTCTTGTGCGTTTTTAACTTTTAGACATTCTATGTTATACATATCAGTGCGTTTTTGTTTAATACTGGTTTGGGTCATTATGCGGCATCTATAACGCATGCACACATTTAATACACTCGAGGTATTTCTGTTATCAATTAGGACATGGTTTATTTGATTATGCGTTTTGCTATCAGGCGAGGTCCATGTCCATTTGTATATATTCCGTCTAGGGAAGCGCGTTGAGCATACTATCATTTGTCTTGCGGTTGCGAAGTGTATTACTCTTAGGCCATTGTCGTCACTTATGTCATGGAGACTGTTTCTTCCGATTATTTCTTTGTAGATTTCCTCTTTTTCTATTTTGGCGTTCAGGTCGCCAATTTAACATTTTTTGTCGTTGGAGGTTGAGGTATTGTACGCTTGTTCTAATTTCGCATAGAAACTGTCTTTAATGAAATCTTCTTTTTCTTCAGTTTCCGCGTGGGCATTGATTATAGAGATGTTAATTTTTTTTGTTTTAACTCTTAGTACGCATAATCTTTCATTTACAGGCCTGAAGTTAATTATGTTTTTCTTCGTTTCTCGGTCCACTATAAAGCCTGTGCCAAATTCATGTTTGGTACTGTTGTTTCCACTGTGGAAAATGGTATATTTGTTTGTATCAAGGGTGTCGCTGTGGGTCCATTTAGTTTCTTGCACCGCTAGTATATTTGGGTATTTCATTAAGTAGTTCTGTAAGAGCGCCTACTCTATAGAGAGTTCTTACATTCCATGTGCCAATTATCATGTCCGTATATAGATTGCGTAGTTCGTTTTTCTTTGTGGGATTTCTGTTCCGAGGCAAGTCTTGAGGTTTCGTAACATCTGTTGTTTTCCGAGGTGGGGAACCCATGTATAAAATTCACCATGGCCTAATTTTATTAGCGCAGATATTATCTATTACAAATAAAAACTTAATATAAGTTTGAACAGAAAAGAACTTTTTTATTATAATTATTATTATTTTCTTATTATTTTTATATTTTGTGAAACCGTGGAGACTTCCTTAAGTCGGGACATGTTTTATTATCTTATTGTTCCCTGTATTATACATTTGAAAAATAATGTAGAGAAAAGCAACTGCTTTGAGTTACGAACATATTGTCAATTTTCTTAAAACTACCGGCAGTTCTTATATTTTTGGTGTGTTATGCTGACCTTAAATTTTGTTTCAAATCACCTTGTCCTTTATTGGCAATTGAAACTGTAACTTGACAAAACGCGCAAGTATACTTTCGAATCAACTTATTAAAATTATACATTTTTATTTACACTATAATTATAATACTTTATGACGCAAAACGTAAGTAAACATGTACGAACAATTTCTTTATTTCTCGCGATAAAGTCAAGTGTCGAACGAGCGAGAAGTTTGATAAACAGGTTATGTATCTAGGTGGGGTATACCGTAGAATAGTGACGTTTCATCCGTCAGCACCAACACCCGCGCGCCTTTCAAATGAAATTATCAAATATAAGGTGAAACTGTGTACCCACAGCTACTATTTGTTTTATCTGAGGTTGTTTAGAAATTAGAGTGCAATGTGGGTAAAATGAAATAACATTTAAACGAAAATACGCGTTACTATTATTTTATAATTTCCACATTAAAAAAAAATCTGATGTGGCCAGCACATAACCTCTCGCCGTATATTTTACCTGGCTGTATGCATATAGCAAAGAATATTTTTATAAATACAAATAATATATTCATATAAATCTATGACGTATAAACTTCTTTGTTATTCAATAATAGCATGTCTCAACATGAAGATATTTTACCATAAATTATGTTACAATAAATTACAAAGTATAGTACTATATATAAATATTAGGCTGATTACAGCAATTTTCAATTCGAACAACGTTGTTTACTTTCTCTTCATAATCTTCTAGTAAAAACATTAATTTTGGGCGGTCTAAAATGTATATATGGATTGTGCATCTATTCTTACATATCTTCTTTTACATTTTATTTTTTCATACATGTTATATCTAAATAACACTAATTCCCTTTAATAAAGTGACGGATAGATTGCACTCCGATTATTCTTATATCGATGTGTAATTTTGTCAATATTTACAACTTACTTCAGAAGAATTTGATAGCTTTTTCGCAATTCAAAGTTACTCTAGTCTATAGTACTGGTGTACATTGTCCCATAATGTTTGAAACAAATTTAAGTCCTTCAACCTAGACTTGTCATCTCCATAATAGTCACAGATCAAGAATTAAGGGATTCTCCAAGTACATTTTTCTTTCATTACTCATTATTTCTGACACTGACATTTATCTGTCAGTTACAAATAATTTAAATTATCAACTATTTTTCATGGCATTCTTTCGGCTGTCAAATTTATTACAACAGATTATTTTATATATTATACTTCTTTTATCTCTAAATCTATGGAATATATAATAAAATATTTAAATGTATCAGATAGAGAATTTAATTTTCTTTAATATTACCACGAAAAATTTTCAAAAAATAATATTTAGAAGATTTTTTTTCAAGAATCTTCTACTTCCGGTTGTCCAATTATTACCAAAACCTTTTCAGATCTTCCCATGAATGTCCGATTGGGAAATACGTTGTTAAACAAATTTTAAGTCTTATAGTTTTTGAGTAACCGTCCTTCCAACATCCCACACACACACACACACACACACACATCCACACACACACACACACACACACACACACACACAGAGACATCATCGTAAAAATGTAGGATTGTAGGGACCTTAAAACATGCTTATTCAATAAAATCTGGATATGCGATTTTTAGCATGAATGCAATACCTCTCTTAGCGAGAGGTAAAAAGATTACGTTAGGCATCTTAGAAGACTACGAATGGTAACCTTGATAATTATACTCGGAAGTACATAAACAAAAAATATTATTATTTTTGTACTCCTTTAAGCAAAAATTTAAAAATAAATACAGTAGAGACCCTTAAATCCGAAATACTAAATGAAAGGTATATTCGGATTAACTATTTGTTCGGATTATTGAATTTGTATGGATAATTGTCAATTTAGAAAATTTTAAAATATTTATTATAGTACTTCAGAGAACAAATAACGCTGAAATTAAGAAATAGATACAAGAAACATACCCAATTATATTATTTTTTTTAGATTTTTTTTTCTTGTTTATGTAATTAGATTACCTCTTAATATTCCAATGTAATATTATTCTGTAATTGGGATGTAAGCGCCATGTTGAATTAAAAATAGTAAATAAATAATTAATTCCAAAGAAAACCATAAATTCATTCCGGCTTTGATCGCCAGTTACCGAAGTATTATATGCTATTATTTAGTAAACAACGAATGTACATACAATCATAAGTTGCAATCTTGGACTGAAATTGAATAGTATTTTCCAACAATCACGTGTGCTAGTTGCGTTCGAGAAATTTTCTCCCAGAGTTCGGATTAAAGAGTCCTTATTCGGACTACTTTCTTTCTACCCTATGTTGGATTACTTGATGTTCGAATTAAAGTGGGTTCGGATTATAGGGTCTCTACTGTACAGTCTACATGGGCGTAGACAACATATACAAATTTTGATAAAGTAAATTACATCTGTCCACGCGTAGATAATGTAAATCACTGGTCAAATTAAATATGTACTTTTTTTGCTTATGGACAAAGTATGACTTTATTCACAAGTAAATAACTAAGTATTATAAATAAATATTGAATAAAATCATTGTGAAACACTTTTTATTATAATAGCTTTAAACGTACAATCCAGTATTTCTTTCTCCAAGGTTCGGAATTTTCTTCTCTGGTTGAATTGTTCTTGTTAACTTTCAATTAAAATGAATAATATAGCAAACATCGATATTACAGCACAAGTCAAAATTACAAGTGTCAATTTTTCGATGCGACTGCTACGTTAACATGTAATTTAATCAAAGGAGAAAGTAACGACCTACGTGTACATTATTTTTATGAATGCATACATACAAATAATAGCGGAATATTTGTTGAAATTTCGCATACAGACAAGTAAAGTTTATATGTTTTATGTATTCCTGGTTAGGAGTAAACGTACTCGTACTAAATTAATGAAGCATGTTATAATATAGAACATAAATTTTAATAAAGCAGTATGTACATTACGTTGAAATTATAACATATGTACAAACATAGAGAAAGGAAACATAATTTAACTAAATTAGTAAACAAACAATTCTCTGCATACTATAATTACATTTTAGTTTACCTGCTCACTCTTTCCTGTACGGACTAGGTTTTAAAACATTTTCATCATTCATTTAATTAAATTGAATTAGAATATAAATAATTAAAAAATAATTGAATAGATTATTTATAAATAAGGAGAAATAAATTTTATTAAATAAATTTGATTTAGTTATATGTATATACAAATAAATGTTGTGATTTAATATTTTATTAATCGTAAAGTATAAAAACATAGATACAATAATTGTTACAATATTCTACAATTTATAAATATCAATTGTTAATTGGTCACCTGATGTAGAATACGTTACAAGGATTACAATTAATTATATAGTCGATTTTAATGTGTGGATTAAATGAAAATTCAATACATATATTTAATTAGCAATTGTTTTTGAGTTTCCAATAATTATATGCACAAATGTGAATAGTTGTAAAATACATAAATATACACTGACCGGCACGGAAAACGGGCCATTTTTTTTTTTAAGAAATAATTGCTAATTTCTTTTTATTTGAGTACGTATTACAAAATGTTACCATTGCTATATGTTTATTAGGCTTCCTTGAAGTCACATCCATTACAAACTATTACAAACATTAGTAATTTACTCAAATATTCCTATTATTTCCGTATCACAACGAAATAATGAAATTCATAAAATGCGTAATTGGCGCTTATACTGGTTTTATTTGCTTCAATCATTTGTTTTATTACTTGTTTGTCATTTTAATGCGTTCGAAATGTCATTAAGCGCAGAAACTGTAGCTTATATTGTCGCATTACTTGAAGATGGAAGAAATCAACATTACGTTGCTAACACATACAACGTAGCACGAAGTACTGTTCAGCGCGTTTACTCGCGTTTTTTGGAAACTGGATTGTACTGTAGAAGACCTGGAAAAGGTCCTCGAAGACGCACCACTAATCGAGACGACCGTTTTATTGTTTCGACAACACTCCGAAATCGCCATGCAACTGCTATGGAGACCCGAAACACACTACAAGAAGTACGAAATGTCAATGTAAGTGAACGTACTATTCGAAGAAGATTGGAAGAAGCAGGACTTCGAGCAAGGCGGCCCGCTAAGGGACCAGAACTCCTCCGACAACACCGAGTAGCTCGATTGCAATTTGCTAGAGATCACATAAATTGGTATGAAGGCGATTGGAGTCGATTATTATATACTGACGGGTCAAGATTTTGCTTGAGGTCTTCAGATGGACGTGAAAGAGTGTGGCGACGAAGTGGAGAACGTTACGCACCGTGTACTCTCAGCAACACGGTTAGTTTCCAAGGAGGATCAGTCATGGTGTGGGCTGGGATATCTATTGAGTCCTGAACGGATTTATACATTGTACCTAGGGGATCACTGACCGCCGATAGGTACATTAGAGAAATTCTAGACGAATATATAGTCCCATATGCTCCTTTTATAGGTGATAATTTCATACTATTGCATGATAATGTGCGTCCTCATGCCACTGCAATCGTGAACGACTACTTAAATGACGTTAACATCCATCGTAAGGTATGGCCAGCGCGGAGTCCGGATCTGAATCCAACTGAACATTTGTGGGATATACTCGGCAGAAAAATTCGGAATCGTGTGCTTGCTCCCAGCATCTTGTAACAACTTCAGGAAGCACTTTTACAAGAGTGGAATGATATTCCTCAAGAGGACATTAGGCAGCTCATCTGTAGTATGCCTCCACAAATAACTGAGGTTATACAGGTTAGCGGGGGCAATACGCGTTATTAGTTTGTAATTTTAACATTTATTATGTCTTTATTCATTATTATTCAACACATTATTTAAAGAATTAAAATTGTAAATTTGGCCTAAATTTGTGTTTTTTGATAATAAACAACGTTTAGACACCTAAAACTATCTTTTAATAATGCGAATTAATCTTTTCCATACTTTAATTAAAAATAATACATAATTATACAAACTAAAGGAGGGATATAATTAAAAAAAAATGGCCCGTTTTTCGTGCCGGTCAGTGTAAAAAATCACGCGTGTCCCACTTAGTGGGTTCGCACAAACCCGTAAACAATAAGAACATCAACATCATACAACAAATCCTTACTCTTAAACATATTAAAGTGACCGATTTTCGGTAGCTAAATACCGCATCCGGATCACAATAATAGTTACGAAACAATCATCTATCTAAGCACACTTCTTTCGCCTCGGCCTCACTCATAATCGCATTCATACATGCTCTTCTTCTCTTCTTACTTGGAAACTTTCTCTCTTTAAGCACCCTACCAACCACATCCATCCACTAAAATAGGTGCATTATTAAACAAAAACTTTTTTATTTGTTTAAATTTGGTACATATTTTTACATGACTGAAATAAAATTTCGGTTGACCGTTTATTAATAGGTTATGTTAATGTATAGAAAATCATTCAGTAATTAACCCTATGAATGCATGATTTTTTATTAATAAACGACTTTATTGGGTAACTATAGATAGCATGAACAATTGTCAAGATTTATATGCGAAACATTACTAACCTAAAAATCTGTGTCATGGAATAAAATTAGATTTTTCAATTTAGTAAGATATACGGTCAACAAAAAAATATTATAACTAACACATGTGTTAATTGTCGATTAATGATCTCAATAATTATTAAAGTGTCTCATTCATTAATCGGCTTCATTAACACTTGACACTTAAATAACTATCAAACTGAAAGCATGGATTTTTCTAAATGTACAAAAATACATCTAGAAAATTTTACAAATACATATATTAAATTTTTTTTACTGCTATGTCACATAGCGCGAGCGCTCATCGATTTCTAGACACCTTGTATAATATTCAGACTGCTCTTTTTTTCCACAACTGGGATCTCAGTTACATAAGATATGAACTCGGCTAAATTAGGAGACCAATATGAGACCATATTAAAAATGTAT
The DNA here is from genome assembly GCA_951394225.1 of Harpalus rufipes. Classification (NCBI taxonomy): domain Eukaryota; kingdom Metazoa; phylum Arthropoda; class Insecta; order Coleoptera; family Carabidae; genus Harpalus; species Harpalus rufipes. The sequence goes on along the minus strand of OX596280.1, from coordinate 32,530,496 downwards.
ATATTTGTTTTCCCGAGAAATATGTATGGCACTAAATCCAATAATTAAATAAATCTAATTTTGCTTATTACTTTTATGAAGTATAAATTTTGTTTGAATTTCTTTAGGGCAATTTTTGATATCTTTCGAATGGCAATAATAATTTTTTAATACTTTATTAAGAAAATGCTTACTACGACGTCCGTATAAAAACTGATTTTGAGAACTAAATTAGGAAATTAGCAATGAAAAAGAAAAATTATAATCTATAGTTGTGTTTTTATTTGTTTCGTTGTCACAAGAATTATTTTTACCTTATAAATTTAAAAAATACAGTTGTTAGAAACAAATGAGCATAAGTTTATATATATAAAAAACAGATTAGATAATGCTTGACAAAAATTAAATTAATGAAACTACTGATCGGTAAATGATGTGAATCACTTATAGTTGCACATTACCTTCAGTTAAACCTGTGTATTATGTACAAATTCCATAGGGCGTGAGTTGTCACGTGACTGCTGACCTTGGCAATCAGATATGGTGGCCCGTATCAGAATGACAGCAATTAATTATGTCCTTTACTGACAAATGTCATAATTTTTCATTCAAAATTTCATTTTTTGCTATTGTATGATTTTATTCCTGATAACAAATAAACTACATGATATAACAAAATCATGAAATTTTGAATGAAAAATTATTTGTCAGTTATGGACATAATTAATAGCTGTCACATGACTGCTTGCGCCCTATACATACATTTTCTTGCAGAAGATTCCATATTTCCAGTAAAATTATTTCATAAACAACAGTTCCTCTTCTCTCAAGTCGTCCGAAATACAGTTCTTTCATTTTATCATTGGTGTTGCTCTGTTTCTTCAACCTTCTATTACTAAACTATTAATTCTTCTTCCAATAAGTTCTTCATCTCTCCTCATGACATGTTTAAACCTATGTAATCGTTTCTCTTGTATCTTTCTAGAAAATTATAACAATCGAGTTATTTCCCTTATTCTTTTATTCCTTACCGTATCTTTCCGTGTCTTCCCGAACATCTATCTCAACATCCTCATCTCTGCCACATTCATTTACTTTTCATTGATACTGACATCTGTTAATATGAATTATCTGAATTTATTAGCAGTTTCCATGATTAGCATAGCTGGCCGATTTATAAAATTTAATATCTTTACAATTCTTTAACTCTATTTCTCTTAAATATGAAGTATAAAATGCAATCTAATCGAATAGAGAATAATATATTCTTTAAACTATAATAACATTAAATGTCAACAAACAATATTTAACTGCTTTTTTTCAAGAAAAACTGTTAAAAGTTGCAAATGAGAGTACTTTCGGTGGACCAATTATAACCAAAATCTAATCAAGTCTGCATATGGACCTAAAATCGAGGAATATGAAAAAAATATAATTTTTGGAATCGTGGTATTGGAGTTACGTGATTCGAAACGAGCGTCATGTACACACTCATACGCACACACACATACACACGGACGCACACACACTCCAAAACGTGCTTATTCTTCAAAAAATACCTTGAAATGTAATTTTTCGCAATTTGTTATTATAAAAATTAAATAAAATAAAAAAATAAATAAATATTTCATCACGGCATATTACCCATTGCTGGGTGTGCTAATCTGCTTCATACACAGATATCGGTAATCCTTTATAAAAATTAAAGATTATTCCATTTTCTACAGGTTTGCATTAATCCTTTTTCTATATATTTTATGGATAAATTTATAAAGTAATATTAAATTATATCTCGGAGCTCATGCTTTAAACACTAACTACTCCATGGTTACACAGTTCAGCTGAAATGTATGTAACTAACAGGTAAATATGTCACTGTCAAAAAAATAATGATTTCAAATTAATAACAGTTACGTTTTAAAAAGAAAATTGTAAATAGAACAATAGTTATATTGAAAGGAACTTAATATACATAATTTCTAACATTAGTAAATATGCAGGTATGTAAATATAAAAAAAATCACAGCATATTACCCATTGCTGGGTGTGCTAATCTGCTTTGTACACAGATATGTACTTGTATCGTGCGGGCGTTTACCAACCGTCACCTCACGGGCACTTTTTCTGGGGTGGAGAGTGCACCACAGGAGTAAATTTTGTGCCATTTAAAATTCGAAATATTTGTCGTTGATCGGGATCGGATCGAGTTCCCCAGATTCGCAACCAGACGTCAGGCACGCGGCAAAGAGACCCCATAGGTATGTACGAGTATTTAAATTAATAAAAATTAAATGGCGGGAGGTACTGTGTGGGTCACATCAGATTATTTTTCAACTTTGTGCATCGATCGTGCAAAAATTGTAATAAGCATTGGGGTCAGTAAGTGCTCTTCTACCGGTAGGGAGCACTTACTAACCTTAATACTTAAATATCTATTATGTGAACTTTGTGTTATCTTACATACATTTACAATGTGCACATATATGAAGGTACTTATTTCAATTTACAAGCTTTTCTATTATATTACCTTTGTTGATATTTATAAACATATACTTTGTAAAGATACTCGTATAAGCATATAATAATTATAATGCATCTTGCAGGCTAAGAGTATTAAAATAGTAATATAACTAATTACTTGTGTCTAGTTCACAACATACGAGTATATTCTCATTATTCCTTTGTTAGTAATAGCTTTGAAACAATTACGAGTATTCCCCTTTACTATTTTCATAACAAAAGCAATTGATGCATTTTCTATTCGAGTATATTCGAGTAGAATAAATATCTGTTTGTGAAGTTCATTAATAAGTGGAGAATGCAATTAATTCAAGAAAGATGTTGGGGAAACGAAACAAATTCACCGTGGGGAAAAATAACACGCATTGTTAGCGTTACGCGAAGATTACCCCTAGCTACTCTAAACAGGAAATTAATTATCCTTTATCTGTAATTAATTCCACATACTTTAACAAAGACAAAGTCGCAAGTTTTCTCTAGAGAATTTTACTTGTCTTTGTACATTATTTATTCACATTCTACAGTAAGTAAAATTCTTATGCCAAACATTCTCACCTACAGGAAAGGTGGAAAATTTGTTTTAAATGAGATCAGTAACTCACAGAAAAGGGGTTAATATAACTTTGTGAATTAGGTAGAAATTCTTAACAAAGTAAATTTCTTACGAATTAAAGAATATTTTAGAATTAGATATTAAAATGGTCTCCTCGCCGATTTCGTTACACGATTTCTACAGTGTAAAACATGTGTATTTTACAGTTAAATATTTATGTGCCAAGATATTAAGATGAAATTGTTGTGCATACAATATATTATATTTCACTTAAATATGAATTGAATAAGTTGTACCATTTTTATACAATTATTAATATAATAATAATAATAGTAATAATAATAATAATACTGATAATAATACTGATAATAATAATAATACTAATAATAATAAAAATAATAATAATTAAAAATATTACATATTCCAGAGTCCAAAAGAATATAAAAAATCTGATGTGGCCAGCACATAACCTCTCGCCGTATATTTTACCTGGCTGTATGCATAAAGCAAAGATTATTTTTATAAATACAAATAATATATTCATATAAATCTATGACGTATAAACTTCTTTATTATTCAATAATAGCATGTCTCAACATGAAGATATTTTACCATAAATTATGTTACAATAAATTACAAAGTAGAGTTTACCATATATAAATATTAGGCTGGTAACAGCAATTTTCAATTCGAACAACTTTGTTTACTTTCTCTTCATATTCTTCTAGTAAAAACATTAATTTTGGGCGGTCTAAAATGTATATATCTGGATTGTGCATCTATTCTTATATATCTTCTTTTACATTTTATTTTTTCATACTTGTTATATCTAAATAACCTTAATTCCCTTTAATAAAGTGACGGATAGATTGCACTCCGATTTTGTCAATATTTACAACTTACTTGAGAAGAATTTGATAGCTTTTTCGCAATTCAAAGTTACTCTAGTCTACAGTACTGGTGTACATTGTCCCATAATGTTTGAAACAAATTTAAGTCCTTCAACCTAGACTTGTCATCTCCATAATAGTCACAGATCAAGAACTAAGGGATTCTCCAAGTACATTTTTAATTCATTACTCATTATTTCTGACACTGACATTTATCTGTCAGTTACAAATAATTTAAATTATCAACTATTTTTCATGGCATTCTGTCGGCTGTCAAATTTATTACAACAGATTATTTTATATATTATACTTCTTTTATCTCTAAATCTATGGAATATATAATAAAATATTTAAATGTATCAGATAGAGAATTTAATTTTCTTTAATATTACCACGAAAAATTTTCAAAAAATAATATTTAGAAGATTTTTTTTCAAGAATCTTCTACTTCCGGTTGTCCAATTATTACCAAAACCTTTTCAGATCTTCCCATGAATGTCCGATTGGGAAATACGTTGTTAAACAAATTTTAAGTCTTATAGTTTTTGAGTAACCGTCCTTCCAACATCCCACACACACACATACACACACACACACACACATCCACACACACACACACACACAGACATCATCGTAAAAATGTTAAAATTTTTAGCATGAATGCAATACCTCTCTTAGCGAGAGGTAAAAATAGAAAAACCTATGTATTTATTAAGGCTTATCATTAAGAAATTCATCTATAGCATGACATTTATTAAGGAGTTAAGTTTTTCAATCTTGCTAAACTGTATTTTACATTTAATATCTTTTAATTTTTGCGATAAATTATTGTAGAATTTTAAACCGAAATAATTGGGATTATTTCTGGCTTTATTTAATTTTATATTAGGAACGGTAAAGTTTGACCGCGAGTATCATGATTGTATCACAATGTCCGGAAATTATTCTTGTTATTGTAAATATATAAAAAAGTGTTAATAAAAAGGCAAGGGATGTTTATAATATTTTCATTTTTAAAAATATCTTTACAAGATACCCGTCTATCAAATTGATATACATTACGCACAGTAGTTTAATAATCCGTTCTGCCATGGGCGAGCATCCCCAGAAATTTATGCAATAACTTATTATAGAATGAAATTTATCATACTAAAAGTTTTTACAGTAGATACATCTGAAAGCAGCCTTAGCCTCTTAATAATTTAATATAAGGAGGTAAGGGTATTATTACACATGATATCAATATGCGGATCCTATACTAAATTTTCATGGATATTAAGGTCCAGGAGTTTAGTACTCTGCACTAGAGGTAACGGTTGACTATTATAACAAATAGATATTTGTTTTCATGCTTCCTGTTTGAAAAATTCATAACAGAAAATTTACTAATTTTTAATGATAAATGTAAAGAAGCGAATCAGAATATTATGAAATTTTGAATGAAAAATTATGACATATGACAATTGTGACATCTATGTAAATAACTACTGGCCGTCATTCTGACACGGATCCTCATATCTGCTTGCCAAGGCTAACAAAGTCACATGGCTTCTCGCGCCCTATAAGTAACGAATTTAACATTTCTTGTACACACAAATAATTTAAATTGTTTCTCTTCTTTCGTTCTATGAGAAATTTTATCCTACTATTCTAATATGTTCAAAATACTTCAAATTCATTGACGGTATTAGCGGTATTTCTTAAGGATATATGTGATATTGACATACCTGCAATTTAAATAAATATTTAATTAATAATACAATAATATATATTAAATGTACTTATACCTCCCAGAACTGACACTGACATTTTGCATTTATTTGTCATTTACAAAAAAATTAATATCGCAACTGTTTTTCTGGCAACGAGATTTAATACAATAGATTATTCTATATTATTATATATTATATCTCCAAACCTATAAGAGATATGATAAAAATATTAAATGTGTCAGATTGAGAATTTAATTATCTTTAATATTTGTAGTAACAAATTTTCAAAAAATAATATTTAGAATTTTTTTTTTTAGAGACTACCACTTTCGGTTGTCCAAATGTTACCAGAACCTATTCAACTCTTCCCATTACTGTAAGATTGAGGAATCCATAGTCAAACAGGTCTTTACTCTTATAGAATTTGAGAAATCGTGTCTCCAACAACCTCACACACACACACACACACACACACACACACACACAGACATCATTGTAAAATGTTAAAATCGGATTCTATGGACCTTAAATCGTGCTTATTCAATAAAATCTGAATATGCGATTTTTAGCATGAATCCAATACCTCTCTTAGCGAGAGGTAAAAACGATTGTACAAAAGAAATGTTATTTACGTTATTATTTTCGAGACGATGGAAGAAGTATTTGATGTTTCGGATATTTTAGTGAGAGCGACAAAAACTACTGAAGATTTGTGTTATCCACGAAATACGTCGATAATTTTCTTTTGATAATTTCCTTCTCACTCAGTGTAAAAATTATACTCTTAACTCGTTGTGTGCAAAATATTTTATTTTGAAATCGACTTTTTATCTTGTATGGTCATGTAGAATGTTATTTATGAGCGAGGATTATGAATAATAATGCCCGTTGTTTTGCATTATTTATATATCTTGTGTCCTAGATAAAAACAAAAAATAATATGCATTTAGTTAGTAGATAATAATAACTGAAAAAAATGCAGACTACTTGTGATAACAATTATGACAATGAACATTAGGACGTGTCTACTAACCAATTTTTAGTATTCGAGCATGTGCGGTGAATTTTTTGAATTGCGTGTATGGTATATACCATACTTGCCTATATCTATTTCACAGTCATGTCTATCTCTTCCTTTAACCACCCTGTTAAGTTGACTCTTGGTCACACTATAGATCATTTTTTTCCAAGCCTTTCGATATCTCATAGCTTCTTTCAATTGTGCGATGATCAGTCTCGTATCTCTTGATAGTATCTTTTACCATCGATCACCCCAAACGTGGTACCTTTTTTAAGCGAGTTGCTTCGTATAATGACCATGAAAGAAAACTTTGTTCCATTACCTTGGGTTCATGTGAGATTTTTGTATGAATACGTTTTAAAATTACGCAGCATAGGTCCTCAAACCACAGTAATACAAAAACGTCGATCTTTTGTATGCCTGCTGTTGACATTGACAAAGTGTCACAACTATATGTTGCTATTCGGAAGACAATTGCGCCGACCAATCTGCATTTGATTTCTAAGCTGATGTCTTAGTTATATCATGCAAATTTTATACGTACATGCTCGTGTGTAGTGCTACATGCATAAGATTATCCTTGTTAATATTCTAGTTACAATGGTAATCATTAATCTTACGGATATCCGTAGAATTAACCTTTCAAGGAGAGTAGGAGAGGAGATATTTGATGCTTACTTATCCTATGAGCGGAATCATTACACAGATAATACGACCACTTTATAGATACATCTGTCAGGAATAAAAGTACTAAAAAGCTTGGATGATATAATATATTTTTTTTATTTGCTCACTGTTAATTTTGTATTTATATTCACTATGTGAAATATGGTATTTCACACGTGTATGTGTGTGTGTGGATGTGTGCGGGGTTGTTTGAAATACGATTTCTCAAATTCTATAAGACTGAAGACCTATGTAACTACGGATTCCTCAATCTAACAGTAATGGGAAGAGTTGAATCTATTCTGATAACAATTGGACAACCGGAAATTCTCTATCCGTCACATTTAAATTTTTTCTATAGATTTAAAGATATAGATATATAATCTATAAAATAATCCGTTGTAGTAAACCCCACAGCCTGCTCACAGCCCAAAAATCTCCATGGTAATTACTTGAGAAATTAAAATGTCTGTAATTGACATAAATATCACTAATGTCAGTGTCAAAAATTCAGAGATAGTACTGAAGGCTTTTTCTGGGAACGATATTTAATATTTCTTATTGTATTATTCAATATATATATTTAAAATTATAGGTATATTACATGTACCCTTCAGAAATAACGCCAATCCCGTTAATGAGATGGAAAAACCTCGAACATTTAGAAGAAATGGAGAAAACTTGCTCATAGAATGAATTTAAAATTACAGAAAATACGTAAATATAAAGATTAGGTATAATTAGAATTTTTTGTGTGTACAATAAATGTTAAATACAATACTTATATATACCATAATGGAAAGGGCGCGAGAGATATTGTGATGGCCACAACAGATTTTTTTTTGAAAAAAGCTGTTAAATATCATTTTTTGAAATTTTGTTATGATAAATATTAAATAATATTTTATTCTCTATTCGATTTAATTTTTTTTTACTTCATATTCAATGAATTTAGAAATAATGAATTATAAAGAAATATATTGCAACCTATGCTGCTAAATGTTGCACCATGGAAACAATTAGAATGTTAAAATACTACTAATTGACAGATGCCAGTGTCAAATAAAATTTACATATCTTTGTGAAATGATTTTACTGAAAATATAAAAATGTAAAATAATGTAATGTGGCAAAAACAAACCACATAAGGTAATACAACAGATTATAACCACAAGGCAATTATGCAGATTATTCAGCCCTATTTTGTAAGGAAGTTGTTAAACAAATGTAAAGCCTATCATTTTCATGTTTTATTCTGTGTTCGCAATTATTATTGGTTATTTGCTATAACAATGTTGGTAAGATATAACACCTTTTTTACAAAATAGGGGGAGTATGTTACAAATATAATGCTATATATGTTTTTATTTTCTGCTGCATTTATTTTAAAAAACATATTATTCTTTTTAGGAGTATGACAGTTCATTTCTACCTTAAAAATAAAGCGCCTATACAATCGTTTGCAAAACAAAATTCTGTGCGGAATTTATATAAAATACGTAGAAATGACGGAGAGAATGTGCTGGTCACATTAGATTTTTTGACTGTTTTCAATGTTCCAGACCGGCATATCCTTTCATACTACAATTCACTTACCGTTTCTGTTGTTGTGAAAAAGAAAAAATAGTTTGTTTCCACGATCTTTTTGCCACATTTCCATGTCATTTTAAAATATGCATTATCATAGGTATAGGTGTTTTCAAATATCAAATCAAAATGAAACTATGAAAACAACATGCTATCATCCATGTACGTGCTGAAATCAATTAAAACCAACAAAATTAATATTGTTGTATCAGATTTCAATAACGCGGGCATCAATCATGTGGCAAATAGCACAGCAGGGAAGCAGGCCATGGAACAAATAATGAACAGACGCTGGTTCAGCGAGCAGAATTAATTCCAGACGAATATCCGAACATCTTTCATATCTGGAAATAAAAAGAATGGAGCAAGCAAGAGCTCGAAGCTCGACTCCTCTCCAAATCAAATATGGGAGAGGAACCTCGCTAAAACGAGCACGACAAAATATCATTCAATTTACGTTATGGTTCCTGTATCTGAACAGAAGAATCGATTTAATGAAATTGAAAAAGCGTAGGAAATGTAAATTGTTCCAGATAAAAACGAACGCGAAATTACGAAGCGAATGAAATCAAGTCATCCTAGACGTAGCAGCTTCATTCCTCGACTTCAGCTGCTTGTTTCAATTTATGCCACCGGCGATATTAATTGCATATAAATGACTATATACATTACGCTGCTTTGCTTTTAAAAGCTATACAATCTCCAATAACGACGACGAGAGAGTAGAAGCTTAATTCTAAATGATTATCATATAATCCAATTTATTTTTCTCCTTTTAAAAATTGCTGATAACGCAGAATGAAATAACGAAAATTTACATTGTTCCTACATTAACATACTCTTTTCTAGTATATACAATATCAGAAATAAATAGAGCGACTCCGTAGCAACTTATAAAAATACTACCCCGTATTTTAATTATTCCATATATTATAAAACTTCTTATATAATGTAAAGGTGACATATTCATAAATAATTCAAAAGTACCTATCGTAGTAGTATAGTAGTATATTGTTTCGGGATTTTCAACCCTTACAGGTTATATCCCTAGAATGGTCTCACAAACAACATCTATTTTAATTTAATTTTTACAATTGCCACGAAGTTTCTTACGTAGATGTCATGTGTGTTGCCCACCCGAGCAAGCCCTTGTTACAATCACCAGCCGGTGCTAGATAGCTTAGTGATTGCCAAGTTAATTGTATCCCAACTTGGAAAGGTAACGGGAGTAGATACCGATCAAGATCAGTCGAGAAAAATTCGACTTGACCCGGATTCAAACCTACGACCTCTGAGTCCAGAGGCTAGCACTCTACCACTGTGCTATCCCGCCGTCTAAAAGTACCTATCGTACAAAATTTCACAAGTACTTATGCATTTGAATACAGATGTGAGGTGCGACAGAAATGGAGCGACTGTATAAAAATTTTATATTTACCTTAAAAATTTGAACCAGAATAACGATTTATGAAAGAAAATTAAATTAGACCAAAAATAAACAATATTACATATTTAATAATTTAATCATTATTTATAATAGATTGCATTCGTCGCGTCATCAACTTAGTAAAGTATTGATGATTTTGTAGTTTATAAATTTTCATGCATCTGTTATAATTGTATATAATTGCTAAGAAATATTAATATTATTTCTCGCAATATTTGGTCAATGGTTTTCAACAGAATTTCAATTGTATTAAAGATCAGGTGACTATTTGCGAGTTATAGACACAGATTCAAATTGGTTCATTACTCTTTTTTCATTCACCACTCTTAAACGGTTAAAAATAGGACGAGGTTTCAAAATACAAATTTAACAAATGTGTTTTTCACAAATAAAACATGACTTTAATTCCAACATATTGAACATATTCAAATCTACTAACCACTCCTTATCATTAAACATGCAAGTATATAATAATAAAGAAAAATTCCTATCGAATTCAAACCGCATTATAATTTCATTAACGGTGTCGGGGTAGTTGATGAAATATGTGAAATTTACCGATTTGAAAATGGTCAATATATTAAAGAAATTTCTTTGGAATTGAAGTTGTTTTATTCGTGAACCACTCATTCATTAAATTGTGTAATACATAATATGAAAAATAATTTCATACTGAAATTGCATTTTGAAACCGTGTTGTCCTATTTGTTACCGTATGAAAGTGGTGAATAAAAAAATCTGATGTGGCCAGCACATAAGCTCTCGCCGTATATTTTACCTGGCTGTATGCATAAGGCAAAGATTATTTTTATAAATACAAATAATATATTCATATAAATCTATGACGTATAAACTTCTTTATTATTCAATAATAGCATGTCTCAACATGAAGATATTTTACCATAAATTATGTTACAATAAATTACAAAGTAGAGTTTACCATATATAAATATTAGGCTGGTAACAGCAATTTTCAATTCGAACAACTTTGTTTACTTTCTCTTCATATTCTTCTAGTAAAAACATTAATTTTGGGCGGTCTAAAATGTATATATCTGGATTGTGCATCTATTCTTATATATCTTCTTTTACATTTTATTTTTTCATACTTGTTATATCTAAATAACCTTAATTCCCTTTAATAAAGTGACGGATAGATTGCACTCCGATTTTGTCAATATTTACAACTTACTTGAGAAGAATTTGATAGCTTTTTTTGCAATTCAAAGTTACTCTAGTCTACAGTACTGGTGTACATTGTCCCATAATGTTTGAAACAAATTTAAGTCCTTCAACCTAGACTTGTCATCTCCATAATAGTCACAGATCAAGAACAAAGGGATTCTCCAAGTACATTTTTAATTCATTACTCATTATTTCTGACAATGACATTTATCTGTCAGTTACAAATAATTTAAATTATCAACTATTTTTCATGGCATTCTTTCGGCTGTCAAATTTATTACAACAGATTATTTTATATATTATACTTCTTTTATCTCTAAATCTATGGAATATATAATAAAATATTTAAATGTATCAGATAGAGAATTTAATTTTCTTTAATATTACCACGAAAAATTTTCAAAAAATAATATTTAGAAGATTTTTTTTCAAGAATCTTCTACTTCCGGTTGTCCAATTATTACCAAAACCTTTTCAGATCTTCCCATGAATGTCCGATTGGGAAATACGTTGTTAAACAAATTTTAAGTCTTATAGTTTTTGAGTAACAGTCCTTCCAACATCCCACACACACACATACACACACACACACACACACATCCACACACACACACACACACACAGACATCATCGTAAAATTGTTAAAATCGGATTGTAGGGACCTTAAAACGTGCTTATTCAATAAAATCTGGATATGCGATTTTTAGCATGAATCCAATACCTCTCTTAGCGAGAGGTAAAAAGTGGAATGAGCCGATTTGAATATGTGTCTATAATTTGCAAATAGATACCTGATCTTTATTACAATATAAAATCTGCTGGAAACATTAACAAAAATATTGCTAGGAATAATAATAATTCCAAGCAATTATTCGAAACGATCATCGATAATTTACTTGATTCGTTGCCACGACAAATGCAATCTACTATAAATAATTAGTAAAGTATTAAATATGTAACATTGTTTAATTTTTGTCTAATTTATGTTTCTTTCATAAATCGTTATTGTGGTTATTTTTTTTTTAAAGTAAATATAAGATTTTTATAAAGTCGTTCTATTTTTCTCGCACCATTTGTATTCAAATACAAGTACTTATGAAACTTAGTACGATACTTTTAAATTACTTATTTAACGTCCTTTGGGTTTTATGAAAATGTCGCCTTTACATTATTTAATAAGTTTGAAAATATATTAAATATTTAAAATATGGGAAATTATTTTTTATTGGTTCCTACGAAGTCGCTCTATGTATGTCAGATGTTGTACATAATTCCTACATTAATATTCATTATCGTACAAGGTACATAATTGTTTCAATAATATATTATTATGTCTCATCAAGAATTGGTCTAGACATCTAGACAAAAATTATATCTTTTCCTTTCAATGTTCACTTATTATTCTTATTAATAAATTGTATTGTAATAGGCAAATTTCCAATTAAAAAAAAATAAACCTCAAAAACCTGGCCTGTTGACAAAAATGTATGATTAGGTATAACTAAAATCCATTATATTAGAATAGAAATGTTTTTGGTATCAACAGATTTCTAGTATTTTCTAATAAAAATGTAATTAATATAATTAAACTTACATTTGAAGTTAAATTCAGAAATTCTCTTGCATTTTACTGTAATAAATCACTGGGGCCTTGAAATTCCTACTTTTATTTATTATGATACAAGATTGGACGTTTTGTGCTGTCATTCGTATATTGTTAATATAAAATCAGTTCATATGTCACATTAAATTATCTATTTAAAAAGTTGTAAAATACTCTGTATACGAGGTTTGATCAAACAATAACGAAAAGTTTTATTTGCTTCAAAAATAAATAATTTGTTCATCAATATTAATAGTAGCATGCTAATTAGATGCAATAATGAAATATTACCTCAACTTGAAGTTGTTAAAGTTTTGGGTCTAATTTTAAACGAAAACTTAGCATGGATTGATGAAATTGACAACAAATGCAAAAAATTAGCACCCATGTGTTATATTATAAAAAGAATTGTTGATATATCAGGTATTATACCGGCAAAAACTTTTTATTTTGCTAAATTTGTATCAGTTTTAAGTTATGGCATCATCTTTTGGGGATATTCTTCAGCAGCCCTGAGAGTCTTTAAGCTACAAAAATTAGCAATAAGAAATATGTTTAAATTGGGGTATCTAGCCTCTTGCAGAGACACATTTAAGCAACAAAAAATATTAACACTGCCTTGCCTTTATATGTTTTTGGTATTAATATTCATAAGTGATAATTTAGAGCATCTATTGAAACATCTAGATGTACATACATATAATACAAGAAATAAAACTAAATTGATAGTTCCAAAACATAAATTACAATTATGCTACATCAATCCAAAAATAATCGGAATTAAATTGTATAATAAACTTCCACAGGAAATAAAAAGTATAAAATGTAAGAAATCTTTTAAACTTAAATTGAAGTATTTTCTTATCGAAAAATGTTATTATAGTGTTGACGAATTTCTTAATGATGTATGAGCAATATTTTGTAATTATATTTAATGTACTTATTGATTGTTCACAAATTTGTATTTCATTTTTTGTATTTCTTTGACGTGCCATATGTCAATGTATATTGATCAACTGGCAAAAATAAATATTATTATTATTATTATTCTTTGCAAAATATTCAGAATTCGATATGATGCACTCTTGCCAACGTTCTTTTCAATCTACAAAACACTTACGGAATGCACTTTATTTGTAAAATCCAGATCCTCTTTCGATTTGTTGTCGATAAAGTTTTTTTTAAATTTCCGGTGAACTGATGTATAATTAACAAACACTTAAAATATCGATGGGATCGATGGGAGTCATGGTTGTGGTCATGGTAACGTGCTTGTAATATGAGATCCATTACGTTTTTTTTTTTTTTGTTTCAAATTTAGACTTAAAATGTGGGTAAAGTCTTTGATAACTTTAAAAAACTTCTCAAAAGTTACAATAGCTTTATTGAAGCTAAAATGTCAAACGAAACAAATTTTCACCGAGAATACACTAATACAGATATTTTAGTGACAGCAATGTTTTTGACATTTCGTTCGGCAGCTCAACTGGTAGTTGCAAGCTCCATTTTACTTACTATCTGCAGCAATAGAAAGAGATAGCTGTTTAAATGAAAAGGTCTATTAAACAAGAGGTTTCATAAACAAATAACGAGAATTTTCACTGGTATAAAAAAGTAATAATTTATTCATCAATAATAAAATTGCCTTCTTCAAAGTATCCTCCATTAGCTTACACTTATGCCAATCTTTTTTCCAATCTGTAAACCGTATAGGCTGACTAGGATGCAGCCTAGGGCGCACGGAGATCTTAATCCGGCCCTGGGTATAGCAGCTTATTCACCATTTTGTCTATCTCGTCTATAGTCACAAAGCGTTATTTTTTCAATATCCTTCACCTTTAGAAAGAAGAAAAATTTACAAGGGGTGTATCTGCGGAATACAGTGGCAACACAAATACGATACCACATTTTCATTATTGGTTGTTGTATTAAGGCGCGCTCTCTTATTTTCGACATAGCTTCCTCGCCAAAAGCCTTCTTCAAAATAGGTCCAATAGAAATTCAGTGTCTTATTAGTTGTACCTGTCAAAACAAATTTGACAAATACTTGTCAGCTTGACAGACCGCGGTACCAACGAAATAAAATAAGTCTCATGTGGCCAACACAATACCTCCCGTTTAATTTAATTTTTATTCATATAAATACTTAAAATTAAATTTAAATACCGAGTTCGATCCCAATCGACGCCAAATATTTCAAATTTTAAATCGCACAAAAATTACCCCTTTCTTTACTCCAGAAATTAGTGCTTGGGGGGGGGGGACACCTGGGTACTAATATGTCATCATCGTTACCGAAATCTGTGTACAAAGCAGATTGGTTGATCCAGCAATGGGTAATATGTCGTGATGATATATTTATTTCATTTATTTATATACTTACCTTTATTCATTGCTGGCTTGGAGAGTGCACCACAGGGGTCAATTTTGTGCCATTTAAAATTCCAAAAAATTTGGCGTCGGTCGGAATCGAACCCGGTTCCCCAGATTCGCGTGAAGTGACAGCTGGTAAACGCCGACACAGTACAAATATGTCATCATTATTACCGATATCTGTGTAAAAAGCAGATTAGCTCACCCAGCAATGGGTAATATGCCGTGAAGATATATGTATTATATATTTTTATTACCTTACCTGTATTCCTACATATTTACTTATGGTGGAAACTGTATTAAGTTCCTTTCCATATAATTATTGTTCCAGTTACTATTTTCTTTTTAAAACGTCACTATTATTATTTGAAATTAGTTTGTTGACAGTGACATTTATCTGTCAGTTACATACATTTGAGATCAGCTGAATTGTGTCACCATGGATTTGTGTTAAAAGCGTAGGCTCTGGGATTAAAATTATAGATAATTTTAGATATTTATCCATAAAATGTATACAAAAAGTAATAACGCAAATCTGTAGAAAATTTAAAAAACTTTAATTTTTATTAAAAAATAACAGAAAAACTATTTTGAGCTTCCAGTAAAGTGCCATTTCCGGTTATGTGATTTACTCCAAAATCTAATGGCATCTACAAGGTTTCAAAATTTTCTGAACGATAGTATTTGAGTTAGAGCGTATAGAGGATCCACATACACACACACACATATACATATATGCACAGACATCATTGTGAAAATATTAAAATTAGATTCTAGGGGCCTTAAAAGGTGGTGATTTATTAAAATCTCGATATGCGAATTTCAACACGATATCTATACCTCCCTTACCAAGGGTAGCGGGAGGTAAAAATGAGCTCTATCGAAAACGAATAACGCGTGAAATGCTCATTACTTCTAGGAATTAATATTGTTACATCATCTGGAGTTCTATATTTTTTGTCAAATTTCTATAATATAGGGAAGTAAAAATTGGGTTGTAGGTGTGTGTGTGTTATCCACATCATATATTTCTTTCTGTGACAGCAGTGCAGTTGATATATTTGAGTACTTTACTACATACAAGCTCTGCACTCTTCAGTGACACTTTGAACTCCTGTGAAATTTTATAACGCTTATTAATGTCGCCAACATGAAATTGTTGCGAGCAGCATAAAAATTTCTCAAGCTTTTGAGCTTTCGGCGCTTTGTTGCAGTGTAATTCTGTAAAATGCGTAATTGGTTGTGGAAATTACAGTGCTTTTTCCATTAATGTCACTGGTGACTGTGTTGTTGATGATTTATCAGAACTTGAATTTTTAAGCGTTTGCTGTGTTGACGATGCAATTAAACAAGTTTGTTATTGTATACTTATTTTTAAATGAGCCGCATTACAAGCGCTAAATGAATTGTGTTTTTGTTGGTACTTATGTTGTGAAATTAATTTATAATGTGCACATTATTGTTTCATGCAAAAATTATAAAATTACAACCACTAACATACATTTAAAATAAAATTATTTGATTTTATATGATTGAATTAAAAATGTAACTGATATGCAATACAAATTATCATATTATTCTTTATTTATGTAAATATTTGTAGTATTTTTCAAGACATAATTTGTTAAATGAAGTACTTTACCCTCTCAACTTTGTTATAATTTTCTCATACAAAAAAATAAAAAAATCGTTTGAAACGAATGTGAGGAAACTTACCTAAAAAGCGTTATTCGTAAAGAGGAAAAATAATATACGAGGTTTGTCTGAAAAAAAGGTGACTTTTCAATTTTCGCGAGCTACATATATTAGATTCTCGATTTTTTTTTGTTTGTTACGTTGGTACTCATGTTCCCAACTTATGTTGGCATCATCAGCAATTTTGCATTTGTAGTTTGTTTTTGACAGATATAAAGGTTAGATGTATTTTGGTGTCTTTGGCGATTTTTTGCATTCAAAAAAATGGATTAAAGAATCTGTATTAAATTTTGTGCGAAAAATAAAATTAACTGCTCCAACGCACTTTAATTGTTGACTGTGGCATTTGGCGAGTCTAATTTGAGCAACAAAAAAAAAGTTTATAAGTGTATAAGCTCTACACATAAAGCCGAGAAGATGTTAATGACGATGCCCCATGGACGCCCAAGCATGTCAACAACCGATGAAAACGTTCAAGCGGTGAAGAAAATTGTTATGGAGAATCGTCGAATCACTATTAGAGAAATTGCTGAGGATGTCGGCATATCGGTTGGCTCATGCTATGCAATTTTTTCGGATGTTTTAGGCATGAAACGTGTGGCAGCGAAGTTTGTTCCGAAATTGCTAAATTTTGACCAAAAGAACCGTCGCATGAGCATCGCTCAGGAGCTGTTGAATGACGTCAACGACGATCCAGATTTACTCAAAAGAGTCATAACTGGTGACGAAACATGGGTATATGATTATGACGTCGAAAGCTCAATCATCTCAATGGAAGCAGCCAGAAGAGCTAAGGCCGAAAAAAAACACACCAAGTTCGGTCAAATGTGAAGGTTTTGCTCACTGTTTTCTTCGATTACAATGGGGTGGTGCATCATGAGTTCTTGCCAAAAGGTTGTACGGTCAATAAGGAATATTACTTTCCAGTTATGCGCCGTTTGTGTGAAGCAATATAAAGAAAACGCCCGAATTTGTGGCCAAACAATTCTTGGCTTTTGCATCACGATAATGCACCTGCTCACACATCGTTACTTGTTCGTGATTTTTTGGCCAAAAACAACACCGTAATCACGCTTCAGCCACCGGACTTGGCCCCCTGCGACCTTTTCGTGTTCCCAAATCTGAAAGGACTCATGAGAGGACGGCGTTCTGATGAAGATATTCATACAGATTATTAGATACCGTCACTACAAACATAAAGTATGTCGGTTTCGAAGTATATTCTTAATTTTCCTCGATATTTTCATAAGTTAGCATTTACTCGAAATCTATACCACAGTAGAGATATTTTCCATATTTTATAATTATAATCATTAAAAATATTCTTGTATCCGAGTGATTTTAACTTTATTAATTTTTTTCCTACAATTATGCGAGAAATAAATGTTCTCAAACTCTAAATGAGTGCTGAAAATAGCCAATACCTGTACTTGTGTGGTATATAATTAAAAACTTTAAATTTGGGTTTTATTTATGTTATCATGAAAGCAACTGTCATGTTCGCCCAAGTAGCAGATGGAATGTCCAAAATTTAAATACATTTTGTAATGTTTCTTATTTTCGTGGAGGAATGCAGAAAAAGTTTTCTATTCGTTTCAGATCACTAATTTCCTGTACTAAAAAATAACTATTCTACAACTGTCAAAGATAGATTCTGTTTATGCACTGATGTCAATATGAGAAGTATATCATTTCGAAGTTTACGTTACTATAACTATGTATATTCACACACGCTCCTAAAACAGACATATGAGTAAAACGTGGAAAAAAATTCGTTTTAAATTATACGAAATGTTGTGTAACTTTTTTTTTGCTATTTTATAGTCCGATCCGTCATATAACCGATGAAAACTGTTAGTTATCTACAGCCATAAACATTTTCAATTATTCGCATTAACTATTTCTCGGATATTATTGTTCCTGCAAATATACAAGCTAGTGACAAATGTACAAACAGGAAAATTTTGATTCCAGTTGATGTTTTTTTCCCTCACAAAGAAATTTTCTGTAACCATTTATTATAATTATTAATTTTGACACATTTCAATATTTTAAGTTTATTTATATTTACGTTACGAGAAAGAGAAAAATATATACTAAGCTTTATATTTAGATATGTAGAATGTATGTCCGAGAAAAATTGATTAGAATAAAAACCTCGAATTATTTTAAATTAAATTCAGTATAGGTATTACGAGAAAGTATTTTAAATAAAAACAATTTCAGTACCATGTGTACTATGATAAATAAAGGTTATATTCGTATTTTCCTTCATTTATTTCGTCTTTTATTCGGTTTTACATTTCACATCTACGTAATAGCACAAGCACCGTCGCTATCGTGTTAAGAAAATATTTTTATGAAAACGGCAGTAAATGTAGCGTGAAAAAACTCAACCCATTACCATGTATATGATGTATAGTTTATTCCGCTGATGAAATGTGCTGAAAATTCTCATCATTAATAGCTGATGAAAGACTCGAGTTTTTCATGTTGGCGCGGCTTTCAGCCGAGTGTTTTAGGTCTAACTCTTTCCTTTTCGCATTAGCCACTTTGGCTGAGGTCCATTTTTAAAGCGTTGCATTGCCGACCGATACAAGTCATTTTTTAACGTCAGTTTTGTCCATAAACTTCAATTTCGTTTATTTATGGCCCGCAGATGTTTACATCTCGCCTAACAATAAGAAATATGATCGCATTTGGAAATAAATGCCCGTTGTTTTGTAATGATAACGCAGCCGACGCACACCAGGTGGGGGCTATATTCCCACAAAATCGAATTGAATTTTCTGCAATCTTTGTATTATTTATTGTCAACATTTGCTACCTTTCACTATTTGATACGCAATAAATCAAAAGCAAACAATTTTATTCTCCATCTGAAGAAAACTTGTTACTTCGAATTCTTGCTTCAAAGACTAAAGTGTAATTATTACTATGCCATTTTTAGTCGAAATAGACTTGAATTAATACAAAAACATGAAAAGCAAGAGTTCTTTCATATAATTTGTAGAAAATAAGACGCTGCATCTTATAAAATAAATTTTCAAATAACAGTATGTTCTTGTTTATTAATTTTAGTGAAAAAAGTGCAAGGACAAAAGTTATTCAGAATTTAAAACTCTATTGGTACCTAATTTAAAATTACGATAAAAACTAACCTAGTATGTGATTATTTCAAAAAAATTAACTTTGTAGCTCGACATTTATTTTTATTAACTAATTGAATACTAGATTTATTTTTACCGAGACTTTAAATTAAGTTTACTCGGTTATCAAAGACGTATTCATCTTGGATTCAAAAAACTTACGAAGTAGATAAAATTTGAAAAAAATGTATCCTATATGAAATTATTATTTTGTCACGGATAGCTTCGGACATTTTATATACTTCTTGATATTGTGAGTAATAAATCTCGGTAACATCTTGAATAGCAGTACCTATAACAAAAAAAAAATACATTCATTTTGAATTTATTTATGGAAATAAAATAAATATTTTCAACTTTCATATAAAAACACATAATAACAGGCAGCAAAATTGTTAAATATTTTATTTATAAAAATATACATCAGTAGGTATTTATTTTTAAATATAAATGACTATATGTATGAATATACAGACATTAAAAATTGTAAATATTTTGTGAAATCTATTGTTATTAATTTATAATTTTAAAAGTTTTATATATTGGTATCATGTTAAAATGTTTGTTATTTTAAACACATACAAATATAAATAAATTTAAATATTTAAAATAAAACATACAATTTACTTTTTATAATATGTATATTATGTAAATTCTCTATCCTGATATCAATAGGTATACCAATGCCACTCATGTCTGAATTCTTTTATTGTTATATATTAATTTCTCTTGTAAATTTATTGTTTTTATATATAATTTTTTAGTATAGTTAATGGCGGAACAAAAATAAAAAAAACTATTTAAAGTCTAAACTAAATGGGGGATATACAGGTCCCAAACACAGTACTTTAACATGTTAAAGCATACATTCATAATTTTCTGCTTTCCTAATTATTTTTGGTAAAAAAAACTTAACAGTTGTAGAACATAAAATTAATTTTACGTGCTTTTATAACGGCAGAAATTAAGTATGAAAATGTTGAAAATCATCCCGAAAATAGAGATAGCAATAGAATTGAAAGAAAAAAAATAACAAATGTTTTACGGTTTATCTGTCAGGGTGAGTCAATTTATTTTTATTAGGCATTCTTTGAAATTTCTGCTAAGTTATCAATTATCTTATAATTTAAATAAGTAATTGTTCACTTGAACAGAAATTATAAATATTAATAAAAATAAACTAAAAGCTTGAAAATAATTGTTGGGGTGAATTTCGACATTTTCGTATATAATTTCTGCCGTTACAAAACGTGTAAATTTTTTTTTTTCTTGATTCAGATACAGAATTCTATCCTTTACAACTTTTATTTGTAGCTTTCACTTCAAATAATTAGGGAAGAAGGAAATTAAAAAATATGATTTTACTTTTAGTTTTTATGAAACTGGTTTTTAAAACTGTTTATTATAATATATTGTTTCTTGCGTAAAAATACTGCAGTTAGTATTTATGAAAAACTAGAGCACTATCGGTATCTCTGTACTGTTAATTTCATCAGTACCCTCATCCACAATTGTACCCCATAATGAGTTAATATCTTCAATAAAGGATAGCGACGTAGGCTGGTGAAATGTGTGCTCTGGCTGCGTGGCGGGCTGACATAAAGAGACATCGAGCTGCTGCTCTAATTCTGTTATCTGTCCTGGTGCACACATCAACTTCAGCCGCCGTCTTCATCTATCCCCTCTCCGCGAAATGGGTTGAGTTCGAAACGCTGAATATCAGCGAGATGGCTCACTTTGAGCTGTGAATTTTTCAAGATTTAAAAATTCTTGGTTGAAAAATCTTTAAAATATATTGTCATGTTTAACACTAAACAAACAAAAATATCGTTGCATTAAATAATAAAAAAATCTGATGTGGGGAGCACAATATCTTCCGTCAATCCTGTGTATTATGTATAAATTCCATACATACATTTTCTTGCAAAATATTCTAAATTTCCAATAAAATTATTTCATAAACAAACTATGCAAATTGCACTTAACACTGACATCTTCTTCTTCTTTAGCTTTTCCCATTCGTTAGGGGTCGCTATTTTTTATTTTCTTCTTCCACTGATTTCTGTTTTGCATGTCGTTCTCATTCAGTTCCTTTTCTCTCCAGTCTTCCGCAATAATACAGTCCTTCCATCTTATGCTTGGTCTTTTTCTGTTTCTTTAACCTTCTGTTAATAAGCTATTCATTCTTCTTCCAATATATTCTTCATCTCTCCTCATGACATGTTCAAGCGAATGTAATCGTCTCTCTCGTATCTTTATAGAAAATTTTACACTAGAGTTATTTCCCTCCTTCTTTCATTCCTTACCGTATCATTGATACTGACATCTGTCATTTTGAATTATCTGAATATATTAACAGTTTCCATGGTTAGCATAGCTGGCTGAGTCATGGAATTTAATGTCTTTAAAATTCTTTTTCCGTCGACCGTTTATTAATAGGCTATCGTAATGTATAGAAAATCATTCATTAATGACCCCTATTAATGCATGATTTTTATTAATAAACGATTTATTGATTGCGTTTACCACATGGAACACAGCATATATTGCTAACGCTAAGTTGTAGCAAAAAGGTAGACAGAATTAAAAGTCATGCTTTTGACACTTACTCGCTAGGTATATATTCACGTAGCATACCTTTAAAATGAATTTGAAAGAATAAAATTCCTCAAATAATATAAAAAAACCGCTTGTGTCGTCTAGGATTAAGTAAACTGAACGCACCCACTGAAAACAATTGATGACAAAACTTATTGATTTTCTGACGTAAAATTTGACGTTCGGTCAACCATTACTAATCTAAAAAAAATTGTCATGGAATAAAATTAGATTTTCCATTTAAGTAAGATACGGTCAACGAAAAAATATTGTAACAAACACGTGTGTTAATTGGCGATTAATAATCTCAACAATTAACGCGTTCGCTACGCTCACGCGTTAAAATGTCTCGATTATTAATCGCCCTCATTAACACACTTGATAGTTAAATAACTATAAATCTATATTTATTGAATATGAAGTATAGAATGCAATCAAGTCGTATAGAGAATAATATATTCTTTAAGTTATAATAACGTTAAATTCGGAATGTAAAAAAAAATCTGTTATGGCCAGCACAATACCTTCCGTCATTCTCGTGTATAATGTATAAATTCCATAATTTTTCTTACAAAAGATTCTAAATTTCCAGTAAAATTATTTCATAAACAAACTATTCAAATTGCACTTGACACTGGCATCTTTCCATCTTATCTTTGGTCTTCCTCTGTTTCTTTAACGTCCTATTACTAAACTATTCATTCTTGTTCCAATATATTTCTTCATTTCTCCTCATGACATGTTCAAACCAATGTAATCGTCTTTCTTGTATCTTTCTAAAAACTTGTAACACTAGAGTTATTTTCTTACCGTATCTTTCCGTGTATTCCCCAATATCTACTTCAACATCCTCATATCTGCCACATTAATTTACTTTTTATTGATACTGACATCTGTCAATTTGAATTATATGAATATATTACTAGTTCCCAAGTTTGGCATAGCTGGCTGAATTATAAAATTTAATTTCTTTAAAATTCTTTAACTCTGTATCGATTGAATATGAAGTATAAATTGTAATCAAATCGTACAGAGAATAATATATTCTTTAAGTTATAATAACGTTAAATGTCAATAAATCAAATTTAACTGTTAAATCTTCAAATGAGACTACTTCCGGTTGATCAATTATAACCAAAATCGAATCAGTTGTTCTTCTGCATGTAAACTTGAGGAATACGAAAAAATTATAATTTTTGGAATCGTGGTATTGAAGTTATGGAATCCGGAACTTTTGTCACACACACACAGACACACAGACACACATACATACAGACATCATCGTAAAAATGGTAAAATCGTATTATATGGACCCTAAAACGTGCTTATTCAGTAAAAACTCATTATTGAATTTTTTGACCAAAGACAATACCTTCCTTACCTACAGGTGACGGAAGGTAAAAATGAAGAAATACAAGAAATCTTGTCCAGGTTTAACCGTGCAGAAGGAAGTATGATTTTTTTCTTCATTTATAATATGTGAATAGCATTTTATAATTTCCAGTAGGTAATAAAAAAATCTAATATAAGCAGCGTATTACCTCCTGCTATTTCAATTAATGTAAACTCATTTAATAATTGAAAATATGTACAGTATAGTATCGAACGTGGGATCGTTTTAAAAATCCTGGTATTTGTTTACGCAATTTTTCTAAATGCACTTCAACATTACTTAATCCACTCCTAACCAAATATACAAAACTCACCTGATTGTACTAAAACACGCGCCTCATAGGTATATTAAATTTTTCTGAAACAATTCTGCATTCGGGACTGTAGTCCTTAATTTTGGAAAATGTGTAGCTTTATTTCATAATCTTGGAAGAGACTCTTTTCAGTGCTCGCGTTCAGCCGGTATATGCCTAACCTAACAAACATTAGCTCTATTTGTTAGCGCTAAATGTGTATTGAACGATATTAATTTATTAAACATAGCGCGCAAGCACAGTTTAAAGATAAAAATAACTAATATTTCGATCTGTATAGTATTAAAAGTCCGCAGACTTCATTTTGAAATGGAAATTATTACTTGAATTGATAGAACATGCGACAGAAGTAAATATTATT
Organism: Harpalus rufipes; assembly: GCA_951394225.1. Lineage (NCBI taxonomy): Eukaryota > Metazoa > Arthropoda > Insecta > Coleoptera > Carabidae > Harpalus > Harpalus rufipes. Next base: position 32,505,451 of record OX596280.1, on the reverse strand, counting down.
AACCAGGTAGTATATTTGTTAACAAGTGACGTTCGTTACTGCAATCAAACATGACGCATGCAGTTGCCCACTAGTTCGCTAGATGTTTTAGCGAAATATTTCTCGCTAGCTTCTTCTTCTAGCGCTACATCAGTGTTAGATTCTAAAATATCATTTAATTATTTTGTTAGTCTCGCGGTTAACCCGGCAGAACACGAGCATTAAGTAGACTCAACATCTAATATCAAATTCCGCGCCGTCTCGCTCATTTCGATGTTGCAAATAGTAGTAACTTTTCCGGAATTTTACAACAATAAATAAAATTATAGATATATGTGGTATTTTTGTGTATTAAACCACTCAACGATATATATATATATATATATATATATATATATATATATATATATATATATATATATATATGTATATATATTATATATATATATATATATATATTACTGGAATGCGCAATAATAGGAGATTGCATAAATAGTTGTAATCTGAATGGAATCCACTCTTGAATATTTTTACCTCTCGCTAAGAGAGGTATTGGATTCATGCTAAAAATCGCATATCCAGATTTTATTGAATAAGCACGTTTTAAGGTCCCTACAATCCGATTTTAACATTTTTACGATGATGTCTGTGTGTGTGTGTGTGTGTGTGTGTGTGTGTGTGTGTGTGTGTGTGGATGTGTGTGTGTGGGATATTGGAAGGACGGTTACTCAAAAACTATAAGACTTAAAATTTGTTTAACAACGTATTTCCCAATCGGACATTCATGGGAAGATCTGAAAAGGTTTTGGTAACAATTGGACAACCGGAAGTAGAAGATTCTTGAAAAAAAATCTTCTAAATATTATTTTTTGAAAATTTTTCTTGATAATATTAAAGAAAAATAAATTCTCTTTCTGATACATTTAAATATTTTTATACATATTTTATAGATTTAGAAATAAAAGGAATATAATATATAAAATAATGTTGTAATTAATTTTACAACCGAAAGGATGCCATGAAAAATAGTTGCAAATTTAAATTATTTGTAACTGACAGATAAATGTCAGTGTCAGAAATAATGAGTAATGAAAGAAAAATGTATTTGGAGAATCCCTTAATTCTTGATCTGTGACTATTATGGAGATGACAAGTCTAGGTTGAAGGACTTAAATTTGTTTCAAACATTATGGGACAATGTACACCAGTACTGTAGACTAGAGTAACTTTGAATTGCGAAAAAGCTATCAAATTCTTCTCAAGTAAGTTGTAAATATTGACAAAATTACACATCGATATAAGAATAATCGGAGTGCAATCTATCCGTCACTTTATTAAAGGGAATTATGGTTATTTAGATATAACAAGTATGAAAAAATAAAATGTAAAAGAAGATATGTAAGAATAGATGCACAATCCAGATATATACATTTTAGACCGCCCAAAATTAATGTTTTTACTAGAAGAATATGAAGAGAAAGTAAACAAGGTTGTTCGAATTGAAAATTGCTGTTACCAGCCTAATATTTATATATGGTAAACTCTACTTTGTAATTTATTGTAACATAATTTATGATAAAATATCTTTATGTTGAGACATGCTACTATTGAATAATAAAGAAGTTTATACGTCATAGATTTATATGAATATATTATTTGTATTTATAAAAATATTCTTTGCTTTATGCATACAGCCAGGTAAAATATACGGCGAGAGGTTATGTGCTGGCCACATCAGATTTTTTTCTTTAGGTAAAGTAAAAATCTTGCTTTACATTAAAGAAATTTATTGTAGGTTTTTGATAAATAATGTTTCCAACTGTTTTGATACAAAAGAAAATTGAAGTGGAGAATCCATGAACGGTTCAATTTGTTTAATATGCTTACTACGGGAGGGCAGCATATTTAATCTATTTGTTTACATTTTACATTCGTATTTCTGAGATTTCTTTTCATGAAATCAATTATTCCCGTTTACGTTTTCCAGCCGATTTATATCGTTTCGAAAAGTGCTAAACTACGTTAAAATGGATACTGAGGATGACGAGAAGAACTGCACCCCGCCAGGAATACTTAGGTTCGAATTGAACAATGGATATTACCACCCTGTTTCTGAATCCTACCAATTGTGCAAATTTTACAATATATCTTCATGCCAATCGCCAAAGAAGGTAGTTCCTTAATAAATGCGAATCAAAAATCAATTTAATGTTCTGTTTGATAAATATTGTTCCAGTAAATTGTAAATTTGTAAAGTTGTTTCTAAAATCTTTATTCGTTATTTCCAAATTTACAAAAGTAGAAAAAGTATAATATTATTTCCGAGATTATGATTATTCACTCGGATGATTTGCATCACAAAATACTAACTTTCTCTGCGTATTCTATATAAAAGTAACATGTATTCATTTTTTCTATTCGTGGCGCTCTTATTATAGTCATAGTTTCATCAAATTAATATAAATTTATTTATATACATGCAAGATAGGTTAAACTGTAGCCACTGGATTTTTAATAAGTTGTTTATATATATATATATATATATATATATATATATATATATATATATATATATGTATATATATATATATATATATATATATATATATATATATATATATATATATATATATATATATAATTCTCAAAATAAATCATTATAAGGTTATAAAAATATTGTACCACTGAAATGAACGAATGAACAAAAAAAAATATTTTTTCATTAAAAATTTAGACTCCGTATTGCGCGGCGCACTGGTAGTATGTTCTCGAGCAATGACGTAATTTCCCGCGGGGATACCCATACGCGTTTAGACTGGCTAATTACATCCGGTGGAGTGATTCCTTTGTATTCGATGATTGCCGCGTCGGAAAGTTCCAGAAGGACACTGGGCTGTATAAATACCGTCCGAAGGACAGCGGAGAAATAGTCTGATATGTAGAAGCAAAGAGCAATGAAGTTGGTGATATTTATAAACAGTCTACGAGTTGTGAACATGAATAAATGTAGTTATATAAATAAATATAGTGATATAAATATGATTAATTAAATAGTCTTAGTCTTTAAGTATTTAATAATAGTCTTAGTCTTAAATTAGTGTTTATAATTATTTAATCATAGTGTTAGTTGCTTTTATTATCTTTTTAATATTTATCCTAATTATATATTGTTTAATAAACGTAATATTTTAATTAATAACATTTCTTTGATTTTTACGCTTCACCCAAATAAATAAACGTTACTATATAATTTACACAAAAAAAAAAAAAGTTTCAAACTACCTTAACAGAACCTTATTTGTATGTATTTCGCATTTCATTGCCTATGTAAATGACTAAGGCTATGCTAGAATTTAATGAGATTTCCATATTTGTGTATTTGGCGCATTTAACAGTGACTGAATCAGAATCATGTTTAATTGTATGTACACAGCTCGATGTATGTTTGTGGATCTAGTGCTAGAGTATACGGAATTATTGAATTTTGAGGAAAACAACACGTTTAATATCGATGATATGGGTTGTCATGGAATGGGAATTAGTACTATTTACACTTGTAAAATATCAGCAGGGATTATAAAATAGTTACGCACGTTACATTTTACACTAGAACTTTCTAGTAACATGAATAAAATAAATAGATGCAAGACCAAAAATACAAATGAACTAGTTCTGCTTCATGACAATTATTTTGTGAATTTAGTAATACTTCGTGGTAGTTTTTTCACATCAGCTTTAAGTACATGTGAAAAAAAAGTCTGATGAACAATAACATTGTATAGGATACAAAATCAATTAATATCGAAATATATATGCATATTCAGAATAGTACATGTTATATTTTAAGGTATCTAAACTCCAATTTTATCGTTTTTACAGTGAGGTCTTTTTACGTATTTGTGTTGTTCACGAATTCGGAGTTTTAAACCAGTAGACATTTTTATTTTTAAGATGCCTAAAGTTGTGTGGAATTTTCCTATGAGAGAAATAAGATATCATTATGACATTGTAACTATCTAGTTATACACATGTATATAAACTGGAAAAAATAATACTCGTATAATATTATTAATACATTTTTTAAACTCCAATGTGTGAAGTTGATACTTTACACACTGCAGGCAATGTATAAAGTAAACGATTTTCGTATTTTACTTATACATTACAGAGCTACCACCATCAATACACGTTTGGCATTTAAATTGTCTCACCTGAATTTAGTTTTTTCTGTACATTCATGTTGGTAACACTGACAGAACTGCAGTATTTAACTTCAGATCTGTTATCTGTTAAATGTGAACTCGGTATTTGGAGTGTTCACTGTTCAAATTGCCGTCTGCTCGTCTGTAACATTTCTAATTCGTTTCAGGAATTTTATTTAAGGTCATATATAAAAATATTGTATACAACTCAAGTGTAAACAAGCTTTATGACATTTGGTCAATAATTTTCTGTGGTTAATATGTGTCAAAGTTTAGCTAATATATTAAATGGAAATAAATATATAAACTACTGTTATTACCAATAAATTACTTTGTGTGACTGTGACTGACATGAGTAACATGTGTCAAGTGTCGAAGTTTAGATTGTTATATTAAACAGAAATTATGGAAATATGACGAAATATAGTGTATTACGAATAAAATAAACTGTTAAATACAAATCTGACGTACACTTGTATCAACAAAGCATGAGCATACTCTTTACGAAAATGTAGCGTAAAAGTTCTGTATAAAATAGCTTTAAAAAATCAGGCGTTACGATACGTCACAATACAGCACGATACGTCACAATACAGCACGGTACGTTACATTACGGCTTACCCTGTATTAATCCAGCATAAAGCTTGTTTTTTCACTCTTTTTGCATAAATAACTATTTCGTATACCTACAACGAAAATATAACATTATGTCATTGTTTTATTGACAATAAGCGACAATTACATTGAAGAGCTACATACAATGGATAAAAATATTTCATTAAGTGTCGAGGGCAAAAAAATTAATTGAACTGACACTGACACGCAACATATTTGAAATTTTCTTGTTGAAATAAATATGTTATTTCGTTGTTAAGAATACCTAAAGCACCGCTACCTACATTAATTATTGATATGATAGAACGTCCCATATGTATCTCGTGTCGTACACTGCAAATTGAATCTCGACCGGAAAAACTGCATCTACGACTCTTGGTACATAAATAACTATTACAGAAAGTTTAAACAAAAAATATAACTAAAGTATTACAAAATTGTAAATATATCATACAACTTATGAAATTGAGGGCTGCAGAGGTCCAAACCATAAATGGCTCTTTGTTAACCTTTGGTAAAGCTGGTGTCAGTTTTGGCGAGCCTACAGCTTTTGGAAATTTTAGTCGCATATTTACGTCTACTATACACTCCTGAAGTTAGCATTTTTCTCCTGGTTCACCATGTATACAAATGAGTACATTTTGGACAACTCAGCATACAGAAGTCAAAGAATGGCAACTCTACTTAGGAAACAACATCTTAAGCTTAGCTTGTGACTTGACAATCTAACATAGCTTGCCAAACTATACATCAGTGTCAAGTGCAATTTGTATAGTTTTTTTATGAAATAATTTTACTGGAAATAAGGGATCTTTTGCAAGAAAATCTATGTATTGAATTTGTACATAATACACAGGATTTACGCAAGGTAATGTTCTGGTCACATCAGATCAGGGGTTAATTTTTAACAACTTTTGACTAATCAAGTATGACGATATAAACGAAAATTGGATTTTTCATTATCAAATCAATATCTATGAGATATTTTTTTTTAACCAATTAAAAATTAACCACTTTGTTATTGAATAAGCCAGAATATCAGATGTTAATCGCGAATGCAACTAACGTTGGTAACGCTTCGATCGCTAACAGGCTGTCAACTGACAAAAGAATATTAATTAGGTACTGATGAATTATAATTTACTATTTTGATGAATAATTATGGTAAAGGAACTGTGTGAGAACGTGTATATTTTGTGACAAAAAAAAAATACTTCTGATGAGTATATTTTTGTCTATTTTTACCTCTCGCTGAGAGAGGTATTGGATTCATGCTAAAAATCGCATATGCAGATTTTATTGAATAAGCACGATTTAAGGTCTATAGAATCCGATTTTAACATTTTTACAATGATGTCTCTGTGTGTGTGGATGTGTGTATCTGTTAGGTTGTTGGAGAAACGGTTTCTCAAATTCTATAAGAATAAAGACCTGTTTGACTACGGATTCCTCAATCTAACAGTAATGGGAAGAGTTTAATAGGTTCTGGTAACAATTTGACAACCGGAAGTGGTTATTTCTAAAAAAAAAAAAATCATAAATATTATTTTTTGAAAATTTGTTATTACAAATATTAAAGATAATTAAATTCTCAATTTGACACATTTAATTTTGTTATTATATCTCGTATAAGTTTGGAGACATAGGATATAATAATATAAAATAATATGTTATAATAAATCTCGTTGCCAAAAAAACAGTTGAGATTTTTAAATGTTTGTTATTGACAGATAAATGCAAAATGTCAGTGTCAGAAATCAGCAGTTTTAATAACATTACTGGAAGATTTTTCTGGGAGGTACGAGTACATTTAATATATATTATTGTGTTATTAATTAAATATGTATTTAAATTATATGTATGATAATATTACATATATCCTAAAGAAATACCACTAATATCTTCAATGAATTTGAAGAATTTTGAACATAGTAAGACAAAATTTCTCATAGAACGAAAGAAGAGATACAATTTCAATTATTTGTGTGTACAAGAAATGTTAAATTCGTTACTTATATGGCGCGAGCAGTTATGTGACTCTTGGTAAGCAGATATTAAGATTCGTGTGAGAATGACGGCTAGTAGTTATTTACATAAATGTCACATGTCATAATTTTATCATTCAAAATTTCAAAATATTCTGATGTTTATTTGCCATCAATAGTATGGAATATACTTGCCGAAGAAAATAATACACATGGATTTGGCAAATCATAATGTTTTCAATGAAAACTTATGATACTTGACACCTATGTACATTACTAGCTGTCATTCTGACACGGGCCCCCATATCTGCTTCCCAAGGCCAACAAAGTCACATAACTGCTCGCACCCTATGCAACATAAAATGAAAATGGCGAGAGGTATTGTGCTGGTCACAACAGATTTTTTTATTTGGCATAAAATTGGAAAATTGTAGTGGCAGGAGGTAATGTGATAGTGACAATATTTTATTCAACTTTTTGTATTCTCATTGTTTTCTAGATAAGTTCTGGAAAAAACAGCTGTAAAAGTTATATTCGGAAAATGTGTTAATCTAAAAACTAAAACAAGTAAAGCGTGCAGTAATTCATAACCAAAAACATAAAAATGCATTCAGCATTGTTTTCTTATCTTGCAATCAAAAATTTCGTGCAATAACTGTTGAATTTCGTGTTACTAACGAAAATGAAATAAAAACTACTCAGCTCTCGAATGTTCAATAAAACAATGTAAAAAGCTGGTCACATGCGTGAAACAGAATGGAATCTGACGTTTGTATTTGATATTTTTACATTTCGAACGTCATGCGAATGCGAGCACTTAAAACCATCATATTTCAAGTTTTAAAACAAACATAGGGATTCTGGTCTTGTCGTTGTCATAATCCATAGGGAGTTTGATTTTGTGGACCGTGAAGTTGAGTGCTTTTTACATTGTTGCAGAAAGGTTTTAATTGCAAACCCGAAACACTTGTTATGAGTGACAACGGAATTCTACACGAATTACACGAAACACTCATTTCAACGGTTCATTTCAAATTTTGAATAACATTGTCGACAAAGTTTGAATTTCATTGTTATCAAAATAGTACATTCTTTTTTCCGAAAGCGTGTACATTTTAATTAATATTCAAACTTTAATTTATCTACACTTCTACATGTCCTATATAAGGAATTTTTTGTTGCTTTGGTACGGACTGTATAGTTTTCTATTTTAATTACAAGTATTTCTGTTGAATTATACGTTTCATTGAAGTTGCCTCTATTCGCTTACCACTGCAAAAAAATTACAAAGCATAATCATTTCTGCATCATATTTCCAATTACATAAGATACTTCTGAGTAAAGCTGTAACTAGCATAACCAGTGGTGCGTAAACTTAAGAGTAAGGTGAGGCCAAATTTTAAAAAAGTCTTTTTCAGCTCAAGGTAACTTTTGAACGATACATAATCAACACACAATTAGATATTATAAGTAAAACTATATATATATATATATATATATATATATATATATATATATATATATATATATATATATATATATATATATATATATATATGTATACACGGTGTATCAAGATAATGGAACAGTGCCATTTATTCGTAAATATTAAAAGTTACACAAAAAAAAGTTATTTAGATATTTTGTAAAGCATAGCGGGGGACACATTTTGGCATAACTATTATTATTTTAGAGCCAGTGGTACTCTACTTATTGATTAATGTTATATATTTTTAAATGGCATCATATATTTTTTATTAACTCATTAAATAGTGACTTTTCTTCTGAATTCAATAATATAATAAAAGCATACCCTTACATTGCGAAAAATTTGATAAAAATGAATTCAAAGTTAGTAATTTAATTTTTTTAAGTAGGCTAAGTAAACATTCAATTATTAAAGCAAAAAAAATGTCACTTTTGTATACCATTGTTATGTATTATATTATTTTTTCGATCGAAATGTTCCAAATTTCGTTATTTTTTTTTATTTTGCGTAATTACTATTTAGTCTTGCGTAATTAAAATAACTTTATGCAAATAAATTAGGCCCATGTATGCCATTATGTACGGAATATAACATCGTTCAAATGTCCGCCGCGGCTTCTCACGGTAGCAAGGATCCGTGTGGTCCAATTTCCAATAACTCTGCCGCATAGATCCGGCGGAATTTGAGCGATGGCATTGGTTATGTTGACTTGAAAGGGCATCGGTCGATTGCGGCTTATTGGCATAGACCTGCAATTTCAGGATACCGCAAAAAAAAGTCTAGCGGGGTCAAATCGCACGATCTTGGTGGCCAATTCACGTCACCTCTGCGAGAGATAACTATGCCCTCAAATCGTTCATGCAGAATGTCCATCGTGGCGTCCGCTGTGTGGTACGTAGTGCCATCCTGCTAGAACCACAAGTCGTCTACCTCCATATCGTTTAATTTGGGCCAAAATAAATCAGTTATCATCGTTCTGTAGCGCTGACCGTTGACGGAGATGGCCTGACCAACGTCGTTTTCAAAAAAGTACGGACCAATGACGCCGCCGGTTCAAAATCCGCACCAAACAGTAACTTTTTGAGAATGCATTACTACCTGGTGAACCTCGTGTGGGTTGGCGTCGTTCCATATACAGCAATTGTGCTTGTTAACATAGCTATTCATCCAAAAATGCGCCTCGTCGCTAAAGATGATTTTTCGGCTAAAATTGGGGTCCTGTTCCAAATGCTCCGAAGCCCAGTGAACGAACAAACGGCGTTGTCTATGGTCATTAACATTGAGCTCCTGGGTCAGTTGGATCTTGTACGGGTGTAGGCCCAACTCCCGACACATAATTCGCCAAGTTGAAGTCTGCGAAAGGCCAAGTTCTTTTGCACGGCGATGAAGTGACTGCTTCGTGTTCTCCTGCACACTTTCACGGACCGCGGCAATATTCTCGACTGATCTTCCTTTGACGTACGGGTGTTGGCTGATTGTTTAGAACCGGTCGTCTCGAATTTGGCCACCAAACGTTGGAGAGTCAACTTTGAAGGGCCACCGCGTCTGCCGTAAAATGGGCGCAACGCGCGCACCGTTAGCACTAACGAACACTATCGTTGGTACGATAGAGGCCACGTCATCGCGTGTCTCACCGCCAGTAGTATAGTGCTTAGAGAGGGAAATCGTTCCGATTAACTCGCACTTATACACTGCCCATAAGGACAACATAATTTGGTCTCTGTGTAAATTCGTGTGAAAATTACACTATTTGAATGGTTATTTGGCCCACACGGTACAAATATTTCATCATTACCAATATCTGTATATAAAGCAGATTGGCATACCCAGAGCAATGGGTAATATGCCGTGATTATATATTTATTTTATTATTTGTGAGTTCATATAGTACATTTATATTACTTCAATACATTTTAGTGAAAAATAAAATAAAATTTAACAATGTTTTGTATTTAAGACGTGGGGCCTGACCTCATCTGACGCACCGACACTGTCTATAACTAAGTCAAGTGGCGAAGGCGACTCTTTGACTTACAAATCTCGATTTGAGTGATTTCCAGTGTCTGTGTTACTCCTTAATAAAGTGGACTCCAATAATCAGCCACCACCAATTAGTTAAAGTGTCGTCGGTAAAGAGGTATGAGCACCAGCGTAAGAACCTTGTTGCACCCCCCCCCCCGTGTTAGAATAGAAAAAAATAATATTTTTTGTAATTTTAACTTTTAGTGTTGAAAATGGTATCATTTCACGACCGAAACGTCCAGAATAAATAATATAATATAGCATTGTAACAGAAATATAAACGATAATTAATAAATTTATAAATTGTATACACTAATAATAATTTAAATTTAATAATATATTCCATATAGAATTTCATTTACAAAATTTATATTGTTTTCTCTGTTCGGTTGTCGATATTTGTAGCTACACATCCCCTTTAGAAGAGTTTATTTCCTCCCCCGCCTAACCGTACTGATCCAGGCTCGAACGTGGGGTAGTAACCGCGGTCGCTTATACCCGGATGTGTGCGCGCAAATACCGGAAACCATCCGGACACTTCGCCCTATATTTCATTTTCGAGCGACTAACGTTCCAACTTGTACGCGCCACCAAAAAATGCATTAGTTTGTGAATTATAGCACTCGTTTGACATCTCCACTACATTGAAAAGCGTAGCATAGCATTGAATGTTCTGATTTTGATTACTACTCGTGTTACTTTATTTCAAACACTATTGATTTTTAGTTATTTCGCTGTTTGATTTGTTGCATTCGTAGTCACCACCCAGAGAGAGTTGCTGCTCTTGATAAATGATTGCAATACTGGGTATTGTTTCGTGATAGAGGTTGTAATTTTTACTCCACTGGACTTTATTGAAATAACTTGTTTCTGTTTAATAGTAGTTGAGTATACGACTCAGAGTTATAGCTTCATTTTAGACGAAATTGAAACTCGCTTTATTTCATTGTTCTATACACTGTAATGTTAAGCGTACACTATGGTGAATCAATAAATAAAAAGATAAAAGATAGTTTAAAAAAATACAAAAAAATCTGATATGGTCAATACATTTACTTCAGTCAGGTTTGCTTTTATCATACAGAGGCACAGTGTATAAATACTATAGGTGTGTCAACTTTCATATTTAATATATCATGATTATGAAGACGGCATCCGAAAAATATCTCAACATGTAAGGTGAGAAATATTCCCGGCACATAATTGTAATTTAATTTGAATTGGAATATTGATTCTTCTAATTTTGCTTATTTTTCCCTTTTATCGGGCCAGGTCTAACTCAGTGGTTAAAATTTTTATCCAGTAAAAATCCGTTTTTTGTTATATGTCAACTTACTTGATTGGATAATTTTTTTTAACCAGGTGTTAAAAATGAATGATTGCGATGCAGAATAGGCCCATAAGTGTATTAATTAATAATTTAATTATTGTAATAAACTTGTCTTTGGCGTAATTAAAGATTGTCTGTTGTAATCAAAAATATATATACTCGTATATTCCAACGGGTTATTTTACCAATTTTTTTTTTTTTTAATTCTAATATATAAAAATCTAGGAATATTGATAATCACGCGAAGTTAAAATTCGAATTAGTAAACGAGATATAAATTTTTGAATGTTTCAAATTATTTGTAATGCCATAATTCCGAGCTGGATATGCTTCTCAAATAGTTATTTCCGGGGATATCTGCATTGTATTAGCCTTATATTTTCATTTATTTTTATTAAATCTTCATTTTCTTGTCAAATAAATTAGTAATGAATATATAAATAAAGAAAAATGTAAGAAAAATAAATATTTCAATCTATATTATGAAACATTTTGACAAAGTCATTAGGATGACAGTAGTGTTGATATAGTTTTTAATTTAAATTCAAACAAAAACAACAAATAGTAGGTCCAGTTCACCCGATTTCATCCGAAATAATAACCGATTAGTAGGTTCGGGGCGTCTCCAAGGACTCCAGGGACTACGACGTCACGTTTACAATAATGAAGCTTTTTTATTACAACAAAGTAATATTTCATTTTCTTTTTACTAAAACACTTAATTTAATGTGTGCTAGCTTATATACTATACTATTATACTATTTCTTTGCTATGGTAGAATAACCCATTATAAATGTTTATTTCACCGATGTAATAATTTTACTAAAACTGGTTAAAATTGAGGTAAATAAAATCATTGGCTATTCATAAAATATCTTATTAAGAATGGTGTAGTATTAGTAAATCTTGGAAATAGTTAATAAAAATTCTCTCGGCCATTTTATCCTATAATCGAAATACGAATCCGACAAATAAAAGATTTGAATTTCATTTTGTGTGTGCAGTGATGAGGATGATGCTATTGAGATATATAAAATTGTTCATTTTTTCATTTTGGTTTCTTTAAGAATTGGTATTGTATTCTACTTTGAAAAGGCCAAATCAATAAGAAATATTATTTTCAGAATTTGGATATTTAAAAAAAAAAATTATACAGTAATTTGTATGCACGTTGTGCTGAATGCTACCATTTGTACGAAACTGATCAGTCTCTTTCAAAATTTTAGTGGATAAGTTGCCTTAGAAGAGTGATGACATTAACGATGATGTTTTTTTTTTTTGTATGGTTTGGTTCCGATATTCCTCAAGAAATTTGTTCCCAGGTGCTTTCTTACTTCTTCGAATAATTGCTTCAGAAACGTCATATTCTTTTTAAAATACTGTTATACATAAAGTAAAACAATATGTGGTAGGTAAATATTAAAACTGGCTAAGATAGCGAATATAGCGAATATAGCATATGCAACTCTGTGTGACCGCTTACGTTGCCAATGAAACAAGATATGTTTCGCAAGCATTGCGAACATAGTATATAGCGTACATAGAATGCGTAGCGTTTTGTGTGACCACAGCGTAAGGACCTGTAGTCGGCTCTTGGTGGAACATTTCAAAAAATCTGATGTGGCCAGCACATAACCTCTCGCCGTATATTTTACCTGGCTGTATGCATAAAGCAAAGATTATTTTTATAAATACAAATAATATATTCATATAAATCTATGACGTATAAACTTCTTTATTATTCAATAATAGCATGTCTCAACATGAATATATTTTACCATAAATTATGTTACAATAAATTACAAAGTAGAGTTTACCATATATAAATATTAGGCTGGTAACTGCAATTTTCAATTCGAACAACTTTGTTTACTTTCTCTTCATATTCTTCTAGTAAAAACATTATTTTGGGCGGTCTAAAATGTATATATCTGGATTGTGCATCTATTCTTATATATCTTCTTTTACATTTTATTTTTTCATACTTGTTACATCTAAATAACCTTAATTCCCTTTAATAAAGTGACGGATAGATTGCACTCCGATTTTGTCAATATTTACAACTTACTTGAGAAGAATTTGATAGCTTTTTCGCAATTCAAAGTTACTCTAGTCTACAGTACTGGTGTACATTGTCCCATAATGTTTGAAACAAATTTAAGTCCTTCAACCTAGACTTGTCATCTCCATAATAGTCACAGATCAAGAACTAAGGGATTCTCCAAGTACATTTTTAATTCATTACTCATTATTTCTGACACTGACATTTATCTGTCAGTTACAAATAATTTAAATTAGCAACTATTTTTCATGGCATTCTTTCGGCTGTCAAATTTATTACAACAGATTATTTTATATATTATACTTCTTTTATCTCTAAATCTATGGAATATATAATAAAATATTTAAATGTATCAGATAGAGAATTTAATTTTCTTTAATATTACCACGAAAAATTTTCAAAAAATAATATTTAGAAGATTTTTTTTCAAGAATCTTCTACTTCCGGTTGTCCAATTATTACCAAAACCTTTTCAGATCTTCCCATGAATGTCCGATTGGGAAATACGTTGTTAAACAAATTTTAAGTCTTATAGTTTTTGAGTAACCGTCCTTCCAACATCCCACACACACACATCCACACCCACACACACACACACACAGACACAGACATCATCGTAAAAATGTTAAAATCGGATTGTAGGGACCTTAAAACGTGCTTATTCAATAAAATCTGGATATGCGATTTTTAGCATGAATGCAATACCTCTCTTAGCGAGAGGTAAAAAGGTGTCACAGACAACTTTTAAAATGTTGTGAAAGGATGATACAATTGTCATAAATAAATTATTATCTTACCGTGTGTAGGCTAATCATAACCACACCCCTTCCCTTAGTTACTATGTATACAGAGTGATCATTTTATTTTGTCCATAACTGCTATCTCGAGAACTATAAGAGCTATGAGGTAGGTTAAATTAGCAAACAATTTTTATTTCAAATGGGACCATATATATTTTATTTGCTTATTAGATAATTTTATTCTGAATTCAGTGATAATATTTGTATCCCCTTAGATAACACCTTTTTTTGAGAAAATTTATACAAAATTTTATATTAATTTAGTTAAAATATGGCTATAATAAGAGTGCCACGAAGGAAAAAATGAATTGTACTTGACGCTGACATCTTTCAATTAGTAATACTGAATTATTGAGACCGTTTTCATGGTGACACAGCAAAGATTCCAAGATTTATGAAAATTAATTTATTTATAAATTTTTATCTATAAATATATTGAAAATGAAGAAAATAATGCAATCAAATCGTATAGAGAGTAAAATATTCTTCAACATTTTTAATAACATTAAGTCAAAAAATATCATTTAGCTTTTTTTAAGAAAAACAGTTAAGGGCTTCAAATTAAAGTACTTTCGATTGTTCAATTGTAACTAAAATGCAATTTGGATATAAGAATGAGGAATACGAAAAAAATGTAATTTTTGGAATTGTAGTATTGTAGGTTGAAACGATCGTCTCACACAAATACACGCACATACACATACACACACGCACGCAGACATACATACAAGCATCTTGGTAAAAATAGTATATTCGTATTCTAGGGACCCCAAAACGCGCTTATTCATTAAAAACTCACCATCGAATTTTTTGACCAAAGACAATACCTTCCTTACATAAAAGTATCAGAATTTAAAAAGGTAATGTTTAAGGTTTATTTATTTTTGTTCTTCGTCTTGTCTGTGTATTGTGCACAGATATTCGTAGTATTAATTAATAATTTCTTATATTTGAAATAAAAATTTAATATCGAGTTATAAAATTCCCATCCGCATTGAGTTTATTATTAAATTAATAGTAAAAACGTGTTTACACTTAGTATTACAACTTTCCTTCCCTTATTAATGTGCGTAATTAATTTTTAACGTTTTATAGTTTTAAACTTGTTAGGTACATACATGTACGTAATGAAATACAGCGTAGAAAGAATATTTATTTTACAAGTTATGGTTTTTTGCTGCGGGCTGGGAATTTCTGGAATAATCTGTCCTGTATTCTGAAAACATTGTTAACATAATACAGTATTACGTCTACGAATTTGCATAAGGGCTGATTCGTTAATGCAAATTTGCTAAGAGGATGATATTCCGTACGTTTACTAAGTTCGAAACCGCTGATTTTGGTAATCACTTTGGCTGTTTCAGTTTTATAAGATCATAATGCCTTCAGCTATGCACATACATTAACAATTTCATTAAAGTGTCGGCGAATGGGCGAGCGTAACTCATGCATGTGCACGATTTTCAAAAAAGATACAATGTTACATGTAATAATAATAAATATACATGAATTATTTCACCTCAAATATAATACATGATACATTACGTACACTAGCTTGCAAAAAAATCACGTAAACCGAATTTTTGCTGTATTTAGATCTTGATATTTATCTTGTCAATGTCAGTATTGTCATTTAAAATGTCAAATTGAAATACAAACTTGATTGTTCCTTCATTTTTCTAGAATATATTTGTAATGGGGTCTCGTGGCCAAGTGACTGAGTGTCTGGTCGCGATATATATTCATTTATTTATTATTATTGTTGATACATTACCCAATAGGCAAACGCCCAATTTAGTAATATATATATACAGGTCTAACACCAAAACCGACCACCGCCATTATTTTCTTTATTATTTTAGTTACAAAAAAATATTATAGAGCAAAGTTTTCGGAAACAAGGGGGACATCGCATTAAAGAAGATTTAAAAAAAAACCAGTGGCTCTCAAGATGCAACACAAAGTTATATTTTTTTAAATAGGTACATATTTTTTATCCCTATTCGATAGCGTATTTTTCTGAATTCAACCATGTATTTCTTTTATATCCTTACATAAAAAAAATTGAAAAAAATGCAATTAAAAATGAATTAAATTTGATTTTTATAGTCATTTTTCAGTAGGCTATGTATGAAAACCAAAAAAATATAAATCATCCCATTTAAAAAAATATAACTTTGTGTTGTAACTTGAGAACAACTAGTTTAAATAGTATATTATGTTATTAGGAGTAGAAAACGATCTTTTTGTGGTGAACCCAGCTATTGCGGCCGAGGCGCTAGCCGAGACCAGGCAAGCTGGGTAACACACAAAAAGGGAGTTCTGCACCGAATAACATATACTATTTTTTCTTCAAGTGTTTCAAAGAAAACTGTTTTTTAAAATATTTTTCTGAAATTGTTTTAATTATAGAGTTTACAATTTCAGCCATAGTTGGCTGTGTACACTACAAAACACAAACGATACAACTGTCAAATAACAATTTTTCAATATGGTCTGTGTTGCTGTGACTGTACAGTAATGAACAACATTGTAATAAAATGAATATCTTCTATAGTGTGTGTATAGTAGCATAATATGAATATTATTATACACTTGAAGAAAAAAAATATTTTCTTCTCGAATGGGATGTCCCCCTTGGTCTCCTATAACTTTATTCTATAGTATTTTTTTGTAACTATAATAATGAAAATAATGGCAGTGGTCGGTTTTGGCGTTACACCCTGTATATATATATATATATATATATATATATATATATATATATATATATATATATATATATAACTGCTAAACGAGCTACCTCAAATAATTTCTGTATTATAAAAGATACAATAATATACGATAAGACAATCTTGTAGAAGACGAAGGAGGATATCCGAATAGGAAAGAAAACATTTTTTTAAACAAGTGGTTCTTAAGTTACAATACAAAGTTACATTTTTACCCCTCGCTAAGAGAGGTATTGGATTCATGCTAAAAATCGCATATCCAGATTTTATTGAATAAGCACGTTATAAGGTCCCTATAATCCAATTTTAACATTTTTACGATGATGTCTGTGTGTGTGTGTGGATGTGTGTGTGTGTGTGTGTGTGTGTGTGCGTGTGCGTGTGTATATATGTGTGTATGTATGTGTGTGGGATGTTGGAAGGACGGTTACTCAAAAACTATAAGACTTTATATTTGTTTAACTACGTATTTCCCATTCGGACATTCATGGGAAGATTTGAAAAGGTTTTGGTAACAATTGGACAACCGGAAGTAGAAGATTCTAGAAAAAAAGTCTTCTAAATATTATTTTTTGAAAATTTTTTTTGGTAATATTAAAGAAAATTATATTCTCTTTCTGATACATTTAAATATTTTATTATGTATTCTATAGATTTAGAGACATAAGAAATATAATATATAAAATAATCTGTTGTAATAAATTTTACAGCCGAAAGAATGCCATGGAAAATAGTTGAAAATTTAAACTGTTTGTAACTGACAGATAAATGTCAGTCAGAAATCCGGAGACATTACTGAAGATTTCTTCTGGGATGTACATACATTATATTATTTCTTATTGTATTAATAGTTAAATATTTAAAATAATAGGTATATTACACATACTCTTCAGAAATACTGTTAATGCCAACACTGATTTGGAATCATCTCGAAAAATTAGAAGAGTAGGGCAAAATTTCTTTATGGAATGAACATATATATATATATATATATATATATATATATATATATATATATATATATATATATATATATATATAATTTAAATGTAAAGAATAGATATAAGCGAGAATTCAGCTCGAAGGAAGACGATATTTAAATGTTATAAACACAGATGAAAGTGAAGATGGTCTCCACTCTGCAACGTAAAATACAAAAAAATTGTATCTCATCGAAATAATGAGTAATGAAAGAAAAATGTGCTTGGAGAATCTCTTAATTCTTGATCTGTGACTATTATGTAGGTGACAAGTATAGGTTAAAGAACTTAAATTAGTTTCAAACAGTATGGGACAATGTACACCAACACTGTAGACTAGAGTAACATTGCACTGCGAAAAAACTATCACATTCTTCTCAAGTAAGTTCTAAATATTGACAAAATTACACATCGTTATAAAAATAATCGGAGTGCAATCTATCCATCACTTTATTAAAGGGAATTAATGTGTTATTTAGATACAACATGTATGAAAAAATAAAATGTTAAAGAAGATATGTAAGAATAGATGCACAATCCAGATATATGCATTTTAGACCGCCCAAAATTAATGTTTTTACTAGAAGAATATGAAGAGAAAGTGAACAAGAACGTTGTTCGAATTGAAAATCTCTGTTACCAGCCTAAAATTTATATATGGTAAACTCTACTTTGTAATTTATTGTACATAATTTATGGTAAAATATCCTATAGATTTTGTAAATACATGTGAAAATTGTTTTATGTTGAGACATGCTCTTATTGAGTAATAATATATAATATATTATTTGTATTTCTAAAAATATTCTTTACTTTATGCATACAGCCAGGTAAAATATACGGCGAGAGGTTATGTGCTGGCCACATCAGATTTTTTTAAATGGGATAGTATATATTTTTTTCGCACATACGATAGAGTATTTTTTTCTGAATTCTACCATGTAATCGTTTTATTATGAATGAAAAACAATTGATCTTAAATTAAAATGAAACAAATATTTGTTTATAAAAACAGTGTTCTACTTGATATCTATCAAATAATTCAAATTAACAAATAGCAGTTTTTGTTTCATACATAGCCTATTGAAAAATGACTATAAAAGTCAAATTTATGTAAATTTTTATTGAATTTTTCTCGATATGTTTGTTATATAAGAATATAAAAAGATTACATGGTTCAGAAAAAAATACTCTATCGAATGAGCCTAAAAAATATATACTATCCCATTTAAAAAAATAAACTTTGTATTCTAACTTGAGAACCACTGATTTAAAAAAATATTTTCTTCTTTAATCGGATGTCCCATTTAGTGATCTGTAAAATTGTGTTATAGTATTTTATTATATCTTTAATAATACAGAAATTATTTGAGGTAGCTCGTTTAGCTTTTACACCCTGTATAATTAAAAAATTGTTAAACATTAATAGAATTCAAGGAAATAAATATTAAAACTTCTGTGACGTCATATGCTTCACTTACAGTAATAACAAAAGTATAAATCTATCTCTTTCCCTCTTATTTAAGTTATTTGTAAAAATAAAAATCAGCAAAATTTGAATTTTGTTTTTATCCAGTGACCTATGTATTTTTCGAGAAAAACAAATATATATTTTTTAAATTTTCTTCTATTGGACAACTTTGCTGTAATTTAATCAACTTCACATTCATAAAAATATCATATTTTAATCTTGTTTGTTCAGTGAAAGATTTGATTTTTTACAACACTGCTTTAGTTTTGGAGTTTCCATCGTAGTTGCATAAGTTAGCTACTACCTCATATTGATTAAAATGGACAACAATCAATTTCTTTTTAAATGAAACTAACGAAGACTTCCCAACTTCCAGTTGGTAATGGGAACCTGTAATTGCAACGTTTTTCAGGTCCGTAATATTGAGTTTGTTCCGTCTTTATATTTTAATTCCGTGTAAGTAGAATCCCGTCCTAGCCCAGTCCTAGTGTAGATAACACTTGAGCACACACGGCTACAGAACAGAGCTTAAAGTTGTGCAAAAAAATTCCGCTTAAAATGGCGACGTGACTGGCAACAGAACCGAATAAAATGAAGTCCTTTCACTGAACTTTGTAATTTCTTCACATGTTTCTCTTCCTTCGCTTCGTTTTATTTTTACGGAGATGGTGAACGAACATTTACGTCTTTATTGGTTGGAATAAAAATGGGGGAATGGAACAATTCAGTTTAACTAGGTTTCATTTCATAATAAAAATCTTGCGCTAGCGATGGAATATGCAGTTTATTGCAGATTTGCTGACGCATTGCAACCGTTTCCAGATATTTCAAATGTAATCATTTTGTCTTCAAAATTAATCTGATTTCAGCATTCCTACCTCTTCCCACAGTATCTAAAATCGCTGTAAAAATTTAAAATTAATACTTTGTATACTTACATTGCAGATTTATATATAGTTACTTTAAACTTCTTCATGGACAAATAATATCTGGCAAATGAATGTTTTATTTTAAATAGCTAAAGAACTAAAAAAAATATGATGTGGGCAGCAGAATCCGTCAATCTTGTGTATTATGTACAAATTCCATACATAAATTTTCTTGCAAAAGATTCTAAATTTCAAGTAAAATTATTTCATAAACAAACTATGCAAATATGAAATATAAAATGCAATAAATTTGTATAGATACTAGAATATTCTTTAATATTTATAATAACATTAAATGTGTGACGGAAGGTAAAAAGAAACTATAGGATCAGGCAAGTAGTGTATTACTTATTGTTTTTTATTTATTCCTAATTAACAGATAAGGTCATGGAGGCGAATAAGGGCCCATCATAATTAAAATTGAAATATTTTGGATAATTAGTAATTTTATGGAGAAAGTTTTGTTCATGTTAAATTTTGTGTCATTATAAATGTGAAAAATCTGATGTAGCCAGCACATTACCTTCCGTCAATCCTGTGTATTATGTACAAATTCCATAGGGCGCGAGCAGTCATGTGACTTTGCTGACCTTGGCAATCAGATATTGGCGCCCGAATTAGAATGATTGCTATTAATTATGTCCATCACTGACAAATGTAATAATTTTTCATTCAAAATTTAATTTTTTGGTATTATATGATTCCTTTTCTCGGAATCTGAATTCCACAGTCCTGATAACAAAAAAAAAAATCACACAAAACAAGAAAATCATAAAATTTTCAATAAAAAATTGTAACCATTTGTCAGTTATGGACATAATTAATAGCTGTCATTTTGACACGAGCGGTCAGCAAAGTCACATGATTCCTCGCGCCCTATACATAAATTTTCTTACAAAAGATCCTATATTTCCAGTAAAATTATTTCATAAACAAACTATGCAGGTTGCACTTGACACTGACATCTTCTTCTTCTTCTTTACCTTTTTTTATTTTATTTTATTTATCAGTTCCTTTTCTCTCAAGTCTTCTGCAATACAGCCTTCCATTTTATCTTTAGTCTTTCTGTTTCTTTAACCTTTTACTACTAAGCTGTTTATTTTTCTTCAGATATATTTTTCATCTCTCCTCATGACTTGTTCAAACCAATGTAATCATCTCTCTTGTATCTATCTAGAAACTTCTATAACTCCAGCCATTTCCCCTATCCTTTAATTACAAACCTGTCTTTCCATGTCTTCCCTCATATCTATTTCAACATCCTCATCTCTGCCACATTCATTTTCTTTTCATTGACATTTATATCTGTTAAAATTTTCTTAATATAGTAGCTGTTTTCATGGTTATAGCGCATAGCTGGCTGATTTACAAAATTTAATTCCGTTATAATTCTTTAACTATATATCCATTGAATATAAAATATAAGATGCAATTAATTCGTATAGATAAGAACATTCTTTAATATGTATAATAACATTAAATGTCAAAAAATTGTATTTAACAGCGTTTTTTCAAGAAAAACTGTTAAAATTTTTGAATGAGGGTACCGGTTGACCATTTATAACTAAAATTCAATCAAGTCTGCATCCTGCATATGGACTTAAGGAAGAGGAAAACGTAAAAATTGTAATTTTTTGAATTCTACTATTGGAGAAATCGCGGTCGAAATTAGTCACACACACACCCACACAGACATCATCGTAAAAATAGTAAAATCGTATTGTTAAATTTTTTTTTTCACATTCCTCGAGTTTAGATTCATATGCAAACGTGATTACATTTTGGTTATAATTTGTCCACCGGAAGTACCCTCAATTGCAACTATTAACAGTTTTTCTTAAAAAAAACCAGCTAAATTTCATTTAGTGACATTTAATGATAATAAATTTTAAACTATGTTAACCATGGAACCTGCTAATATATTCAGATAATTCAAATTGACAGGTGTCATTATCAATGAAAAAAAAAATGAATGGCGCAGAGACTATATGATATTGAGATAGATGTTGGGGAAGACACGGTAAGATAGGGTAAGGTGTAAAAGGTAAGGGAAATGGCTCGAATGACAAAGTTTCTAGAAAGATACAAGAGAGACGATAATTTGGTTTGAACACAAGTCATTAGGAAAGATGAAGAATATATTGGAAGAAGAATGAATAGCTTAGAAATAGCAGGTTGAAGAAACAGAGGAAGACCAAAGATAAGTTGGAAGGACTGTATTGCGGAAGACTTGAGAGAAAAGGAAATGAATGAGGACGACACGCAAAACAGAAATAAGTGGAAAAAGAAAATAAAAAACAGCGACCCCTAACGAATGAGAAAAGCTAAAGATGATGATGATGATGTCCGTGTCAAGTGCAATTTGCATAGTTTGTTTATGAAATAATTTTACTGGAAATATTGGATCTTTTGCAAGAAAATTTATGTATGGAATTTGTACATAATACACAGGATAGACGGAAGGTAATGTGCTGGCCACATCAGATTTTTTAAACAAGTTTTCATATAAAAATACAGCCTTGAAGAAAAAAATTTGACCTTATTAAACTGTGATTTTATAATAAGGTCACTGAAAGAAACTAAATATTTTGAGAAAAATCAACAAGTAATAATACGCTTTTACATAAAATCTAGATTTAGATAAACTTTTGGTATAATTCTAGTCTTAACTGATCCACCTTGTGCATTGTATTACAGCTGGCAAAACCATGTCATCGTGTTCTTTTAAGATTGTTATTTTTAGTTTGATTAATATTTTTGGCATCAAATTTACGGGGCCTTATTTGCCCCGGGTAGTAGGTTAAATGAAGCTAATGTTTATTAAATATTTTTCTAAACAATCAAAATGATCTCGTTTCATAAATTATAAGGTTCAAACAGTAATTCAAGCACATAAACAACGTAGAAAACTAATATAAAATTTACGGTTGTTTGTCGCAACTTTTTATAAAATGGAATATCCGCAACAACTTCCCACAAAAAACTCGAAGCTACTACAATATGGCAGTGCACTTCCGATTTGCCTTTATGTTACCGGTATCTATAATCAGAAAAACTCTGTCGGGTCCAGCAATAAAACTATAAATATTGTAATTATTACAAAGCGACATATTTGTCACTGTTTGCTGTATAAAAATGGATGCCAAAAGGCTATTATTTGCGACCCTCTGTTGAAAAGAAGACATCTATTGATGTCCTGCTGTGTGTAGTAAAATAATCTTAATTTTACTTTATATTATATTGTAGGAATAAAAACTGTAGTTCAAAGCACTATCTCATACAAAAATAGAAAAAAAATTACTATACACAGCAGGAGATCTACCATCAATGCATGTCTTTTCTCGATAGAGCAGCGCAAATAATGGCACGTTGGCATCCAATGTTATAAAGCAAAAAGTGAGCGATATAGTGCTTTATTATAATTACGCTATTTATAGTTTTATTACTGGATCTGACAGAGACAATTTTTTTGACTATATAAGTGTGTAGACAATCACACCGGTGCAACTAATATAAATGTGATTTTCGGTACATGGGCCTTAATATACGCTGGACCTGATTAACCTCAGGTACCTTATATGTCAGTGTCAAACATCAAGAGTAGTTAATATATAATTTTAATGGACACAAAAAAAAATGTAATATGATCAGAAAATATTTGTTAATAGAATTATGAACAGATTTCTATGTAATATACGTTATCCGTGTACGATACTTATGGTATTAGTAAAAGAATTTATGTGGCCACAACAACTAAAAACAATTTTGAAGCTACATCTTGTTTGAATCATTAACTTTTGAAGTTTTTTAATTTTATTTAAGGGAGATGCAAATGTTAATATCAGTATATATTTTAAATTTTACTGGTGTGACGTAGATTGCCCCGGTGATATTTACAAATGCTTATAGCGCCAACTATGATTTAATCAGTGAAGCTTACTCTCAAGCGACCTCCCAAAAGTGACTATTTTTTAATTTTTATTATAAAAATTCATCACTAAAATTGATTTTTAGTTTTAGAAAGTCTTTATTGTTAATAGTTAAGCCTAAACTTTTTTTAAATATTCTGTGACCTAGATATAGAGATGATTTTGTTCTCAAGTAGTGGACGTGGCTAATAATTGTAGCCTAATTAATATTTTTCGGCACGAATGTTAAAATAACTTTTGTGGTCAATAATTGGATATATGCGTGGATAATAAGCCATTTAATAAAATAATTTACGAAAACCTACACACATTATAGTCCAAGGTATGAGTACCACCGTCAGCCTATGTGATTGTTTAACATATCTTTTACTTTCATAAAAACGCATGGAGTTCGTGATATTTTGTCTAATTCTGTTGTTTCGTTATTTTCTGCATTTCAAAAGGCGATAGCAGAAGACTTGAAAATAGTGAGAATTTGGAAAAGAGTAAATGTGTGACGTAAATATAGGGATGAGGAAATGGTATGAAAAACTTGATCATTTTAAAAACCAATATTTTTCAAAAAAGTTTTATAGTCCATAACATACAGTTTAAGGTCTAGTTTTAATATAAATGAACCATGTTCTAATTTGTATGGTGGAGGACCTAGCTGTACGAAAAACGGAAAAAGTGATTTTTTGTTGATTTATGTTTAAAAAAGTTTGTGCCCATATTTTTTTTTCAAATTAAACAGTGTCATATTTATTATTTTAAAATATTAATTGAAAATAAAATTTAAATATAAATGCAGCCGCCATCCAGCTTTTGTTTTATGGTGCGCGATTTATCGGACACATCAGGAGAAATATTTCGACATAAGTTTTACGTGAGTAACTTTATTAGATAAAATAACTTGTTAAATGAAATAATTTTGGGTAATAGATTTCATTATTACTTACGTATTTTATTTAGTGTAGTCTGCAATATTAAACAGTTTATTATTCTTTCTTAAATTTAAATAGACTATAGTAGAATATTCCATTGAGATTAAAAATTAGTGGAATAGATATCTCTTCAAAATCTTATATTAATTCATAATAATTAATGTTTAACAACAAATTAAAATTGAATGTAATAGTGTACTATTTTATTAACTAGGTAATGTGTAAATATTAAAATAAAAAATCTGATGTGTACACCACATGACTTCCTTGTACGATTATTAAACTATACATATTTTTTTAATAACTAAATTACAAAATATTGACAGGCTTAAGCCAAGCCCGAGAAATATTTTGATATAGAACAAAAAATAATTCATTTATTACTATCATTTTTAATTTAACATTAATCTAACCCGTTTCTTTTTAAAGAGAGTTGATTACAACAAAGAAATATTTGATTACAACAATGAATATGACTAATTTTACAATAAAAATATAATATTTGTTATTGTACAAATCATAAAATTGCACGTATTTAACGTAATTTGACATGAATATTTTTTTTTGTCCTAATCCATAGCAAGCTTTATTACAAAAACAAAAAAGTACATAATTTTTAAATTTACATATCTCGCTTATACATAGGGCTAATTTAATAATACTTGATGTGCTAGACGTAGAAATTAATTCTCTAAAACTTTTATTTGAAGCATTTATTTCTAAAATCAAAATAAAATCATTTTATTCAAGAAAAACTGTTAACAACTTCAAGTAATGTACCACTTCCGGTTAGCCTATTTTAACCAAATCTATTATGTTATTTCGATTGACATAAAAGTCTTGTATACCAAATTTGAAAAGTTTTGGATTATATTTTAAAACAGTTTTTCATTAAAATCTATTATAGGCTTCTGGAAATTTTGTAATAACCAGAAAGGGAGGTGCACAACTAGATGTTATAATAGTCCTAAATACAAAATTTCAACTTTCTACGGCTTACCGTTTTTGAGTTATGCGAGATACGTACGTACGTACGTACATACGGACGTACGTACGTACAGACGTCACGACGAAATTAGTCAAAATGGATTCAGGGATGATCAAAATGGATATTTCCGCTAAAATCTGAAAACCGAAATTTTTCGCGATTACAATACTTCCTTTACTTACGCACAAGGAAGTAAAAATGTATTTTATGTATGTAGGTATACGATTTGTGCACCCAGATATACTATACTTTTGAGTACACGTTGCGCTATTTTTGTAAAAAATAGTAAAAATAGTAGTCCACCTTTTTGACGCTGTATAATGTATGCATATCCATGAAATCCTCATACCCAATCCCCCATTTAGTGAACAATTAATTCATAATGACAGTATTTGGGTGCGTGAAATATTCCAATTTACAGCTGCAGCATACAAATAATTAAATTCAAATGCACGTAAATAACTACATTGCATTCAAATAAAAATAATAATTTAAACAAATGGTTAGTCTCGTATCACGTTGCAAATTTATAGCGCTTCAATTCGCACTAATATTATTTCCCGTGAGTGTTATTTTAAAAATTTGTTTTACAATTAAATAAATTTTAATCAAACAATTATTAATATTTTTTTTTTCATAATTTTGCACCCGTTAAGCGATGAAATATTTTGTAATCAAAAATACGTAAATTATTTAATACAAAATAAAACTGGAATTCATGAATAACTAATAGATACAGAAGTTTCTGAAACATTAACAAATGTCTAATCAATCAATAGATTTTTACATGCGCAACCGGATTATTTTTGGATAATAGGCTAGTATAGGATTAATAACCAGTAATGAACATGTAACCTACGCCAAGTAATTTAAGTAGACAGTAGATCACTAAATATATTACATCTTAAAAATTGTCAAACATTTATCGATCGCGTCACATTGTGAGCAACAATGTTTTGTCAAAAACCAAACAAATACCGAAAAATAAAAGGTGAATGTTTTTGTATTCTGCAAGAATCAAATTATTGCCCTTTTTATTTAAAATTATTTTTGTAAGAGGTTTAAGACTTTAAATAAAATAATAAAAAGTTGAGAAATATACCTTAATTTATTTATAAAAATCCTTTCCTTTATTTTCTTCTTTGCATTCATTTCCAAATTACTTTAGGGTCTGCATATTTGCATTCCCGCTCAGTGTATTTCGGTTCAAGGCGTCAAATAGGCCTAATGCTTTTTCTGCATTAACTAGTATGGCGAGGATTCATCTTTTTCGGAGATTCCCCGCTCACGCCAATGGATTTCCGTCCGCAAAACAAGAATTGGCAGAAAACTGGCTTCATTTATCGTTGAGTTGACTACTTGGAAGATTCATGTTACTCGCTACATGCATCTACATCTTTACATATTCGTTTCCACTTAGCTCGATCTAAGGCATCTTCTGGAAAAACGGTTGGCATGCATATTTTCGGTCAACCCTTAGTCACCTCGATGAAATTCATTGCTGTTTTCACTGTTTTCGTTTCTTCTTATTTTAACGACCGTATCATCCAAGCCTTCTTTCTCTCATTTTTTTCTATTATGGATCCAAAATTCATATTTTCAATCGAAGCTTTCTCATCACCTTCGCGCCACAAGAAATGTTATACTGTTGACGACCAACACTGGTATCGAAGTGACCTATAGCATTCACTGCAGACTTATATATTTTGTCTTTTAACCGATTAGAATGCACCGATGACATAATTTACTTCTACACTTTCATAATTTACATTGAGTAAATGCGAAATTTCTACAAAAAAATTATATATTTGGATATGTTCAGTTTTTGTAAAAAAAATCCTCAATTACACTATCTACATACGTTCCAAATTTGCAAACTTTTAAATGTACTCATATGTTGCTTCCCAGTTTATTCAGTAAACAGAATTTAATCGACTTGTTAAAAAATGTAATAAAAAATGCAAATGTTTGAGAATCAGATTTGAATCTGGTGATAAAACTGTTTTCCTGCTGTTCTTTTTTCTATTTGCTTGTGGTTCACTTTATATTACTTCCGACTTTTTTATCCAGTCATGTTTGCATGGAAATATTTGTTCAGTTTCATTGCATTTGCATAATTGTAAGAAAATTATATTTGCATATTTAAATGGACTGATATTTAAAAACTAATTATACTGAATATGCATCAATGTAATTCAGTTATTCTTGAGGACTGCAATTAGAACACAAATTGGTTGCATTCGTTACAAAATTATAATTTAAGTTTGCTTTGAAATGAATTGAAAACTAAATTTTATAATGGTGTTTTCAAAGTTGTATGTGCCATTGATATAAAGAAATAAACATGAAAAATAAAAATAACAATTGTGTTTAATTTCGCATATTCGTAAGTTTCAACCTTACGTACAAAAAGATTTGTATATAAACCCATTTAAGAATTATATTTTTACAATAGATTATTTAATATATATTTACCTCTCGCTAAGAGAGGTATTGGATACATGCTAAAAATCGCATGTCCGTATTTTAATGAATAAGCACGTTTTAAGTTCCCTACAATATGATTTTAACATTTTTACGATGATGTCTCTCTGTGTGTACGTGTGTGTGTTTGTGTGTGTGTGTGTGTGTTTGTGTGAATTTATGTGTATGTGTGTGGGATGTTGGAAGAACAATTACTCAAAAACTATAAGACTGTATATTTGTTTAACTACGTATTTCCCAATCACACATTCATGGGAAGATCTGAAAAATTTTGGTAACAATTGGACAACCGGAAGTAGCAGATTCTTGAAAAAAAAATCTTCTAAATATTTTTCGAATTGTTTTCTTGGTAATATTAAAGAAAATTAAATTTACAATCTGGGACATTTTTTTTTTATTATATCTCGTATAGGTTTGGAGATATACTATATAATATTATAGAATAATCTGTTGTAATTAATCTCGTTGCCTAAAAAACAGTTGAGATATTTAAATGTTTGTAATTGACAGATAAATGCAAAATGTTAGTGTCAAAAATCAGATTTTTCTGGGAAGTACGAGTACATTTAATATATATTATTGTATTATTAATTAAATATGTATTAAATTATGGGTATGTTATTATTACATATATCCTTAAGAAATACCGCTAATACCGCCAATGAATTTGAAGAATTTTGAACATATTAGAAGAGTAGGACAAAATTACTCATAGAATGAAAGAAGTTATACAATTTCAATTATTTGTGTGTACAAGAAATGTTAAATTCGTTACTTATAGGGCGCGAGCAGACATGTGACTTTGTTGGCCTTGGCAAGCAGATTTTTGTGGATCCGTGTCAGAATGACAGCTAATAGTTATTTACATAGATGTCACAAATGTCATATGTCATAATTTTTTATTAAAATTTTCAAAATATTCTGATATCGTATTGTTTACATATCATCAATAGTATGGAATATACTTGGCTAGGAAAATAATCCACATGGATTTGGAAAATCATAATGTTTTGAATGAAAACTTATGATACTTGTCACCTATGTACATTATTACTAGCTGTCATTCTGACATGGGCCCCCATATCTGCTTCCCAAGGCCAACAAAGTCACATAACTGCTCGCGCCCTATGCAACATAAAATGAAAATGGCGAGAGGTATTGTGCTGGCCACAACAGATTTTTTTTTATTTCTAAATCTATAGAAGGTATGCATAGTGAGAAATGTAGTATGTTTGTTGCGAATTTTTGTATGACGTTCGTTATAAATATAAGAACAATAATTATTTGTACACCAAGCGTTGAAAGTACGGATGTATCGAAACGGAATTTGACCGGAATACCAGAACCGGATACCCGGCTAACAGCTGCACCGAATCGCCGGGATTCGTCGCAGAATCTGTTCCTGATAGCTACTATGAGAAAGATAGCAAAGTGAAATGATTTCTCGAAAGTTTCATCGTTGAAGCACAATACCTCTCGCCACTTCCGTTTTGGTTACATAAGTATAGGGCGCGAGCAATCATGTGACATTGTTGGTCTTCACAAGCAGATAGGGGGGCCCGTGTCAGAATGACAATTAGTAATTATGTACGTATATGTCAAAAGTTAGAATTTTTCATTAAAAAATTCAAGATTTTCTAAATTCACGTAATTAATTTGTCACCAGGAGTGTGGAATTTACTTGTCGAGGAAAATAAACCACATGGAATTGGAAAACCTATAAATTTAGAATGAAAAATTATGATATTTGACATCTATGTACATAATTACTAGCTATCATCCTGAAACGAGCCCCCATCTGCATATCAAGGACAACAAAGTGACATGACTGCTCGCGCCCTATTGTGTTTAACATTTCTTGAATACCTACACTCTACTCCAAAAATTCTACTTACATCTATTCTTTATATTTGGATTTTTAAATTTTAAATTCATTCTATGAAGAAATTTTGTCCTCTTCTTTTTCGAAATGTTTCCAATTCATTGTCGGGATTGACATTATTTCTGAAGGGTATGTGTAATATACCTATAATATTAAATATTTAACTATTAATACAATATGAAATAGTATATGTATGTACTTCCTAAAGAAAGTCTTCAATAACGTCTACGGATTTCTGACACTGGCGTTTATCTGTTAGTTACAAACATTTTAAATTTTCAATTATAGTTTCCATAGCATTATTTCGGCTGTAATATTTATTACAATATATTATTGTATATTGTTTTTCTTTTATCTCTAAATCTATAGAATATATAATAAAATATTTAAATGTATCAGATAGAGAATTTAATTGATTTAATTAATATCACCAATATTTAAAAAAAACATTTAGAAGATTTTTTTCAAGAATCTGCTACTTCCGGTTGTCATTTTGTTACCAAAACCTTTTCAGCTCTTCCCATTAATGTCCGATTGGGAAATACGTAGTTAAACAAATATTGTCTTATAATTTTTGAGTAATCGTCACTACATGAAACGAAAATGGTTAATAATAAATGTTTTATATGTGATAGTACGTATCACTTACACCGTGATTGCGACAAAAAGGAATTTTGTAGACACTGGAGAAATCAAGTCCATAGTGCAAAAGATTGCCGAGCGACAATACATCATAAAAATAACAGCAAAAAATTTAATAATATGTCTCGTAGATATAGAAATCCACCATCACACAGCTCTGAAACTATAATAGAATATAGGGACAATTATTATAATCATGGATACAGTCCAATTTCTACAAGCGGTGCAGAAGACGGAAATCCACCACCACACAGCTCTGTAACTAGAAGAGAAAATAGGGAGAGTTATTATAATCATGGATATAGTCTAATTTCCACAAGCTAAGCAGAAGACAGAACATCTATAGCAAGGGATCGAATAGTTTTTGATACCCAATACGCTGAATCCAAATATTATGCGTCATATTTTTTGGTAAAAGTTAATAATCAACTAGTAAAATTAGTATTTGACAGATTGTCACCAGTTAAATTAATTAAAAGAAAATTTATCAAGGAACAACACATGGCACCAAGAAATATTGATAATATATTTGCATTTACAGGCAAGCAATTATTGTGTTACGGTATTACCCCAGTAAAATATATATTTGACTATGTAAATGCGGTGTTCAATACATTAAAGTCCGATTAGGAAATACGTAGTTAAACAAATATTAAGTCTTATAGTTGTTGAGTAATCGTCCTTCCAACGTCCCCACACACATACACACACACACACACACACACACACACACACACACACACACACACACACACACACACACACACACACACACACACACAGACATCATCGTAAAAATGATAAAATCGGATTGTAGGGACCTTAAAACGTTCTTATTCATTATAATATAGATATGCGATTTTTATCATGAATCCCTCTTAGCTAGAGGTAAAAATCTGGGAAACAAATATACTTGGTCAATTTAATTATTACTATAAAATGGCAGTTGTAGACAGAAAATTTATGTTGGCATAATCATCAGAAAACATTTTCTGCTATAAGTAATTTAGGTAGACAGTATTTCGAACGATTATTTAAAACCGGTAATATGTACATATTTTGAAAATAGGTCTATATTAACATCAATAAATGCATCAAAGCTACTCTTTATACAACATAATTTGATAAAAATACAGTATGATTATTAGTAAATAATATGTATTGTTTTGGAAAAAAACGTGTATGTATTTTCGCGCATAAACTTTAAATTATTATTTTTATAATTTCAATACAAATTTGGTCGTATCTGACTGAATCATAAGTTCAGTGCGGCCGAAACAGGAGTTTCGGTTTTTCAGCTAGATCAGCAGGATTTAGTGGTACCGCCGGATATCCGTTTCATTCCTAGTTGAAAGTGGCTCTTTACAGATATAGGCCGGGGCTTACGATTGCCGCTGAAGGGTTTCAACTAGTTTAGGTCTGCAAAGACTCCTTCAACCATAGATATACATAACTTTTTTTGCGTTCTTAAATACAATTAATTATAATTTTGTAATTATCCACTTATATCATCATATCTATAATAGAAAATTTGAATGTTTGGTTGCAGAACCTACTTTATAAACGGTTACTAATAGGGCTATTAGCAAAGATATGCTTTTATTCTCTTTCTATAAGCAACTGACGTACGACAAGCCTACTTTTTGATTGATAATAATATATTTGCGAGAACTTGAATTTATGATTTATGAAAGTGTAAGATCTTACTTGTAAGTGCGGTAATGTTCATGTGGATAAATGTATGTTTTAATTTATTTTAAGTGTTTGTTTTTCCTAATAAAGTTATGATTGAATACCGAAATATTCGTTTCATAAGAATAAATATCCAGTAATTGTTAACATCTGGTGAATTTAATGTTTCTAATAATATAAATTGTCAAAAAATAATAATTATACCTTCTTTTTAGAAAAACAGTCTACTGCTTCAAGCAAACTATTGCTTCTGATTGTCCTATTTTTCACTAAAAGCAAATCAGTTTTTCCTAACAATGTTAATATGAGGAATTTGATAAATCATGATTACCAACAAGAACAAGAAGAAATATATTATTAAATTATTCCAGTGAAGAACGGAGATCGAAAATAGTATAACCAGGTAATAAGGTTAGTGTAAATCCTAATCAAATGGACATAAATCAACATTCATACCTTAACAGGAAGAGATGATTCTTAAGTAATGTACTATCGACGCAGATAATGTACGTAATACATAAATATTCATCTTCCTTATTTGGGCCTTGGTCATAATCATACTAAATAAAGTAATATTTTATTTAGTGCTTCTGACATCCCTACTTCATTTACAATCACAAACTTTCATCCTTCGCTCTGGTAAAATTAAATCTTCCATATTTTTTATGGTTCTTGTCGTACTTACTTCCATAGGCTTTCCTGTATCCTCAATCGATTCCCAGGTCATATCAAAATTGCTTACACCATAAAAGTACTATAAACAAAGATGGCATATCATATACCCCAATCAACCTTTCATAGATAATTTTTAGTCCATTTTTCAGTCTCTTATTTTCTTGTACCCAAACCTTTGGAGAAACTACAAAACTATTTCAATTTGCATTAAACGTAGTTAGTGAGTAGGGAAATTCGAAGTTATTTGGTCGCAAATATTGCAATGAGTAAATCAGTCTCGTATTTGTTATTACCGAAATATGTGAATAACCATACAGATTGGTGTACCTAGCTTTGCTGATTAATTTAATTATACATGTATGTTCACTATAATTCCTTTTAAGATTTAAAATCGCATCATCTAATCACCAATTTTAAAGAATTAAGCTGAAATCAATCTTGGACAATGCGGAGGTTTAGGCGATTTAGGCTTGGTTGGCAAACGACACTAGTGGTTAAATTGCTTCTGTGCCCCTCGGGCTGTAAAGTTATCTTAGCAAGTGCGGAGTATTTCCCAGAGAGACAGCACAGTCGGCCTCCAGAGGCGCGGACGCCGCGGCGATGGAGGTTCTTTGATAAAACCCCAACTTCATTTGTGGTGTTTTTGTGCACGAAGACGGTATTGGTAGTTGGCAGTGGTCTCCAGAGGATCAATGGACAAAATCGGATCCATCAAAGAATTGATTTTTAAGGGAATTGATGCTTTAATTTGTATATATATATATATATATATATATATATATATATATATATATATATATATATATATATATATATATATATATATATATATATATATCCATAGCTTTATTTTCTGTCCACTGCTAATAATTATAAATATTTATATTCGCGAGTAAAATTAACCTGCGTTCATGTTGTGGCAGTAAGTCGAACTATTATATTTCGTGTTGTGCTTGAAAAAGTCATATGTGAAAGTTAGTGATGTTTTTTATTTGATTCGTTTTGTTCTATTCACTTTCATTTATTTTTCGTATTGATAAAAATTATTCTTTTTCAAGACTATTTAACGTTTTTTTCCTTCATAACCTTTTTGCTATTCCTAACTAATCTTGGTTTCTGTCATTTTTCTTAACAAAAATTAATCGAAATATTAATAATATAAACTATTGTTTGTACGGTAGTCATTATAATGGAAGTGAGAACCCTTATTTAACTTTCCATTGGTGAGCGACATGTAATAATTATCACTGATCGCGGTACGTCAGAAGTTGTGGATAAAAGAAAAGCATAAATTTTAAAAATATGAACGGCAAAAGCATTTATTCCGTACATGGAAATATGCAGCTTGCATTTTAAAAACGAAAGCTATATTTTGTCAGGTAGGTTATAATGGAACAAAGTGCAAAATATCGCAGATTATTTGTACTATGTTAGTTATCCCACACAATAAAAACACCACTGTTAACTATTTGTTCTCCGTCTAAAAATTTAGTGAATAATTTGTTGCATTTAAATATTTACATAATTCCTTCGAAGATAAGTAATGATTTTATCCCAGGAACATGATTATGAGAATCTCACCGATTAAAGTAAAAAACAAATTTAAAAACATTGATAAGCCAAATAAAACTGTTATCATAAAAATATGTGTTAGCTTACCACTGCTTCAAAGAAAAACTCTGTAAACCTTACAATAAACGTAAAATCCAAATTTTAAACAGAACATATATATATATATATATATATATATATATATATATATATATATATATATATATATATATATATACAAGGTGTCCCAGAAGTCGACGATCAAACTAAATGGGGTGATAGTGGAGATCATTTCCAATCAAAATAACTATATATATTGTAATGCAATTGTTGATGGTTCAAAAGTTATTGCAACTTTTGTAGTTTCTGCTAAAAACGGCAAGGCGTCCAATATACCGCGTTAAAATCTACATTAAATACACAACTTCTTCTGGTAGTTGGTTAATTTTTTTTTTTAGGACATTTTTTTCTGTCAGCGTCTCTTTAAAATCAAGTAGCTTTTTTTCGGCAGAAAATTTTTTCACAAAACAATATTTTTATTATTAATAGAAGGTACTCATGTTCAAGAAAATGATTTTATTAGAAAGTAGAACCCTTCAGGTGCATACAATAAAAAAGAAAAAGAGAAACAAACGTCTCGTAATAAAAATAATAATAATTCTATTGGACGCCTTGCCGTTTTTAGGAGAACTACAAAAGTTGCAATAACTTTTGGACCATCAACAATTGCATTACAATATATATATAGTTATTTTGATTGGAAATGATCTCCTCTATCACCCCATTTAGTTTGATCGTCGACTTCTGGGACAGCCTGTATATATATATATATATATATATATATATATATATATATATATATATATATATATATATATATATATATATATATAAACATATGCGAGTGCGACTGACAGTACGAATTAGGTCCGACATCTATGAAGTATCGCTAATTCAACATAGCCAGAAAGCTTTGTTTGTTGCTTGTTTGAAAAAACAGTTGCTGTAATTTGAAATAAAATTATTACAATATTTTATAAAAAAATACGTATTATGTATTACTTTTAGCAGTCGCCTAAAATTAGCGTCCATAACTCACTCGAAAGTAAATTTCATTGCTCCTATGTCGACTCAGTCAGTTGCACCTCGTTCTTTAAACTTAACACAAACATTATAGTTATCACTTCACATTACATGTGGTGGCATCAGTAAACGGCCATTAATATTATTATTAACAAAATCAGTTCAGCTATTTACTTGTTCGAAAGCTCGTTAATAACGAAATATATTGTGAAATTGTGAAAAGATCATTTCAGCCATTGGGATTTGAATCAAAGACCTATACTTTGCTGGAGTAATGCTCTACCAACTGAGCTAAGGCCGATCTAACACGACGGTTAACATTTCTACCACTTTAAATGCTAATTGTTGAATACAGATATGTATGTGTCATGTTTTATGATGTGGGGTTGAATTACCACGACTTTTGAACATCATTGTGAACATGTCATACATTACTCTTGGCTCTATCGGTCCAATTTTTGAAATTAACATAGAGTTAACAGTCTATATACTCGAAACAAATTGTGAAAAT
Source organism: Harpalus rufipes (assembly GCA_951394225.1). NCBI lineage: Eukaryota > Metazoa > Arthropoda > Insecta > Coleoptera > Carabidae > Harpalus > Harpalus rufipes. The sequence continues at coordinate 32,468,495 of OX596280.1, read as the reverse complement.
GTGAAATCTGATAGGTTTTCACACTTTCAAAATTTATTTTGAATATAGAGACTGTTAACTTTATGTTAATTTCTCGTTAATAACGTCTATTTTTATTTTTTGAAAATTTGTTTTTATTTATATCAATTGCGTTGTTATTAACATTTTCTTATCAAATTATTGTTCAAAAATAAATAAATATATCATCTCGGCATATTACGCATTGCTGGGTGTGACAATCTGCTTTATACACAAACATCGGTAATCAGGATTACATATTCGTACTTTGCGGGCGTTTACCAGTCGTTACCGAACAGGTACTCATTGCTGGCGTTATTGTTAAAAACAATATTTTGTTATTTTTTTCTGTGTTAACTATATAAAATCCTGAACGTTCCACTTTTTCGATATTTACACCCATAATTACTTGTTTCGAATAGTGCTATTGTATTCGATTGACAATTTCCGTTCCGATTCGTTCGGATTCGAACCCGCTCGTTCTAGTATTTCATGGTGGAATTTATTAATACAATTTATCCCCGTAATAATATTTTTTTTATAAATACAAAATTTTAGAAAACTGCTATACTCTATATTTGTAGCCACACGTAGCTATTTATTCGTATACTACATGTGGCAAAAGCGTCATATAATTAATAAAACTTTTTTCTCTGCCGGGAGTAGAAATCGATATCTCTCATATCAAAATCATGACAGAAGTAAGATATTTTGCCTCTAGGAGGAGAAAATATGTCAGTTGTCAGAAATAAACGCTGGGAAGTTTATATTATTTTGATAATTCAGTTTTCTAATATAGCTTATAGCATATATAGTATATCTTTTTTTAGTTTTCGTTGATAATACTCGTAAGTTTAGAACAGTAGTATAAGTTGCATCAACAGTTTTATATATTTTTCATATTCCATTTTAGAAAAAAAAACACGTTAAGTAAAAATTCTCGAAGTGAAATTTGAGAAAATTCCACTTTGTTTATAACAACAACCTGTGTTGTCAATGTATGTATCTCAAAGACTTCTAATTTATTAAATTCATTGAGATGGCAAAGGTGACAATCGAATTTGTCACAAGCTTTTAGTTCTTAAAAATTAGAACTTTTGTGATGTTTCTACTCGCTTCGGCGAAAAAAAATAAAATAATAGTATGTACACTTCAGGAGAGAATGCTATTTTTCCCTTGATGCTTTGAAGCCTTCTAGCTACGCTCTCGGGCTTGGAATTGCGTCTCAAGAAAAATAATACATTTCTCTCCCTTGATGTAAGATATACGATTTTCATTTCTTTCTTTCTTACAAAATACGAGAAAGTTACTGCTGTTATCGCTTGTATAAGTAACTATTTAGTTTAAATAACTACAAGACGAACAAAAACGAGATAGAAGTATAAAACTTTGGTTGAAAGAGTCCTGCCAATTTCTATTATGTATGAAGTCTTCACGCTTCATTTGACAATTTAAAATGAAAAGCCAAGATCACCAAATCATATCCACTTTTTATTCGACATGATTAAAATTTTATGAACATAGTTATATTTTCGCATGGAGCGGAGACGGATAACGTCTAGTTGTCTCCATGGAAGAGAAATGCGCTCTAGAAGATAAAAATTTAATTCGTTCATAACCATGTTTCACACTACGTGAAAACTACAGACGTAATTCCTGCTTGGAACAATGTTGTTAAAATTCTACTTTTTAAAACGTCACATATTTCCCGGTTAGAATTCTACTGGATACTTTTGGCTACTTTGTGGATTCGGATTCGGGTCGGCAATTACGATTTTATCGCGCGGATATTTTTAATGGGATATTTGTCACTGGAATTAACTATCAAGACTTATTTTTACCACAGATAATTTTAAACTTTATTACTTTCCAACAATAGGGCTATTGAGCTTTATGCATTTGATAAATTTAAAATTTCTAACATCATTCAAGCTATTGTGATAATCGTGATAATCTTACTCATATATCCATTCCGTTACTATATATACTTATCGCAAAGTGAATTTATGTTGTTTATGGCAGCTTGAAGTTTTCTATTATTGTTAGTAGATTGTCTTAATTTTAAAATTTATAAATATCAAAGAAAATAAAAATATAATTCATATCTGACTAAGAAAAATAAACCACTTCACCCAAATAAGAAAACGACGCAAAAAATAAATTTATAATAAAAAATCTGATGTGGCCAGCACATAACCTCTCGCCGTATATTTTACCTGGCTGTATGCATAAAGCAAAGATTATTTTTATAAATACAAATAATATATTCATATAAATCTATGACGTATAAACTTCTTTATTATTCAATAATAGCATGTCTCAACATGAAGATATTTTACCATAAATTATGTTACAATAAATTACAAAGTAGAGTTTACCATATATAAATATTAGGCTGGTAACAGCAATTTTCAATTCGAACAACTTTGTTTACTTTCTCTTCATATTCTTCTAGTAAAAACATTAATTTTGGGCGGTCTAAAATGTATATATCTGGATTGTGCATCTATTCTTATATATCTTCTTTTACATTTTATTTTTTCATACTTGTTATATCTAAATAACCTTAATTCCCTTTAATAAAGTGACGGATAGATTGCACTCCGATTTTGTCAATATTTACAACTTACTTGAGAAGAATTTGATAGCTTTTTCGCAATTCAAAGTTACTCTAGTCTACAGTACTGGTGTACATTGTCCCATAATGTTTGAAACAAATTTAAGTCCTTCAACCTAGACTTGTCATCTCCATAATAGTCACAGATCAAGAACTAAGGGATTCTCCAAGTACATTTTTAATTCATTACTCATTATTTCTGACACTGACATTTATCTGTCAGTTACAAATAATTTAAATTATCAACTATTTTTCATGGCATTCTTTCGGCTGTCAAATTTATTACAACAGATTATTTTATATATTATACTTCTTTTATCTCTAAATCTATGGAATATATAATAAAATATTTAAATGTATCAGATAGAGAATTTAATTTTCTTTAATATTACCACGAAAAATTTTCAAAAAATAATATTTAGAAGATTTTTTTTCAAGAATCTTCTACTTCCGGTTGTCCAATTATTACCAAAACCTTTTCAGATCTTCCCATGAATGTCCGATTGGGAAATACGTTGTTAAACAAATTTTAAGTCTTATAGTTTTTGAATAACCGTCCTTCCAACATCCCACACACATACACACATACACACACACACACATCCACACACACACACAGACATCATCGTAAAAATGTTAAAATCGGATTGTAGAGACCTTAAAACGTGCTTATTCAATAAAATCTGGATATGCGATTTTTAGCATGAATGCAATACCTCTCTTAGCGAGAGGTAAAAACATAATTAATTATAAAAAAATATTTACAAAATCACTAACAATTTTATCATTTTAAAAGAAATAAAAAACTAAAAATAAAGGTTTACAAAATCAACTTTGCTTTCTTCTTATTACCTTTAATCATTTCGGGTTATACTTTTTGTACAAATTATTCACATACCTATAAGATCTCTCCTGTGGTTTTCTCGAAATAAAAATAAATATTTCTTGGGAAAATTAATTGTATGGTATTGAATAGTTCAAATAAAAAAAACAATGAAGTGAAGACATGATTTGAATTAAAACTATAATCAAATATTCATAATGAGTATAAGCAATAAATGTTCAAAATTTTGTCGTGCAATGTACTTTACATAAAAAGCTTGTAATATAAGGTATTTATCATTGAATTTTTTAAGTTTTATCTATATCGTTTAAAAAACTTTAATTTTCTTTACAAACGTTTTCTATTTACCTTGTATACAGTACCTAAATATAGATAGCTGCTTTTAATGGAAGGTTTACATTTAAAATGAATAAAAGTGTACATATGAACATATAACTATGTTTGTTGAAGCCTTCATAATGTACTTAAACTAATTAATAATTAAACTGTTGCTTCGATGGTCGCGCGTGTTGAGGAGCCGATCTCAGACAGCGCTCAAAGCGACCTTTACCTCTCGGGCTCTGGGTCATGGGTTCAATTCCTATCATGAGTTTGGATATTTGTGTGTGTCCTTTGATCGTCTCATCTCCATCAACGCAATGTATAGGTACAACGCCAATGTAACAAAAATGTGTACCACTTTGTAATAAGTTGTAAAACATGAAATACAATAAATAATATAATTAATAATTAAACGCAGATAGAAAAATTGTATTTTAGTTACACACACTACTTGTATGGCTATATATTTTCAATATTAATATACACTGACTTATCACTATTTCTAAATTTATCTTATAAATGTCCAACCTTTTGCATTTTTTGGACCGTCTCATCCCAAAACTTTGTTAAATGTATATATATATATATATATATATATATATATATATATATATATATATATACATTATCTACTTTAAAAAAAATAGTATCGATTCAAGAAAAAATATTTTCAAAATGCTAGTTTGATATTTTTGTTCCAATTTTAGTTTTGGTTTGATCATACTGGAAAAAATTACTCGCAAATATACGCATTTCGTAAAAGATACGTCGTGAATATATTTCTTTAATCACACATAACTTATAAAAGTTCAATAGACATTTAAATTCTTTTATTTGTTATTTATCGCGCGCGTATGTATGTGTGTGTGTGTGTGTGATCGATTTCTCAAAAATTATAATACTTAATACTTGTTTAACTACTTATTTCTTAACCGGACATTACTGGGAAGATATGAAAAGGTTTTGGTAACAATTGAACAACCGGAAGTAGCAGATTCTTTAAAAAAATCTTTTAAATATTATTTTTTGAAAATTTTTGTTCTTGCAAGTATTAAAGAAGGTTAAATTCTCTATCTAATACATATTAATATTTTATTATTTCTTTTATAGATTTAAAGATAAAAAATATAATATGTAAAATAATCTGTTGTAATAAATCTCACAGCCCAAATAATGCCATGGAAACCAATTGAAAAATTAAAATGTTTGTAACTGACAGATAAATGTCAGTGTCAAAAATCCAGAGACATTACTGAAGACTTTTTTCTGGAAAGCACATACATTATATGATTTCTTATTGTATTAATAGTTAAATATTTAAAATTATAGATCTATTACATGTACCCTTCAGAAATACTGACAATCCGGACAATGAATTAGAAACATGTCGAAAAATTAGAAGAGTGAGACAAAATTTATTCATAGAATGAATGAACAATTAAAAAATCTAAATACAATTATAGGTATAAGAAGATTTTTTGGTGTAGATTGTAGGCATACAAGAAATGTTGAATACAGTATTTATGTAACCAAAAATGAAAGTACCGAGACGTATTGTGCTGACCACAACAGATTTTTTTTTTAAATAATTTTTAATTTAATTATACAAAAATTTATAAAAATAAATATCTATTCACTTCAAAAATCAATGGTTATCTATCATTTCAAATTATATAAAATCTATAAAATATTTAGGAATATAATGTAAAAATTCAGGAAAACAATACTTCTAAATGCATAAATAGCAGACCAGAACTGTCCAAAAGTAGAGAAACGAATGACTTTCAGTATTCCTTACGAGTCGAATGAAATTTTTATTCGTCTGAAGTGAATTCGAATTTAGCGAATTTGAGTAGATAAAGTCACACCTTAGCATCAGCTATAGAAAAAAGTTATTTATTTTCTATAAAAATTTAATAGCATACAATTATTTGTAATTTTCAGCACATACTGTACCGATCGTATTGTACGTTTTAGTATAAGGTTACGGACGTGTTACGTACCTACTTACCCTCCATCAGATTGGAAGTGAGTTCTAGTGACCGACATTTTAAAAATCACACACAAAAAATATGGTGAATTAAGATTACGAATAGTTTAATACAACTAGTATGGTCCATCAAATAATATATAAAACGTGTAATTAATTGTTTTAGAAATTGGAAAATAATATGAGTCGTAAAGTAAAACATTGATGAAATTACATAATCACTTCGGAGCTTAATTATTAAACACGTCCGTCTCCAATCGTGGTTGGAACAAGAGTCAAAAAAAAAAGAAAAGAAAAATCTATTATAAATAAAATTGTTCTATACCAAGAAGAGATCTTTCTGATAATTGAAGTATTGAGATTGTTATTAACACAAATCGTCAAAATTTATAATGAATTTAATTTCATATTAAAGTACTTTATCCACCATTGCTGTTATATTATTTTTTATCTATCCTCGCGGTTAAAGTGCTACCTATCTACTATTTACAGTAGCAAAACGCACACTATAAAATTTGCTATAGAAAACAGACATTTTAATTTAATGTAATTTGAATATTCCATATACGAAGTGAAGCGAAACTATTTTACGTTATTTCAATGAACTGATTTAGCATTACAAAAATCCTAATGTATTCAATCTGTTTGCAAATATGTAGATTAGTGGAAAATATAATTGAAAGTTCGCCCAAATATGTAAATCTCTTGAAATTTGTTAATCCCACACATCGTATAACAAGTTTCCTCGACAAATATGCTTGGCACAATAAAAAACCATCAACTTAATTTAATCCACAGCATTCAAAATAACAGTACGAGACTCCATTCAATGATTTTCCTCTCCAGAAATTTTCTCAACAAAACATGACACAAATTTCCATCCCCCAAACAAGATTTCCCGCTCACACAGTGAAACTCGTCTCCCAGCCACCTTAGATCCGTAAATCTTCTCCGTATTCGTTATTCAGGTTTCCGTGAAGCGGCGTTCGGATGTTCCATAGCGCGATTGTCTTTTTTTCTCGTTTTGCGTAACGCGAGCGTTGCGGCATCTAGCAGGCGACGCCGTTAGATGTTCTTTTATTTAGAGGTGGCGGACAATACATTGGACATTAGAAAGTATTAGCTGCTATTTATAAAATGTCATATTGGGTATGGACGTCTCTAATATAGTGCAATCTGGATAGTTTTATAGAAAAATGTAATGGGTTCTAGGAATGTTTTAATAATTTTTAAAAATAAATACAAAGAAAGCTCTATTTCCTGATATGTACACATGTGTATAAAAATTGATCACTTCGCAGTTTTGAATTTAATTTTAGAAACTAGTCCTCAGATTAAAATAAAACTTATGCTGTTTGAAAGATCATTTATTGCGCTTTAACATGACCCTAATTGCTTATTTTCTGTCAAGTGCAGATGCCAATATCAAGAACATCGCATATTTCCGATTACTGTGGTGGTTTCTATCACGAGTATAATACAGCCAAACAGTTTGAACAGCTTACAGTTATTATCTTTGCATTAATTTGCATATAATTCGCTTTTCAGTATTGTATCAGTTTCTAAGTGTAAATTTTAATTTGTTTCGTGCATTTCATTTTAGAACTTTGTTTGAGAACAGGAAAGGATTTCTAATTAATTTAGATTCATGTTAAAGCGTGTTAAATTATCTTTCAAACAGCATAAGTTTTATTTTAATCTAAGGTCTTAGTTTCTAAATAAATAAAATAATTAAATTCAAAACTACAAAGTGGTAGATTTTTATGCACGTAAGTGTATTTCTAGATACCTGTGGTGCCTTCTCTAGAGAAGCTTTCAAAGTCGGTGTTGCGGCGCTTGGTAAACACATACGAAGGTACAGATATACTGCCAATAGAAATAGACTGGCACATACAGAAATAAATAATAAGCCGTTGTGACATATTTATTTATAATTTATTTACTGTTAATGATATCGCCACTGAAGTCGTTGCAATGTACTCAAAAGCTGCTAAATTAAGTCAAAAGTGTATTTTGTAGGGAATGGCCGCGTTCAGCACGTGAGTGCCGAAGTTTACCGAACATAATGAATGATTAAATGTTGTTGGTCCAGCAACAGAATTCGGCAAACTTCGACACTAGCCCTGCTGCTTTAGACGTGATAGACTCGGCCAATGATTCCTTTATATACATTTTGACGTTTACCTGATGTATCATTTGATTTTGATCATTTTCGAACAATTCGAATGTTATAAGATCCAATAAAGATTAATATTATTTTTCTTAATTCATTGGTTATTCGAATATTCATCAGGTAAAAGTCAAAACAAAAATGAATTAAAGTTTAATGATTTTGAAAAGTTGATAACCTTAGGCTATTTTTTATGAAAATGCAATTAGCATCACTGTAAAGCTAATTTACACTTCTTTCAGAAAATATAAAATTGTGTAGAAATAGAAAAACACTGGCCATGGCCATGTTTTACGAGATTTCAGCATCTGAGTCAACCTTTCGATTATTTTTCAGATGCTGGCCGAGCTCAGTTAGTAAACACTGACGCGTTTCGCTCTTATTGTAACTCATCAGTGAAGTATTACTGACATCTCTTTGCAGAGACAATGACTACTGGGCTCAACAAAAGATATACTATCCCATTTAAGATAGATGGCTTTAGAGGTAACTAACCACATGCAGAGCCATCTACCGTAAAGCTCTGCAGCTATTGTATATGTTTCCTTTAAATATATGTAGGAGTATGATTTAATTTAAAAACTCAACTTTGACATACTGCTTTGTGCCAAATCGGAAGTAGGATTTATTAAAAAAGTGGCAGTTAAGGTTGCCCTCAACTTTATAATTTTATGTATGGATTTAAAATTAAAAATGAAAAAAAAATATTTGTCTCTATTATTTTTAATTGGCCTATCTACAAGAGCAACAAAACTATATCGAATAGTTATTACGAATACTGTATAGTAAATTTAGTTATTGTTTTGAATTTATTATTTAATCAATTATTGTATAAAAAGCAACAAATTTTCCCATTTGGTCTGCTTGAATCCCTAACGAAATTCTTAGGACTTGATAATAATATAGTGTTGCTGCCCGTAATGTTGGAATTTAGCTGCATTACGTGCAAAATATGAAAATGGCTATTTAGGAATATGCGCAAAGTTGGCTGCAGATTATCTTTTGTTTTATGAGCAAAATGAACGTGAAATATGTGAACAGAAATAGATTCAGTGATAACTTCAGACGTACCTAATTTACAAGACTGGAATATAAATAGCATTTGTTTTATGTTTATGACAGAAATATTAAATTCTTTTGCCTTAAATGATATAAATGTTTTATATTTTTGGGAAGGGAGGAAAAGATTTTCATAAAAATGGCTTCCTTTGGTTAAAATGCGTGTGAATAGCATTTAAAACCAAGGTACCGTGATTTATATTCAGAAAGGGACTCAGATTTAAACTGTATAAGGAATAACAGCTTTTAGGCAAAATTCCCATAAGATACGGTGAATATATTTATTTGCTTATATTCATACTAAAAAAGTTTATGTAGGTAATACTAAATTATTATCCGTTATTAATATTTTATTTTTTTATTATCTTTTCAAATTAACCATTTATTAAATGGTTTTTAGTAGTAATTACAACAGAGCAAGAGCTTTTCGGATTCATATTACTTTTCTCTGGGAATGAATAAAACCTATGCCGTGAGTACAAAATAATTAAGTTTTATTCATAAATCGGAGTATAATATTATGTATAGTGATACATCTACATACGAGCTTAATTTGTTCCTGTTCGCGGTCCGTATGTAGAAAAAACAGTTTTTCATTTCATTTTACTGGAAATCAATTAAAGACGACTTCGTCGCATACTAGGTAACAGCAATCAGCTAGAGATGGTTTAGCGCTGAACTTGTATAGACTCGTATGCAACAGCAACAGAAACGCATCACAGTTCGTATGTCGAGAATAAGTTCGTATCTAGAAACAAGACTGGATTATAAAAAAAGTTCGTATCTCAAAAAGTTCATATGTAGAGCGGTTCGCGAGAAGTACCACTGTATATTATATAACTAGGAAAGAAAATGCATATTTTTCCCAAGGTGCAATTAAAAGCCCGAGAGAACAGCTACAAAGCCTCGAAGGAAAAATAGTACTATCTCCAAATCATAAAAATAAAAATAAAAAATTAAAAGTTTGTAACAAATTTGGCTGTCGCTGTGACAATTTATTGAATTTAAATATTAGTAGTAGAGTCTCTTTTTTGACAATACAGACTTTTACAAGAAAGAAAAATTAAATTTTCTGAAAAAAAATTATTTCCAGAATTACGAGTTCTACATCATTTTTTTTCCTAAAAATCTGCTGTGGCCATCACAATACCTCTCGCGCCCTTTCCATTGTGGTATATATAAGTATTGTATTTAACATTTTTTGTACACACAAAAAATTCTATTTACACCTAATCATTATATTTACGTATTTTCTATAATTCTAATTCATTCTATGAGCAAGTTTTCTCTATTCCTTCTAAATGTTCGAGGTTTTTCAAACTCATTAACGGGATTGGCAATATTTCTGAAGGGTCCATGTAATATACCTATAATTTTAAATATATAATTTATAATACAATAAGAAATATTAAATATCGTTCCCAGAAAAAGCCTTCAGTGCTATATCTGAATTTTTGACACTGACATTACTGACATTTATCTGTCAATTACATACATTTTAATTTCTCAAGTAGTTACCAACAGATTATTTTCTTGATCATATATCCATATCTTTAAATATATAGAATAAAATAAAAAATAAATAAATATTTCATCACGGCATATTACCCATTGCTGGGTGTGCCAATATGAAGGTATAATAAAAAAATTAAATGTGTCGGATAGAGAATTTTGTTTTTTAATATTTGTAATAACATAAATATTCAAAGAAATAATATTTAGAAGATTTTTGTTAAAACATTACTACTTCCGGTTGTGCAATTGTTATCAGAATCTATTCAACTCTTCCCATTACTGTTAGATTGAGGAATCCGTAGTTACACAGGTCTTTAATTTTATAGAATTTGAGAAATCGTACCTCCAAAAACCAAACACACATACACACACACACATCTACACACATACACACACAGACATCATCGTAAAAATGTTATTATCGGATTCTAGGGACCTTAAAATGTGCTTATTCACTAAAATCTGGCTTTGCGATTTTTAGCATGATTCCAATACCTGCCTTAGCGAAAAATAAAAAGGAATTCAAGATTGTACCAAAGAATCGTCAGAAGAATCCCAAGAAATTGTTGAATATTGATGCAGTTGTTCTAAACTTATTTTATTACAAACGATATCTGGAAAGTTGTGCGATGCAGCCTACATACCCCACAACTGAACTATCAAAATAATAACTTCCTAGGGTTTGACATATTTTCTCCTTAGAGGTAAAAAAGTTTTACTTCTGCCAGTATCATTATTTTGACATCAGAGACAACGATTTGTACACCCTTTGGTAGAGAAAAGATTTTATATTTGCAATTCTACTTAAATTAAATGATTCTTTTAATGAAAGATATATAAATTACATTCATTTTATGTGTAAAAAAATGAACAGACAATAAGTCGACCAATCAATCAATTTTAATAGGTATCTACGTAAATGAACCAAATGAAACATAGAAGTTACTTTCTGAAATGTTTATTAATTTGACATTTAAACGAAAACTTTTCGCAATCCAATTAAATTTCTATTTTAAGAAATATCAGGAGATTAAAGAATGGGGAAGAATTTAAAGCAATATCATCTGGAAAGCTATCGGACGAAATATTAATTTGATGCTAGTAGGTATATTACTCTCATCAGATCAATGAAGGCTTTAATTTATCGTCATAAACGGCGTGACGTAAAAAGCTCCTCACATTTGACAGTTGGGGTAAATGTGTTGTTAGTAGAACCGTCAAGACCACCGCACAATGATTAATTGACCGTTAATTGAATCTTCAATACGCTTGCAGCTTTTGATTTCATGAATGACTCATTAAATTTTAAATGTCTTTACCTCGTTGCATGAATGAATAATTAAAAAGGGGATTATTAAGTTTAATGGAATAAATGGAATTACTTAACATGCAATATGTTGTTTTTCATTTCGTTCGTAACGGTATTTTAATAACAATTACCATAAAGGTTGTATGTCCACTGTCCAGTTTTTCTGATTTTGAAATAATTAGGATTAGATATTTCTTTTTCACACGATTATATGCAGGGTTTATGTAGACAATTAAATTAAACTATAAACAAGTACAAACAATTGTTTACAATGGCATTTATACAAATAAATTTAAGAATTAAACTAATTAAACTAAATTAAGAAGTTGGCAATTTTCAATTTTTAGTTAAATTTTATAATATCTTAATTTTGCACCTGCGTCAATCGCGCACTTGTGATAAGTTAAACCCTAACCTACGAAAATGTACGATGGTAACAAAGTTTCTGCAGAGAATAGCGACGAAATAATAATTTTATTAATTTTTTTTTTATATTTATATATTTTTTATCCTATATAAATATAACGTACTGCAATTACATCCATAAAAGTTACTTTATACGAAATGTCAAATATAGAATTATTCATTTTAAATTACTGCATAAAGGACGTTATTTTAATTGAAATTTTTTTTTAATTTAGTGGCTTAATTTATTTTATAATTTACAAGCTCCATAAATCCAACAATACCTTAATTATTTCTAACGTAACTTACTACTACATCTTTTAATTTTGTTGTATATTCTATTGGAAACTGTGTCCTTTTGCCTATTTTTATAAACAAGTTACTTTTAAATTACTATGATAATAATTTTAAAAATATTTTTTTACGTTTCTGACGTTTCGTCTCGTCGTAGGACACATAACACCCATGCAGTTGAAAAAGTTGGTCTAAATGACATATGATTTATGTACCTTGATTTTTACAAAAAAATTAGATACCCACAGCGTTTGTACTTTAAACCATTGATAAGAAATCTAATATTGACAAATAGGGCGGCGGAAGATGCACCATAACGATTTCAAAATTAATTTTGAAATGATTGTGCGTTCCCACACATTACCTTCCGCCAATCCTGTATATTATGTACAAATTCCATATAAAAATTATCTTGCAAAATATTCTATATTTCCAATAAAATTATTTCATAAACAAACTATGTAAATTGCACTTGACACGGGCATCATCTTCTTCTTTAGCTTTTCCCATTCGTTACAAATCGCTATTCTTGATTTTCTTCCACTGATTTCTAGTTTGCGTAATGTTCTCATTCAGTTCCTTTTCTCTCAAGCCCTCCGCAATACAGTCCTTCCACCTTCTCTATAGTCTTCCTCTGTTTCTTTTCCCTTCTACTACTAAGCTGTTCATTTTTCTTCTCATAAAATATCCAAACCAATATAATCGTCCCTCTTGTAACTTCTATCACGCGAACCATTTCCCTTATCCATTCATTTCTTATCCTATGTCTCCATGTCTTCCTCAACAACCATCTCAACATCCTCATCTCTCTACCACATTCACGTTCTTTTCATTGACACTGACATCTGTCAATTAGAATTTTCTTAATAGTAGCTGTTTCTATGGTTATAGCATAGCTGGCTGATTTATGAAATTTAATTTCTTTATAACATTTTAACTCTATATCCTTTAAATATGCAGTATAAAATTCAATCAATTCATATAGTTATAATAATGTAACGTTTTATTTATATGGGTGAAGTGTAAAATCAGATAAATATTATTAATTAAAGTAATACGTTTATTAAACAATAAATAAGGAAAAATATTAAAATGTTAATAAAAGTAACTAACACTATGATTAAATAATTATAAACACTAATTTACGAATAAGTATATTATTAAATGCTTAAACACTAAGATTATTTATTTAAACAATATTTATATCACTATATTTATTTACTCGTATATAACTACATTTATTTATATTCACAACTCGTCGACTATTTATTTATATCACCCACTGTTCATTGCACGTTGCTTCTATATAAGAGACTATCTCTCCGCTGTTCTTCGGACGGTATTTATACAGCCCAGTATCCTTCTGGAATTTTCTGACGCGACCATCATCGAACACTAAAGAATCACCCCACCGGATGTAATTAACCAGTCTGAACGAGTATGAGTTTTCCCCGAGGGGATTACGTCATCGTTCGGAATATTCTACCAGTAGCGGCACTAGTATACTCTTAAGTCAGGGACATACGTCACACTGCCCCCTCCTGAAGACTGTGTCGTCCCGGAACAGTTCTTGATGACGAAATCTACATGTATATATCTTGGTATATTTAGAAGTCTTGTAGAAATGACAATCGATGGTCCGCTGGAGTTCTTCTTTCTGTCCGTTGGGGTTAAAGCTGCAGACGAGAATTTCAATACCGGTATAGCGGAAGAGGATCTCTAACATGTTCCTAACAATCCTCCAATTCAAACCATCTAATCCACAGCCTAACTTCGGTACTGCTAGCTTCCAAATGTCATTCTCTAGCAGATGATCCTTCAAATCACACAGCGAGTTCCATATATTGCGATACGACGGCTTCTGGTACAAGCGTGGTTTTGTGACCAGGTAATAGATATACCGCTGATGTTCTGTATTGCTATCCCTCAGTCGTAGCGTTTTCCCGACGGGTGGACCTTGGTTGGCTAGTTCTTGTAGTCGTCCAAATTTTGTCTTAAAGACTGACGCTATGCCGCGTGACACCTTTAAGTCTTCTGATACGCAGTGGCCGAGGGAATAATTTGAAGACACGCTGAACAGTTCTCGATGTTCTTCTGTCGTCACGCCATACCGCGCCTTGTGACCAAAGGCATATTGTTCCATGAAGTCTTCAAAAGTCGGTTCCTGGGCTCCATGATGGTCTTCATTGTTGTCACCGGCGAACGGGGTTAGCCGATTAAAATGTAGTACTCTCGGATTCCCGGTAGGTGCTTTTCTAATTTTGTATATTACGTCGTTTATCCTTTTAACGACCTCATAAGGACCTTCCCAATTTCTTTGCAGCTTTGGTGGTAAACCGCGACGCCTTTGTGGATTGTAAAGCCACACTAAATCCCCAGGTTGGTATCCACCTTTTTCTGCTTTAATATCATATTGGCCCTTCATTCGGCTGCTGGCAGCTTGAATGTTCGTGCGGATTTGTTCATGGTTGTCGTCCATTCTTCTCCGTAAGTCCGTCTTCCCCAGGTTTACTGCTGAACACCAAGTCACACGGCAGGCGCAACTCACGCCCGAATAAAATGTTCGCAAGAGTTTGCCCTGTTGTTTCATGGACGAATGGACGATATGCCATCAGGAACAAATAAAGATGTCGGTCCCAGTCTCTTTGGTGGTTGGAGACTACCTTCGACAAGTATGGGTTGATCGTTATGTTCATTCGTTCAACGATGCCATCGAACAGCGGATGTAATGCAGTTGTCCACGTTTTATTAATTCCTAATATCTTACAGATATTTTGGAAAACGGCAGACTCGAAATTTCTTCCCTGGTCGGAGTGAAGTTCACGTAGTACACCAAACTGGCATGTACACTCTTTGACTAAGGTTTCGGTGACCGTGGTGGCTTCCTGGTTGGGTAATGGATAGGCTTCAACCAATTGGTGAAGTAGTCCATGACAACCACGATGTATTTATTTCCGTCTTCGCTTTCTGTAAATGGTCCGGCCACGTCAATCGCAATGCGCTCAACTGGACTGCCCACGTTGTATTGACGCATTGGTGCTCTTCGCCGTTTATGCGGACCGTTGCTTCCAGCGCACCACACATTTCTTGCACCAGTTTTTAACGTCTTCCTTGCAGTTAACCCAGTAAAATCGCTGGCGCAATCTTTCTAATGTTTTGTTGACTCCAAAATGGCCTCCTCCAGATCCGTCATGGACCTCTTTCAACACGTCTGGTAGTCTATTCTTAGGAATAACCAACTGAGTTCTTTTCTCAGTTCCAGCGATATTGTCCACCAAACGCTTTAACAAGCCATCCTCAATCATCATTGAGTCCCATTGCGCCCAGTACGATTTTACACTCTGTGAGTGTGGTGCAACTTCTTCCCATCTTGGTTTTCTCTCTTTTGCTTTCCATTCCAGTAATATTTTCAAAGTCGGGTCATTTTCTTGGTATGGTCATAGTCCATCGGGCTGCCAACTATCGTCAACTACTGTTATTCTGGCAATGGTGGAATGTTTTTCTTCCAGTCGACTACCATATTCGCCTCCATCTTGTTATGGCCTTCTGAACAATACGTGGACGATCTAATGCGTATGAGAGTGCGTTCACTACAGTTTTTGGGCACTCCAAAACGCTGTCAGGAGCTGTAGGATGTGCGAAACAAATCAAACGGTCTACGTCGATTTCAAATTCTTGCAGGCTTTCTTTTAGACTCTGATACCGGTTCCTCAGCTGCGTCTGGTATACCTGCTCCAAATGCGCATTGCCAGATCGCATATCCAATCGCTTGACTAGTTGGTCGTAGTCTTCCTGTTCTTCTTCCTTCAGCGGTTATAGGATATCGATAGCTTCTCCACGCATCGAGACAGTCAACGCTGTAGCCTTCTCCGTAGGAGTCTAATTATTTGCTTTCTCAGCAGCTTCAAATTGTTTTAAATAGTTCGGCCACGAAGATTTGCCGTCAAATTCCGGGGTTTTTATGTGCAATGTTGAAGTAGTACCAGATTTTACTACTTTCCTTTATTCTAGGACACCTACCTTTGCAACATCGGAATTCGACATTGACGTCGATGTAATTTTAGTGAATTTTTCTCGTATTTCTTCAATATTCTTGTCATACTCATCTTTTTAATTCTTCAGGTCTTCTTCGGTTTTTCTATAATTTTCTTCTAATTTTTCTTTTAAACTTCTACATTTTTCCTCTAATTTTTGTTCTAATATTCTAGAGTTTTCGTCTAATTTATTTTCTAATATTCTGGAATTTTCTTCTGATTTTCTAGAACTTTCTGCCATTTTCTGTTTTAATTCTCCTTTTAATGTTCAAGATTTTTCTTCGAATTTATTTTCTAATGTTGTAGAATTTTCTGTCATTTCCTGTTTTAATTTAGCAATGTCGGACGGGTCAAATAAGTAATCGTCGGAATTTTCATCAGAATCGATCAATGCCTGCCGCAGTCTTTCTTGAAGTACTGACTTCTTTCCTGTTGTTTCCAAATCCCGTTCTTCCAGTTCTCTCTTGAGATCACTTACTTTCAATTAATTTTAATTGTTTAGTCGCCATTTTATTTATTTTTATTTACACTTCACAGTTTATTAACAACCCCACACCTGACACCAATTGTAATGTTTTATTTATATGGGTGAAGTGTAAAAATCAGAGAAATATTATTAATTAAAGTAATACGTTTATTAAACGATAAATAATTAGGATAAATATTAAAAAGATAATAAAAGTAACTAACACTATGATTAAATAGTTATAAACAGATTTTCGTTATAAATGGGCAACCGGTACCCTCAATGAAAATTTTAACAGTTGAAAAAACGCTATTAAATATTATTTTTTGACATTTATTGTTATTGCGACGTGCGCCCCTGACTTAAGAGTATACGAGCGCCACTACTGTGTGTGTGTGTCTGTGTGTGTGTGTGTGTGTGTGTGTGTGTGCGCGCGTGTGTGTGTGCACGTGTGTATGTGACCGCAGTTTCGTTCGCGATATCTTCAATACTAGAATTCCAAAATTAACAATTCTTACGTATTCCTCTTCATTACAGACATATGCAGACTTGTTTAGATTTTAGTTATAATTGGTCAGCCAGAAGTACCCTCATTTGAAGATTTTTACTGTTTTTCTTGAAAAAAAACTCAGTTAAATATTATTTAACTTAAAGAATATATTATTCTCTATACAATTTGATTGCATTTTATATTTCATATTCAGCAGATATAGAGTTGAAAATTTATAAAGATATTAAATTTCATAAATCAGACAGCTATGAACTTAACCATGGAAACTGCTAATATATTCAGATAACTCAAATTGACAGACGTCAGTATCAATAAAAGTAAATGAATGAAAGAATAAGGGTAATAACTTTAGTGTTAGAAGTTTCTAGAAAGATATAAGAGAGATGATTACATTGGTTTGAACATGTCATGAGGAAGAATATAATGGATGAAAAATGAATAGCTTAGTAATATAAGGTAAAAGAAACATAGGAAGACCAAATATAAGATGGCAGGACTGTATTGCGGAACTGACTTTGGCAAGCAGATATGAGGACCCCTGTCAAAATGACAGCAATTAATTACGTCTATAACTGACAAATGTCATAATTTTTCATTCAAAATTTCATGATTTTCTTATTTCATGTGGTTTATTTGTTATGAAAAATATGGAATTCAGTTGCCGAGAAAAGGAATCATAAAATACCTAAAAATGAAATTTTGAATGAAAAATTATAACATAATTAAAAGCTGTCATTCTGATACGGTCCCCGTATCTGCTTGTCTTGGTCAGCAAGTCACGTGACTGCTCGCGCCCTATACATAAATTTTCTTGCAAAAGATCCTATATTTCCAGTAAAATTATTTTATAAACTATGAAATATTATTTACACATTTAATGTTATTATAAATATTAAAGAATATTCTAGCATCTATACAAATTGATTGCAATTTATATTTCATATTCAATGGATACGAGGTTTGTTCAGAAAATAACCGAACATTTTGAACTACGTGCCAACGGAGATATATATGCGGTGGCATCATTTCGTTGCGCATAACCTTCGTTATAACCAAATGTTCTTGTATTGTTGATATCTAGTTTAGTTTTCGTGATATTGTTATTTGAGTGCAAAGTGTTTAAGTGTTAGTAGCGATTTTTGGAATGTGCGATTTTCTTGAGCAACAATGCAACGTAAAATTTTGCGTGAAACTGGGGAAAACTTTCACAGAAACGTTTCAACCTTTGAAACAAGCTTACGGAGATGATGATCTGGGTCGTAATAGAAAGTGGAAGAAACAGAGGAAGACCAAAGATAAGATGGAAGGATTGTATTGCGGTAGACTTGAGAGAAAAGCAACCGAATGAGGACGACCCGCAAAACAGAAATGAATGGAAGAAGAAAATAAAAAAATAGCGACGCCTAACGAATGGGAAAAGCTAAAGAAGAAGAAGATGTCAGTGTCAAGTGCCATTTGCATAGTTTGTTTATGAAATAATTTTACTTGAAATTTAAAATATTTTGCAAGAAAAATTATGTATGGAATTTGTACTTAATACACAGGATTAACGGAAGGTATTGTGCTGGCCACATCAGATTTTTATATATTTAATTTTGTTTCCTAGATCGATATCTTGTAAAAATTGTAAATAAAATTTATAAATTATACTTCTTTCTCTATCAACAAGGCAAGTGTGTCTTATTATTAATTCATCAATTATCATCGTCATTGATAAAAAAGTTGAAACAAAATTACTCCAGTTGATTGTCTTGTTATGTAGGTAAATCAGCGAAGTTAACCTGTCCGCTGATCAAAACGATCACATCTGTTTAATCTTGCGGCCATTATTCCAGATCAATGTAGTGGCAATAGTTGGAATTGATTGGTGTGCACACTGTGCACAGGTAGATGGCTCCGCTGATCCCTGTCGATGGTAGCGCCATACTGTGGTCCTTGTTCCACGGCGAATTGAATGTGTGACAGATGCCGTAAGGCCCACAGCCTACTTTGTATTCGCCTCTGTGGCTATGACTACAATTAATGCTACCTTAGTACAGGCCAGTGAAACGACTTGCTCTCTGCTATGGTTGACGCTGTTGTACGAGAGATTGTATAGAATTTAAATACGTGTCTTTGTAGGAAATTTACTGCCTGCCATCGGCACGAGGACCGGCTGCTCTGCTTTACTGGTCGTTAGAAGGTTTCAGGACATGCGATGGAGGATAATTGATTGCTCTTATTACGGTTTCTCCCAAGCACCAACTCCAAACAATTATTGATGCGGAGCATAACATTACTTTTCTTCTTCTACAAGGAAATAAATAAGTAATTGGCAGAAGAAGAAACTGGATATATGAAATGATAAAAGTTTTATTACAAAAGTTTTGTATACAGCAATATCAAATATCCAATATACCTGAAGAATCAAGAAATAAAATATTAAATAAATATTAAATCAAAGCTGTATTACATATTGATGACTATGGCAATTTGATCCCTATCTACAGAATCTATAAAAAAAACAATAATAATTAATTATAATAATAATAATAATTTTATTTTTGGTCATATTTGTGCAATAAGGCATTTATTGCCAAGTCATAATAAAAGGTAAAACAAAACATAAGTAATATAAAATATAATAAAAAGTATATGTATATACATTTGTATAGCCCATCTTAAACAGAAGAACATAGATAATTCAATTGTTATTGTTTAATTGGTGTATTTAGTTATTCTTCCACAGAATAGAAACTGTGAGTATTGACTCTTTTCTTAAAATTATTAAGATTTAATTATATAAATGACGGTAAATGATTATAAAGATTAAAACTGGCAAGTCTATGTCGGACAGTTCTAAATTTATTATTATTTCTGGTATTATATTTATGTATATCACAGCATTTTTAAAGTTTATTTAGAGATATAACAGCATGGCAGTGGACAGATACACAAACTTTTAAACAAATCTTTTGTGGTCAACACAATACCTTCCGTCAAACCTGTGTATTAAGCCTGTTTTTACATTATCATAAATTTACATGCATTTTTACAACTTCGTATTTGGTCACAAAATTTCAATGATTACACGGTAATAAATTTACAACTTCTTATGGTACCATACGATGCTGTAAAAAATTCTCAAATAGGGCATGTTCTAATTTTGAAGGTCATTTGCTTCACATTTTGGTGATATTTAGGGTTTTCATTAAACAAAAGTTTACATTTCATGTGTAGTTGCAGGTAATTGGCTACTCTGTTCTATGAAACTTTTCACAAAACCAAACGTCAAGTTCAAATGAAGAACAATGAATATAAAAATTAAAAAAATATTTGTAATTGTCGCAGTTGTTAATGCACGAAATAAGATTTTGAAGCGTAAACGAATTTGGGTCAAGCCGTGGATTCAAATGCGACAAAATAGAAGTATACTAAATTTAGTGAAAAATGAATTGTTGCACGAAGACACTGAAAAATATAAAAATTATAGTTTTGCACAACACTTACTCCACATCTTAGTTTACAAATACGAGCGCGACACACAGATGAAAACATCAGCTGTAAACATTTGCGAAGTTAGTAAACCGTAGTAGTAAACTGTTACCAACATATAAAAATGTACTTAAGTTGGCAACAATCAAACATGTCACAAATATTTGGCCGTGTAAAACGAAAAGATTTTGATCAAAAATTATTATGTAAAAATTAAAATATTTTGCATGTAAATTTAATTGTAAATATATGATGGTCTAAAACAGGCTTTATGTATAAATTCCATACATAAATTTTCTTGCAAAAGATTCTAAATTTCCAGTAAAATTATTTTATAATCAAACCCTGCAAATTGCACTTGACAATAACATCTCTTTCTTCTTTAGCTTTCCCCGTTCGTTAGCGGTCTCTATTTTTTATTTTCTTCTTCCACTCATTTCTGTTTTACGAGTCGTTCTCATTCGGTTCCTTTTCTCTCAAGTCTTCCGCAATACAGTCCTTCCATCTTATCTTGGGTTTTCCTGTTTCTTCAACCTTCTATTACTAAGCTATTCATTCTTCATCCTATATATATTCTTCATTTCTCCTCATGACATTTTCAAACTAATGTAATCATCTCGCTTGTATCTTTCTAGAAACTTGCAACAGTAGAGATATTTCCTTACTTATCTTTCCGTGTCTTCCCCAACATCAACTTCAACATCCTCATTTCTGCCACATTAATTTAGTTTTTATTTATACTGACATCTGTCAATTTGAATTATATGAATATATTAGTAGTTTCCATGTTTAGCATAGCTGGCTGATTTATAAAATTTAATTTCTTTAAAACTCTTTAACTCTATATCTATTGAATATGAAGTATAAAATGTAATCAAATCGTATAGCTAATAATATATTCTTTAAGTTATAATAACGTTAAATGTCAATAAATCAAATTTAACTGTTAAACCTTCAAATGAGGCTCCTTCCGGTTCATCAATTATAACCAAAATCTAATCAGTTGTTCTTCCGGATGTAAACTTTAGGAATACGAAAAAATTATAATTTTTGGAATCGTGCTATTGAAGTTATGCGATCCGAAACTTTCGTCACACACACACACGCACAGACGCACATACGTAAAAAGACCTACAGTGTTCACGAATGTGGCCTTAGTAATGACTCGTAAAGTTTTCGTTTGCGTCCTGACACCTCACGTTTGGAGCATTACCCCACAAAATTATTATTATTTATTTGAGCACTTGAATTGAAATAAGTCGTTAACGTAAATTATAAACAGGATCGAAGCGACTAGGGATTTCAATGGGAACCTCCACTATTCTTAATAATATATATATATATATATATATATATATATATATATATATATATATATATATATATATATATATATATTTCAATTCAAGTGCTCAAATAAATAATAATAATTTTGTGGGGTAATGCTCCAAACGTAAGGTGTCAGGACGCAAACGAAAACTTTACGAATCATTACTATATGTATATATATATATATATATATATATATATATATATATATATATATATATATATATATATATATATATAAACTTTATCTAATTTTTTTAAAGTAATCATAGTTATTAAAATGCAAACTGCAAAAGCAAATTGCGAATTTCTCCGTGACACAAACATTATAACAAATATTACAAAGTTACGCTTCTGACGATGGCTTCATTGAAGCTGACTCAGAAGTTGTAAACTGGTGAAACATGACGAAACTTGGTAATATTTATTATGACGTTTGTTTCACGGAGAAATTCGCAATTTGCTTTTGCAGTTTGCATTTTATTAAATGGCTTTAGTCGAAGCATCTCTCCGTAGATAGCTCTGTAGGTACTAACATACCTCTACAGGCTTTCTATCATCGTAAAAGATCATATGCTCGCTGCTAGCACGAGTCGGCGCCTCTGCTCCAGGAGTCCACTCACTGTGGACCAGACAGAGGCCACAAGTTACACCACACTGATGAGCACCAAATAGTGCGAAATTTGTCTGTGGTTACTTGATCAGGCCGGCTTTTGATGCTGGCTTCATTGAAGCAGACTCAGAAGTTATAAACTGGTGAAACATGACGAAACGTAATATTTATTATGAACATAGATATTGAAAATCTTTTGTTATTCGTTATTAAGCTTATTTTGTTCCGAATCAGCGAAGTATAACTGAAGTCGCATAACCTATTCCAACAATTATTATTATAAAAATATGTATCTATGACTGTTTCAAATGAAGTTTGTGGTCTATGATTGAAAATATGCGAAGATTATTAGCAATTTAATAATATATATAAGAAAAAATCTGATATGGCCAACACAATACCTTGCGTCAATCCTGCTAATTAAGTACAAATTCCATACATAAATTTTCTTGCAAAGGTTTTATATTTCTCGTGACATTATTTCATAAACAAACTATGCAAATGGCACTGATTTCTTCTTCTTTAGCTTTTCCCACTCTTTAGGGGTCGCTATTTTTTATTTTCTTCTTCTATTCATTTCTGTTTTACGGGTCGTCCTCATTCGGTTGTTTTTCTCGCAAGTCTTCCGCAACACAGTCCATCTATCTTATCTCTGGTATTCCTCTGTTTCTTCCACCTTCTATTACTAAGCTAAATATAGTAGCTATTTCCATGGTTATAGCATAGCTGGCTGATTTATAAAATTTAATTACTTTATAATTATTTAACTCTATATCCATTATATATGAAATATATAATGCAAACAATTCGTATATATAATAAAATAATCTTTAATATTTATAAAAACAGCGTTTTTTCAAGAAAAACTGTTAAAATCTTCAAATAATGGTACTTCCGGTTGACCAATTTTAACCAAAAGCTAATCAAGTCTGCATATGGATGTAAGGAAGAGGAATACGTAAGAATTGTAATTTTTGTAATTATAGTATTGGAAATATCGCAGCCGATACCGCTGTCACACATACGCACATACCCACGCACGCACACAATCACACACACATACAGACATCATCGTAAAAATAGTAAAATCGTATTCCAGGGACCTTAAAACGCACTTATTCATTTAAAACACATTATCGAATTATTTGACCTTCATTACCTGTAGCTGACGGAAGGTAAAAATCTAATATGGCCAGTACATTATCTTCCGACAATTTTGTGTATTATGTACAAATTCCATACAAAATTTTTCTTCCACAGGTTTTATATTTCTAGTGACATTATTTCATAAACAAAGTATGTAAATTGCACTTGACACTGATGTCTTCTTTTTCTTTAGCTTTTGCCAATCGTTAGGTGTCGCTATTCTTGATTTTCTTCACCCACTCAGTTCTATTTTGCTTGTCGTCCTCATTCAGTTCCTTTTTCTGTCAAGTCTTCCGTAATACAGTAATTTCATCTTCTCTTTGGTCTTCCTCTGTTTCTTCTATCATCTACTACTAGCTGTTTATTCTTCCAATATATTATTCATCTCTCCTCATGACATGTTTAAACCATTGTAATCGTCTCTCTTGTATCTTTCTAGAAACTTTTATCACTCGAGCCATTTCCCAAATCTTCTCATTCCTTATCCTATATTTCCGTGTCTTCCTCAACACCCATCTCAACATCTCTCTGCCACATTCATTTTCTTTTCATTGACACTGTTATCTGTCAATTAGAATTTTCCTGAATATAGTAGCTGTTTCCATGGTTATAGCATAGCTGGCTTATATATGATTTTTTGTATAATTCTTTAACTCTATAACTATTGAATATGAAGTATAAAATGCAATCAAAGACAACACATTACCTTCCTTACCTAAAGGTTACGGAAGGTAAAAACTACGTATAATCCAATTTTTGATTGCCACGGATATCCTATCTCATTCAACATACTACTTATATTTTACTTTCATGCAAACACACTTCGTTTCTATTTGGTGTGGCATCATATATTCAAACAAGTGTTATTCATTTACTTGTAAATGCTGATCTAGAAAAGGCTTGAGGGTATAGTAAATTTTTTGACTAGAGTAGGTTTGCGACGTAGATGTTAAGGGCATTAAAAACTCGAATATTTTGTAATCTATTAACTTTCTTTAAACTGTGGTAGTTCGTTTCATTTAGTTGAAAGTCCAGTTTTAATAGAATTGATTAATTTTCAAATTTGTTACTACGGTACTTAGACCCCATTCAATAATTTTACTTAAAACTTTTGAAATGTCACAGTAATAATACATGATATCCGTACATAACCTGTAAACATCAGAAGGGGTAACACCACTCAACTGTTTTGAAGAGTATGCCTAAATCATAGATGAAACTAGAAACTAAAGAAAAAAATCTGATGTGGCCAGCACATAACCTCTCGCCGTATATTTTACCTGGCTGTATGCATAAAGCAAAGAATATTTTTATAAATACAAATAATATATTCATATAAATCTATGACGTATAAACTTCTTTATTATTCAATAATAGCATGTCTCAACATGAAGATATTTACCATAAATTATGTTACAATAAATTACAAAGTAGAGTTTACCATATATAAATATTAGGCTGGTAACTGCAATTTTCAATTCGAACAACTTTGTTTACTTTCTCTTCATATTCTTCTAGTAAAAACATTAATTTTGGGCGGTCTAAAATGTATATATCTGCATTGTGCATCTATTCTTATATATCTTCTTTTACATTTTATTTTTTCATACTTGTTATATCTAAATAACACTAATTCCCTTTAATAAAGTGACGGATAGATTGCACTCCGATTATTCTTATATCGATGTGTAATTTTGTCAATATTTACAACTTACTTGAGAAGAATTTGATAGCTTTTTCGCAATTCAAAGTTACTCTAGTCTACAGTACTGGTGTACATTGTCCCATAATGTTTGAAACAAATTTAAGTCCTTCAACCTAGACTTGTCATCTCCATAATAGTCACAGATCAAGAATTAAGGGATTCTCCAAATACATTTTTCTTTCATTACTCATTATTTCTGACACTGACATTTATCTGTCAGTTACAAATAATTTAAATTTGCAACTATTTTTCATGGCATCCTTTCGGTTGTAAAATTAATTACAACATTATTTTATATATTATATTCCTTTTATCTCTAAATCTATAAAATATGTATAAAAATATTTAAATGTATCAGAAAGAGAATTTATTTTTCTTTAATATTATCAAGAAAAAATTTCAAAAAATAATATTTAGAAGATTTTTTTCAAGAATCTTCTACTTCCGGTTGTCCAATTGTTACCAAAACCTTTTCAGATCTTCCCATGAATGTCCGATTGGGAAATACGTTGTTAAACAAATTTTAAGTCTTATAGTTTTTGAGTAACCGTCCTTCCAACATCCCACACACACACATCCACACACACACACACACACACACAGACATCATCGTAAAAATGTTAAAATCGGATTGTAGGGACCTTAAAACGTGCTTATTCAATAAAATCTGGATATGCGATTTTTAGCATGAATCCAATACCTCTCTTAGCGAGAGGTAAAAATTCACATAATTTCAATTTAAAATTAACAAACACAAAAATACTATATATTTTAGTATATACAAGGACTGTTTGCATTTCTATACAAATAATAATAATACTTTATATGTTAAGAGAAAAACGCTCGATACAAGTAGAATGGTAACATTTACATTTGATATAATGTACATTCATTATTTGTGAAGTTTCATAAATATTATGCATTTAGTACATAATATGCTCTTAATTTCAGTGTGCTTTTGAATAGTTAGCGATGTCCATCATCATTGGAGTGGTTGCAATTGTAAGTAAACGAATTATTAATGGAATATTCAGAAACATAGTAAGGTATATATTTATGGATTTATTCGGCTTTGACGGGATTATATAAACTGTTGATCGTGATACCGAAACAGGATTTTAACACGTAAAATCTTACTTTTGAAATTTCCTGCTTCCCTAATTATTTTAAGAAAAAAAAAGATTCAAATAAAAGTTGTAGAGCATACATTTCTGCATGCATTCTGCAAAATTCATTTTACATGCATTGTAATGACAAAAATTGGATATGAAAATATCGAAAATCCCCCAAAAAAAGCGATAGCCATGGTATTTAACAAAAGTGTTTAACTATTTATCTGTCAGTGTAGGTTAACTAATAAAATTACCCCTTAACCTTAAAATTATAATATAAACTATATACGTATTTGGAGAACTAAGTACTCATCGTCAGTAGTACAAACTTAAATAGAGTAGCTAAGATTACTCAACATGTAAGCTATGCCGGAGGTCCTAACAACTCTGAAAAACAAGGGAGAGAACTAGGTTTATGTAGGGATTACTAATTATAAACTAATATTTTTCCGTCCATTGATGTTGAGTCACTAAATTTAAACCGTCCAAAAACAAATAGAATTTCAGTTTATATTAAATCGAATAGTTTAGAGTTTGGTATAGGACCGATATCTGCGTGCATCAAATTATTTTTAAATTTATTTATTACTAAACTCTCGTATGCATCTAAATATCTATCATTATTAATTTGTTTTCAAAGTTAAATAATTATAATCGTTAATTTGTGATTATTAATGAACGAATACAAGTTGTTCATTTTAAATGGGCCACCATTGCTATCTCGAGAACTGTAAGAGCTACAAAGACGGTTAAATGGGCAAACAATTTCTATTTCACAAGAAAACTTTAAAGAGGAGAAAAATATTTTTTTTTTCGATTAGTGGTTCTCAAAATACGGGACCTAACTTTTTAAATTTAAATGAGAACATATATTTTTCATATATAAATACCGCGAAAAGAATTTAAAAGTAACAATGACAAGAATAATTGGTTAATGTTTCTATAGCAATAAACGTCAAAATTAAGCGAACGGGAGTCAAATTGCAGATCTTAGATTTTAAAAATTATCCCATCTAGTTAGATAAGCAAACTATATTTAATTAGAACATAATAATGGCAACAAATGCATTTCAGGTAGCTAACTATAATTATTTGATGGCTAGATGAAAATAAATAATAAAAAAATGTAATTTAATAAGTTCACGAATATCGAACACAGTTTTTTAATTTTAAAAACTTACCGTACATCTCTTTTTATAAAACTTTCTGGAAACATACTTTATTAAAGCAAGATATAATTATTTTGATGAAAGCATTATCCGTGTACTTTCTATTAATAAAAAACTTGTGCTAGGATAAGTGTGTTCACCTTAATAAATAACGATGAAAACAAGTAAAAAATTCAATTTCATGCTGACTTTATAATGTCCTTAATTACGTTCATAACGGCTGTAATACTGGGGCAAGTTAAACGAAGTAAAAAAGCGTTTCTTAAGTCTTTTCTCGTTCACTTTTACATCTTTATTTTCCTTCTCTAACGAGCGCTTTAATAAATGCCCTCTACAACTAAATTTTAGTCAGTAAGTGTTCACCTATATCGCGTCACGCTAGCAATTAGAAATATTACAGCAATCAATAACAAAAAGCTGACTTTATTTGTGACGACGGTAAAACTTGCGATATTTTATTTCTTTGTCTGGGCACTCGTAAATAGCGTAAATACGTGAAGATTTTATTGATGCTTTTTATATTCTGTAACTAGCTTATATTGATGTTTATTTTAATGTTCATTATATATGTTTATTCTTTCATCTTGAATAAGTGATGTAAAATAACATTCATTGCGTTATTCCTGTTATATAAATACATAAATATGTATGTCGCTATACATGGCCTGTACCCAGCAGGTATTATTTTGAAATAATGCTGGTTTATATTTTGTATTATTTTTACATTATTTATTATTAATTCGTTCTATGTATATTTCTCTTTGCCTCAACAAAAGCAGATACATATGTTATGTTTCTTAGCTTTCTAGGATGTGGCGCTGCAAATAATAATTATATAGTATGAATGCCCACGTAGTCGGGATTACCATAAAGTTGATCAGGTTGATTCAGACATAATACGCTTACAAAATATGTAGGCATTCGAGACAATGCTTAGGCAAGGGCAACTAGGCGATAGTTAACTGAGTGATAGCCAAATGCGTGCTGTAACTCGACATATCTTGCCTCTTCTATTTCAAGGTTGTACTTACCCTACGTTGTGTTCATATATAATAAGTAATCCTGACCTCGTTCGTAATACAGAGTAGCTGTTAAAAGTGAGGGAATCGAGACAGGTCTTTGACAAGAATAATATTCTCTCCGAAGAGCAAACATAATATGTCTATATTTGTGCATTTATTGAAAATGTATTATGAATATAATATTAGAAATAATATTGATTGTAATGATTTGTACATGACACGGTGTTGTAGAATGGTCCGCTCTCTGGTATACGCCGTACGCTCGAGAGAAAGAGCTAAAACCTCACACAGAGAGACATCTAGACGAAATTTCAACAAATAATTTATAACTAATTCAATATCGTAACACGTAAAAGGTTGTCCCAAAAATTTAATATTAGCAACATTGAAAATAATGCCTTAATTTGACCTGTCTATTGATAGCTAATTGCAAACGCAATTGTGTATGTGAGTGTGTAAGTATGGTAATTTCGACGCTACGACGCTCGGGTGAGCCGACAGGCCGTTCTTTGCATGGATACCGTGGTTTTAGCAAAATTATCTTGGTTCACGGCTGTGTCGCCTCACCTTGTAAGCAGGACGCTCGACATAGCCGAAGCGCCTGCATAGTGTGCGACTGAGTAACTCCACTGTCTGGCTTAAGAACTTGTGTCGCTGTCGCACTCGTCGGGGTGTAATTTGTTATACGGGATCTACACATGCGCACGAATGTCGAGTCGAATCGCAAGGCCAGTGGTGGGGCAAATATGTAGTCGGTTCTCTTATCATTCGCCTCGCTGTTCGCCTTGCCGTTTGTGCCGCTCGCTCCGAGAGCGGTTTTTAGGGCCGAGTCAAAGGCTTGTAGCAACGAGGAGAATTCAGTGTTTACACAGTCGTTCTATATTTTGTGTTCTGTGCACAGTCGCTGTTCAGGTCGCAACAAGCAGTTATCAACAAGTGTGTTTTTCATTTTAAAATGAACAGGAACAGACTCAGTGAGAGCGAGTGTGAAAACGTTCATTCGCGTTGTGGGGACGAATGTGCGAATGCCAGCGAGTGACGAGGCGAAACAGGAGCGCTAATGTGTAGATGCGCCTTTATATTGCGAGTTTGATGTATGCTTGATGTTAAATGATACCCAAATGAACGTTGACATTCCAGCGTTCGGTGCTGATCGACACACATCTTGGGCTTGGCTGGCTGCAAGGCAACGAGACCCGCAAAATTATGTTTGATTGCCAACCAATATCAGATCATGTAGATAAAAATTCATTATATCATTGTGACAACAACAAATCATGTTTTACTTCCCTAACTTAAGTTCATTATACGTGAAAAAGGGCGATGGAACAATACCTGTATCTAATATATCCATAGCAGGTAAATATAGGGGGAAGTTAATAGGATCCCCAAATTTGCCTGGCATGACCACATCAGATTTTTGGGGGGGATGTCAGTACAATTCCCAAACGTTCCCAAACAACTGGATGGGGGAAAGTAGGATCCCCAAACGTGCCAGGCATAGCCATAGCAGTTGGATGGAAGAAAAACAGTAGGATCCTCAAACGTGCCTGGAATGGTTACAGCAGCTGGATGGGGGGAAAGTAGGATCCCCAAACGTGTATGGTATAGCCACAACAGCTGGATGGGGGAAGAATAAGATCCCCAAACATGCTTGACATGGCCACAGCAGCTGGATGGGGGGAAAGTAGGATCTCCAAACGAGCCTGGCATGGCCAGAGCAGCTGGATGGGTAAAAGTAGGAAAAGTTATTGGAAAACAGAGTCGAGGTTAGACCTGAAGAACTTACCTCGGACAAGCCAAGTGTAAAATTTCGTTGACTTCAGAAACTTGGGTTACTCAACGTGTCAACTTCGTTAGAGTTCCAAGATCTGTGATGCCAGAAGCCTGTGTTACTCAACGTGTCAACTACGCCAGAGATCCAGGATCTGTGAGTCTTGTCTAAAGAAGTCTGAGGAATACGGTTTCTATCCCAGTATTTAAACCAAAATATCCCTCTTGCCTCCTTCTGATCTAAGGTGTTTCGGAGGGTAAAGTTTACCTCTCCCCGCCGTAGGTGTGCGTGGGTGATTGGGTGGACCATGAAAAGTTCTAGAACATCATAAGTTTGTCATCGGCGCTTATCATATACGGAACGTCAGTTGCCCATAGCTAACCCTGTGTTACCAGTTTTAACTGGCTCACCGTTTCGCCTTTCCGACCTGCTTAGGGATGCAAACAAATACACACATAAATGTTCATAATATTTAATACAAAAATCTGATGTGGCGAGCACAATACCTTGCGTCATTCCGGTGTATTATGTACAAATTCCATACATAAATTTTCTTTCAAAATATCCTGTAAAATTATTTCATAAACAAACTATGCAAATATCACTTGATACTGAAATCTTCTTTTTCTTCTTTAGCTTTTCCCATTCGTTAGGGGTCGCTATTTTTTTATTTTCTTCTTCCATTCATTTCTCTTTTTTGGGTCGTCGTCATTCGGTTGCTTTTATCTGAAGTCTTCCGCAATGCATTTCTTCCATCTTATCTTTGGCCTTTGTCTTTCATCGACCTTCTATTACTAAGCTATTGATTCTTCTTATAATATATTCTTCATCTCTCCCCATGACATGTTCAAACCAATGTAATCGTCTCTCTTGTATTTTTCTAGAAACTTTTAATACTCGAGTTATTTCCCTTATTCTTTCATTCCTTACCGTATCTTTCCGTGTCTTCCCCAACATCTATCTCATATCTGCCACATTCATTTTCTTTTCATTGACAATAGCGTCTGTTAGTTAGAATTATCTTAATATAGTAGCTGTTTCCATGGTTATAGCATAGCTGGCTGATTTATGAAATTTAATTTCTTTATAATTCTTTAACTCTATATTCATTGAATATGAAATATAAAATGCAATCAATTCGTATACATAATATTCTTTAATATATACAATAACATTAAATGTGTAAATAATATTTAACAGTGTTTTTTCAAGAAAGACTGTTAAAATCTTCAAATGAGGGTACTTCTGGTTGACCAATTATTACCAAAATCTAATCAAGTCTGCATATGGATGTAAGGAAGAATTGTAATTTTTGGAATTCTAGTATTAGAGATATCGCGGTCGAAACCGCTGTATCACACACACGGAAACACATGCACACACACTCATGCACACACACATGCACTCATACACACACACACACACACACACAAGCACACACACACACACACATATCCAGATTTCATCGTAAAAATAGTAAAATCGTATTGTAGACACCCTAAAACGTGCTTATTCATTGAAAATTCGCCACTGATTTTTTTGACCAAAGACAATACCTTCCTTACTTAGAGGTGACGGAAGGTAAAAACAAGTGTGCTTGCAGTACTGCATCAATGCCGAACATTTTTTTGGGCGATAAAATAATAGATGTGTAGAATTATAAAATTGTGTGTTAGCTTAGGTTATTTAGATATTTTTAGAAAAATAAGAGTGTAAC
This sequence comes from Harpalus rufipes, assembly GCA_951394225.1. Taxonomy (NCBI): domain Eukaryota; kingdom Metazoa; phylum Arthropoda; class Insecta; order Coleoptera; family Carabidae; genus Harpalus; species Harpalus rufipes. The sequence goes on along the minus strand of OX596280.1, from coordinate 32,435,902 downwards.
TTATTTTTCTTGTTACAAAAATAATGTATCAAATTGTAAGCCTGCTAAGTATGAGAATTTTTCTAAATTTATGTCGCCCACTTGACTCTAGCCTAATAAATCTGCTCCAGGCCTACTTGTCTCTATGTATTATTTCATTATTACACTGTTATTGCGAATCTCTGCAATTCTGACTACTGTTGATCACTTTACTGTCTTTCAAGATATGGCATTGGAAAGATATACTTAGTATGAAGCTAGCCGCGAATGAAAGCCCGGATCGTCAGGGTAGATACCCAAGTGGTTAGGATGGCTGAACTATAGATCATGTACTGACCTCGAGATAATAGAATTCAGATTTGATTTGGGCTTGAATCGAGAAGCCAAGCCTATGATCTCCATCATACTACATTTAACCCGGTTTTATAGACGCATGTCTTCAGATTTTGGTGGTAGTGTAAACAGAGGCTCTTGGACTATTTGCTAAGACAAGAGTTAAGTAATGGTGAACCAGTTTACAATTGGAACAACACAACACAAGACCAAAATGGTAAGAAATGATGGGTACAAGAATCTGCCATCTGGTTAGATTAGGTGCGCGGGGTCGCAAGTTCCCAAATAGACTATTTCTGCGTTATAACGATTATTATTAAAATTACGAGATTATTTTGATTTCATGTGGTCACGTGGTTAAATACGATATGTGTCCGATCGGAGTCAACTTGAAATGTCTCTTTGGATGATAATCCGTGATGATTACATTTATTTACTGTATTATTATTACGTTATTCATTAAAGTATGTAGTAAAATTATTAGTTTCTTACGGAGTTCTGACATTAATACTGGTATTTAAAATAATAGCTATCTTCGTAGAACGAGAAAATTCAAACATTTCGAAAGTGTAATTTATTACTTTTGGATTCGTGTCATAATTATTAGTAGCACGACTGCTAGTCACAAGTTTCGTGACTGATTCGTACTAATGCAGTTAAAGTCTTAATTTGTGCGACAATAATTTGATTACCATTGTAACGGAGGAGACAGGGAATATCCTCTAAGTAATGCAACAAGCACTACATACATTTAAGTTCAACTATTCGTCGAGTCGAGTTATTCAAGTGAAATTAATTGGTTGATATATTTTTTTTTTTCATAGCTACATAAGAAACATGTATCCACACGATTATCTAGGAGCAAAATTTGACAATATATGTAGTTCATGTATCAGAAAAATCATAACACTAGTGTGTTGCCAACTTCCCGGTGATTTGGGCTTGTCTTTCACGATAAATTGCTAAATATCAGAGTAGGAAAATAAATAATGTGTGCTAATCTACAAATTTACACAGTGTCCTAAACAATATTAAACAAAGCAAACAAGTGTAGCCAATGTTGTCAAAATTCAAATAAAATTTTGCCGATTCAGTGACGCCTCTTAGATATAAGTTGAACAATGGAAACACAAGAAAACTTGACGTTATATCCGAATTGGATACCAGGTTTGGTCAATTTAGTGAAGAAATCACTATAATAACTCATAACTTTGGAGAACAAATGGACACAAATAAAATAAAAATTGCAGCACATGAATCAAAATTAATCCAATATGAAAAAATCTGTTGTGGCCAGCACAATACCTCTCGCCACTTCCTTTTTTTTGGTTACATAAGTATAGTGCGCGAACAGTAATGTTACATTTTTGGGCTTGACAAGCAGATGTGTGGGCCCGTTTCAGAATGATAATTAGTAATTATGTACATAGATGTCAAATGTCAGAATTTTTCATTAAAAATTTCAAGATTTTCTAAATTTACGTAGTTAATTTAACACCAGGAGTTTAAAATTTACTTGTCGTATGCCTTACATATTTAACATTTAATTCTGCTCCACATGGAATTGGAAAATCACTAAATTTAGAATAAGAAAATATGATATTTGACATCTATATACATAATTACTAGCTATCATTCTGACATGGGCCCCCATATCTGCTTGTCAAGGCCAACAAAATCACATCGCGCCCTATTGTATTTAACATTTCTTGTATACCTACACTCTACACCAACAATTCTACTTACGCATATATCTATTCCTTATATTTAGATTGTTTAATTTTAAATTCATTTTATGAAGAAATTTTGTCCTCTTCTAATTTTTCGAAATGTTTGCAATTCAATGTCAGGATTGACAGTATTTTTGAAGGATATATGTAATATACCTATAATATTAAATATTTAGCTATTAATACTTTAAGAAATAATATAATGTATGTACTTCCCAGAAAAAGTCTTCAGTAATGTCTCCGGATTTCTGACACTGACATTTATCTGTCAGTTACAAACAATTTAAATTTTCAACTATTTTCCATGGCCATTCTTTCGGCTGTAAAATTTATTATAACAGATTATTTTACATATTATATTTCTTTTATCTCTAAATCTATAGAATATATAATAAAATATTTAAATGTATCAGATAGAGAATTTAATTTTCTTTAATATTACCAAGAAAAAATTTCAAAAAATATTATTTAGAAGATTTTTTTTCAAGAATCTTCTACTTCCGGTTGTCCAATTGTTACCAAAACCTTTTCAGATCTTCCCATGAATGTCCGATTGGAAAATACGTAGTTAAACAAATTTAAAGTCTTATAGTTTTTGAGTAATCGTCCTTCCAGCATCCCACACACACACACACACACATACACACACACACACACACACATCCACACACACACACAGACATCATCGTAAAAATGTTAAAATCGGATTGTAGGGACCTTAAAACGTGCTTATTCAATAAAATCTGGATATGCGATTTTTAGCATGAATCCAATACCTCTCTTAGCGAGAGGTAAAAATTCAAAGGAAAAAGGATATTATAAATTTTGACTTAGAGGAAAAGGAAGCTAATTGGAAAGAGCTAGTATTAGAATGTATGTCTGAACAACGTCCTGAAAATTAAAACTACGTTCACGGAAGTTGACCATATTATAAAAATATGTTGAAAAACCAACAACAACTTCCTGACCTGTATTAGCAATATTCTTAACTGTTAATATTCGAAAGTGTAAAAAACATAACAACATATAAAATATACGTAACAGAAAATCTAAGCAAATAAGAACTGGAAAATAGAAACATACTGTAACGTTTTTATTTATATAGGTAAAGTTTAAAACACAGACAAATATTATTAACTAAAAGAATACGTTCATTAAACGATATATAATTAAGGATTAAATATTAAAAGATAATAAAAACAACTAACACTATGATTAAATGATTATAAACATTAAGAATATTATTAAATGCTTAAACACTACGATTATTTATATATACCAATATTTATGTCACTACACTTATTTATATAACTACATTTATGTTAACAACTGGTAAACTGTTTATTTATATCACTGAGTTCATTTCTCGTTGCTTATATATGTCAGACTGACTCTCCGCTTTCTTTCGGCCGGTATTTATACCGCTTATAACATTCTAGAAGACTCGGAAGCGACAATGACCTGTATACAAAGGAATGAGGTCACGGCTTAATTAGCCTCTAGCCGCTGCGGCGCCGGGGATTGCGTCATCGCTCTGGAATGTTCTGTCAGTGGCGGCATTGTATACTCTTCTCCCAGGGGCGCACGTCACACTGCCCCCTCTTTAAGACTGTTTCGTCCCGGAACAGTTCTTGATGACGAAATCTACATGTATTACCCTTGGTACATTTGGAAGTCTTGAAGAAGTGACAGTCAATGGTCCGCTGGAGTTCTTATTTCTGTTCGTTAGGGTTAAAGCTGCAGACGAGAATTTCAATACCGGTATAACGGAAGAGGATCTCTAACATGTTCCTAACAACTCTCCAATCCAAACCATCTAATCCACAGCCTAACTTTGGTACTCCTAGCTTCAAAATGTCATTCTCTAGCAGATATCCTTCAAGTCACACAGCGAGCTCAATAGATTGCGATATGACGGCTTCTGGCATGAGCGTGGTTTTGTGACCAGGTAGTAGATATACCGCTGCTGTTCTGTATTGTTAGCCCTCAATCGTAGCGTCTTCCCGACGGATGGACCTTGGTTGGCCAGTTCTTGTAGTCGTCCAAATTTTGTCTTAAAGACTGACGCTATGCCGCGTGACATCTTTAAGTCTTCCGATACGCAGTGGCCGAGGGAATAATCTGAGGACACGGTGAACAGATCTCTATGTTCTTCTGTCGCCACGCCATACCGCGTCTTGTGACCAAAGGAATACTGTACCATGAAGTCTTCAAAAGTCGGTTCCTGAGCTATGATCCGACGAACCGTTGCTCCATGCTGGTCTTCATTGTTGTCACCGGCGAACGGGGCTAGCTGATTGAAGTGTACTACTCTCGGCTTCCCTGTTGGTGTTTTTCTAATCCTGTATATCACGTCGTTTATTCTCTTAACGACCTCATATGGACCTTCCCAATTTCTTTGTAGCTTTGGTGATAAACCTTGGCGCCTTTGAGGATTGTAAAGCCACACTAAATCCCCTGGTTGGTATCCACCTTTTTCTGCCTTGATGCCATACTGGTCCTTCATTCGGACGCTGGCAGCTTGAGTGTTCGTGCGGACTTGTCCATGAATATCGTCTATTTTATCCGTAAGTCCGTTACGTAATCTTCCCCGGCCAGATCTTCCCCAGGTTTACTGCCGAACACCAAGTCACATGGCAGGCGCAACTCACGCCCAAATAAGATGTTCGCAGGACTTTTCCCTGTGGTTTCATGCACGGATAAACGATAAGCCCTTAAGAACAGATGAAGATATCGGTCCCAGTCTCTTTGGTGGTTGGAGACTACCTTCGACAAATATCGGTTGATCGTTCTGTTCATGCGTTCAACCATGCCATCGGACTGTGGATGTAATGCAGTTGTCCTCCTTTTATTAATCCCTAATATCTTACAGATATTTTGAAAAACGGCAGACTCAAAATTTCTTCCCTAGTCGGAGTGAAGTTCACGTGGAACCCCGAATCGGCATATACACTCCTTGTCTAAGGTTTCGGCGATCGTAGTAGCTTCCTGGATGGGTAATGGATAGGCTTCAACCCATTTGTTGAAGTAGTCCATGACAACCACGATGTATTTATTTCCGTCTTCGCTTTCTGGAAATGGTCCGGCCACGTCAATCGCAATGCGCTCAAATAGACTGCCAACGTTGTATTGACGCATTGGAGCTTTTCGTCGTCTATGAGGACCGTTGCTTCCAGCGCAAACCACACATTTCTTGCACTAGTCTTTAACGTCTTCCTTGCAGTTAACCCAGTAAAATCGCTGGCGCAATCTTTCTAATGTATTGTTGACTCCAAAATGGCCACCTCCAGATCCGTCATGGATCTCTTTCAGCACGTCTGGAATTCTATTCTTAGGAATAACCAACTGAGTTCTCTTCTCAGTTCCATCGGTATTTTCCACCAAACGCTTTAACAGGCCATCTTCAATCATCATTAATCCCATTGCGCCCAGTATGATTTTACACTCTGTGAGTGTGGTGCAACTTCTTCCCATCTTGGTTTTCTCTCTTCTGCTTTCCACTCCAGTAGTATTTTCAACGTCGGGTCATTCTCTTGGTCCTTGCGTAATCCATCGGGCTGCCAACTATCGTCGACTACTGTTATTCTGGCAATGGTGGAATGTTTTTCTTCCAGTCGACTACCATATTTACCTCTATCTTGGCATGGCCTTCTGGACAATGTGTCGACGTTACTCCCTTTTCCTTCTAGTTCCTGTCTCTAGGTGTCTTCCAGGCGTCTTAAGTCTTCTTGAAGACATCGGCACTGTTTCCCTTTCCTTCATATTTCTTTGTCTTTCGTCCTGCATGACATCTGTTTTCTTTTGCGGTTTTCTGTAAAGTCTCTGCGGATGATCCAGTTCATCATCTTTCCAACCGCGGAGTTTCTTTCTTTTAGCAAACAATTTACTTGCAATTCGTCGTAATCTCTCCTCCAAATCTTCAGTATTTTCATTTCTCTCAGCCTCATTATCTCGCACTCGCGATTGATTTCGTGAAGCTTGTTTGGCAGCTTCATGTTCTAATGCATATGAGAGTGCGTCAATTAAAGTTTTTGGACGGGCCAATCGCAATGCTTGCTGAGTTTCATTGTCTCGAACTCCATAGATGAATGATTGTGTAGCCAGGCATTCCAAAACGCTATCAGGAGCTGTAGGATATGCAAGACGAACCAAACGGGCTACGTCGACTTCAAATTCTTGCAGGCTGTCTTTTGGATTCTGATATCGATCTCTTAATTGCGTCTGGTATACCTGTTCCAGATGCGCATTGCCATATCGCATATCCAACCGCTTGACTAGTTGGTCATAGTCTTCTTGTTCTTCTTCCTTCAGCGTTTGTAAGATATCGATGGCTTCTCCGCGCAACGAGACAGTTAACGCCGTAGCCCTCTCCTCGGACGTCCAATTATTTGCTTTTGCGGCCGTTTCAAATTGTTTTAAATAATTCGGCCACGAAGACTTCCTATCAAATTACGGTGTTTTTATGTGCATTTTTGAAGTAGTTTCAGATTTTACTACTTTCCTTTCTTCTAGTACACCTACCTTTGCTACATCGGAATTCGACATTGACGTCGATGTAATTTTAGTGAATTTTTCTCGTAGTTCTTCGATCTTCTTGTCACACTTTTCTTCTAAATTCTTCAGAACTTCTTCAGTATTTTCCATTAATTTTCGTTCTAAATTTCTAGAATTTTCTTCTAATTTTTCTTCTAAACTTCTAGAATTATCCTCCAATTTTTGTTCTAACGTTCCTGTCAATTCTTCTTTTAATGTTTGAGAATTTTCTTCTAATTTATTTTCTAAGGTTCTAGAATTTTCTTCGGCTTTTCTAGAACTTTCCTCTAATTTTTGTTCTAGGGTTCTAGAACTTTCTGCTAATTTTTCTATCTGTTTATCAATGTCGGATACGTCAAATAAGTAATCGTCAGCATTTTCACCAGCAGCGATTAATGCTTGCCGCAGACGAGATTGTAGAACGCTTTTCAGTCCTGTCGTATCTAAATCTCGTTCTTCCAGTTCTCTCTTGAGATCACTTACTTTTAATTCACCTAATTTTACTTCTTTAGTCGTCATTTTATTTATTTTTATTTATTTACACTTCACAGTTTAACAACCCCACAACTGACACCAATTGTAACGTTTTTATTTATATGGGTGAAGTGTAATACACAGACAAATATTATTAACTAAAATAATACGTTTATTAAACGATATATAATTAAGGATTAAATATTAAAAGATAATAAAAACAACTAACACTATGATTAAATGATTATAAACATTAAGAATATTATTAAATGCTTAAACACTACGATTACTTATCTATACCAATATTTATGTCACTACACTTATTTATATAACTACATTTATTTATGTTAACAACTGGTAAACTGTTTATTTATATCACTTTCATTTCTCGTTGCTTATATATGTCAGACTGACTCTCCGCTTTCTTTCGGCCGGTATTTATACCGCTTATAACATTCTAGAAGACTCGGAAGCGACAATGACCTGTATACAAAGGAATGAGGTCACGGCGTAATTAGCCTCTAGCCTCTGCGGCGCCGGGGATTGCGTCATCGCTCTGGAATGTTCTGTCAGTGGCGGCGTTGTATACTCTTTTCCAGGGGCGCACGTCACAATACTAATACCAATTATGAAACACTTAAGGAGGAACAATCATCGTGCAATTATGAATAACAAACTTATCATGAATGGTAACGAAATGACACATTGCAATTAAACACGAAAAAAATAAATCTTTCAGAAGGGAACGAAGATGAACGCGAAAAAGATTCAGATTTCGAATACAAATAAACAAAATAATAGAGTATATCAGAAAAAAAGAAAAGTAAAACACCTGGGATCGTTTTTGAAACTCTACATCAAAAAGGAAAATAACATCAGTTGACGATCCTATAAGACAATGTCCCTACTATTTAAGTTAACTAAACAGAAATACTTTGATAAGAACACAATATATAAATTATTACAAATAAAAAAATCTGTGGTGGCCAGCACAATACCTCTCGCCACTTCCGTTTTTGCTTACATAAGTATAGGGCGCGAGCATTCATGTAACATTGTTGGCCGTGACAAGCTGATATTGGGGTTCTGTCAAAATGACAATTAGTAATTTTGTATATAGATGTCAAATGTCAGAATTTTTCATCAAAAATTCCAAGATTTTCTAAATTCACGTAGTTAGTTTGTCATACTTGACCTAGACAAGCAGATATGGAGGCCCTTGTCAAAATGACAGTAATTATTTACATAAATGACAAATGTCGTAATTTTTCACGTGGTTAATTTGGCACCAGAAATGTGGAATTTACTTGTCGAGGAAAATAAACCACATGGAATTGGAATATCACGAAATTTTGGATGGAAAATTGACATTTGACATATATGTACATAATTAATTACCAGCTGTCATTCCAACTCGGGCCCCCATATTTGTTTGTCAAGTCCAACAAAGTCACATGACTGCTCGCGCCCTATAAATTTCTCATGTCTTTTCTTTATGTTTGAATTGTTTTTATAATTTTAAATTTATTTTTTGAGGAAGTTTTCTCCTATACTTCTAAAGATGTTCGAATTTCTTCCAATTTCTTGACGGGATTTCTGAAGGGTATATGTATATAGCTATAATTTTAAATATTTAATTGTTATTATTATTATACAACAAGAAATAGTAAACTTACCAATATCTCTGAAAAAATCTTCAATAATGTCAGTTAAACTTCTTCATTTGACGTAAAAGAGTATTTTGACGTTTTACTACTATGTTGCCAAAAAAGAATATCTAAGATTTATTTTCAGCTAAAATCTATATAAAACCATATTCGTACTATGGCAAATTCTGAATCGGTTCTTATACACTGTCATGTGTTTAGTTTAGTTAAAATAGACTTAAGGTCAAATTTTGAATTGAGCTGCCAATATCGCCCAAACAGGTTTATGGACTATTGTCGATTTTTGGCAATGACATTTTCCTGTCATTTACAAACATCTGATGGTTACTATAGAGTTGTTTAGGCTCTGAAATTTATTACAAATTATTTTATATTATTATATACTATATCTCCAAACCTATAGGAGATATAATAAAATTTTCAAATGTATCGAATAGAGAATTTTATCTTCTTTAATGCTAATAATAAAAAAAATCAAAAATAATATTTAGATACTACTACTTTCGGTTTTCCAATTGGTACCAAAACCTATTCAACTCTTCCCATTAATATTAGATTAAGGAATCCGTAGTCAAAAAGGTCTTTAGTATTATAGAATTTGAGAAATCGTGTCTCCAACAACCTCACACACACACACATCCACACACACACACACACACACACACACACACACACACACACACACATCATTGTAAAAATGTTAAAATCGGATTCTATGGACCTTAAATCGTGCTTATTCAGTAAAATCTGGATATGCGATTTTTAGCATGAATCCAATACCTCTCTTAGCGAGAGGTAAAAAGACTAATCCTACTAGACAAAACGTCGAAGAACCTAATCAAGAAAGTTACAATGACGAAAAAAATATATAACATTTACAGGAAAACAATAGTATTTGCGTGATACCAGTCCTAGCTACAAAATCGTACACGAAGTATACAAAATAAAGAGAAAAAAATTTGAAGAATAATAATCAGTGCCCAAACCAGCTGGTGACCGTGGGTGCTGAAACAGACCACAACCCTCTAACACCATATTACCAAAATCAAAAATATACGTGCGTACGTGCATGCGTGTGCGTGAGTGTGTGTGTGTGCGTGCGACCGTGTGTGTGGATCCTCTTTACGCTCTACCTTCATTAATTATTGATATGAAGGCGTATATAAAAAATTAAATATACTTAATTTTATTTCTTGTAAAATAATAAGATATGACGAAAAATCTCATATGCATCTTGAGTCGTACACTGCAATTTTCGATCTCGAACGCTTAAAGCACCTCGAATCTACGGATCTTGGTTGCAAACTGCAGTCTCGACCAAAACACTGCAATCTACGACTCTTGTTACATAAATAATATATTGTATAACATCTACTCTTCTCGTTCTATGCACTACATTACTGCCATCTATTGCTCAGCTTTTTTAAATGAAAGAGCTATTAATGACTGCTAGCTTCACGCTGTGTCCAATACGTTCGAAACCACAGCTTTTCAAGTTAAAATTAATATATTATCTATCACTTTTTTGCACTACTGCGAAAAAATGATTGCTGTTTTAATTTTTTTTCTTGTAAAGGCCGAAATAAAAAAAGGCCGAAATAAAAAAAACACTGTATGTATTTGTTGCAGTTGTGTTTTCTGCAAAAGTAAATTTGGAACATCTTGTGCGTAAAATAGCTTCATTTTGTAACTAACACGTAAAGAACTATCAAAATCTAATTTTAATATGACTAAATTATGGTTACTGTCTATTCATCTTGAATTACATTGTCTATCCTAATACACATACATGATAAATATAGGGTGTTGATCGCGGCACCGGAACATAGGATTTTAACATGTAAAATCATATTTTCGTAATTTTCTGCTTCTCTAATTATATTCTGTAAAAAGCTTCAAATAAATATTGTAGAGCATAAAATTCTACATCATAATCAATAAACAAAATTAATTTTGCATGCTCTATAACGACAGAAATTAAGTATGTGTCGAAAATCACCTGAAAAATAGCCATAGCCTCAATGGAATATAAAAACTAACGAATGTTAGTGATTTATCTGTCAAACTAGGTTAATTAATTTTTATTACTTGTAATTTCTGTTAAACTGAAAAAAAATTCTTTTAATAACAGATATTACAAATAATAGCTATTAACATATTAACCTAACTTGACAGGTAAAATGTTAAATATTTGTTAATTTGTCTATTTCAATTCCATGACTGTCGCTATTTTTGAGGTGATTTTCGGCCTTCTTTACCTAATATCTGCCGTTAAAAAGCATGTAAAATTAATTGTGTTTATTGATTTAGATACAGAATATTAAGCTTCACAACTTTTATTTGACATATATTTACCTAAAATAATTAGGGAATCAGGAAATTATGAAAATATGACTTTACATGTCAAAATCCTATAATCCGGTGTCGTGGTCAAGACCCTGTATAAATTTTAAAAAATTCTAAGTATAGTTAATTAAAACTAAGCTAAGAAACTCAATGTAAGCTCATAGTCCGATATTTCGTAAGCTTGCTTGATTTTTGAGATAAATAGCGTAAACGAGTATATTCCTGTAGAGAATGCACTATGTAGTATCATTTTTTATGAGGTAGTGTTATATTTATTCCCACATTTGAACCTCTAATTCTGAATCTGACATTGTGTCTAATATAAGATATTTTTGTGAGGGTTAGCTGTAGATACGGACACGGTACAAATAGTTTACAGCCCGTGATCCTTACAGCGTCTTTGTTTACATATACTCATTAAGCGGTGCGGTGAATTCAGGTAAATCTTGTCCTCGACTCGTCCCCTTTGCTTGCCGCGACTCGCGACTGATATACATGTCAACGACAACATGATGGCGAGGATAACACAGTTTGAAAGAGCACTGCGTTAAAACAAGGAGTAAAGGATATCTAAATGAAGATGGAGAAGAATTGTTTATTTAGTTACTTTATATACTCGTATAATAGGAGCACTAGAATTTTAATCTTTTTAATAAAAATTACAAATCCAAGTTTAGTAAAATAATTTTGTTTTGAAGTAAGTAAGTTCTGGTAACAATTGGACAACCGGAAGTAGTAGTAATTTAACAAAAATCTTCTAAATATTACTTTTTGAAAATGTATGTTATTACAAATATTAAACACTAAAATTCTCTATCCGGCACATTTAATTTTTTTATTATACCTTCTATAGATTTAAAGATATAGATATATAATCTATAAAATAATCTGTTGTACCAAATCTCACAACCTGCTCACAGCCCAAATATCTCCATGGTAACTACTTGAGAAATTAAAATGTCTGTAATTGACAGATAAATGTCACTAATGTCAGTGTCTAAAATTCAGAGATAGTACTGGAGGCTTTTTCTGGGAACGGTATTTAATATTTCTTATTGTATTATTAATTATATATTTAAAATTATGGGTATATTACATGAACCCTTCAGAAATACCGCCAATACCGTTAATGAATTGGAAAAACCTCGAACATTTAGAAGAAATGAAAAAAACTTGTTCATAGAATGAATTTAAAATTATCGAAAATACGAAAATATAAAGATTAGGTTGGTGTAATTAGATTTTTTTTTGTGTATAAGAAATGTTAAATACAATACTTATATATATACCACAATGGAAAGGGGCCGAGAGGTATTGTGATTGCCACAGGCCACAAAAGATTTTTTTATTCAAAATCGGGTAGTAATATGACGATATCTGACTATTAAAAATTTAGTTGTTAACCTCAGGGCGGGGATGGAAAAATGCCACATACCAACCTCCGGCTCAGGTCTGTTTCCCTCCCTAACAGATCAGTGAATATCAGTGATGGGTATTTACATGTACACAAAGCTTCTTTACATTTTATATATTGAGAAATGAATAAAATTGTAAATAACATACATAAATAAGTGTAGATAAATGAGAAGAAAGTTTTAATTACGTCTAGGGCAATAGCGAACCTCGGCACTCCGCGCCTAGGTTAGCTATATTCGCCCTCGATAGTAATGAAACACTTTCCACCTCGGTTAGTAATATACTATTACATTGAAATTATTATCTCAGCACGGAGGCTATATGATTAGCATACATGTTTTACCTTCTCTGACGTCAGCCGAACTATGTTTCGTGCGTTTGAAACCCGTTTGATAAAGAAGATTCTTGTTTGTGAATAACGAACAATTTTCTACACTCTAAAATTTAACTTATAATATGATGTGCCTGTGGTTTTCTTGTGGGGATATGATATGTACGACTGTACTACGGCAGGTGTTTCTGCAACTTACAACTTTTAATAAGTTTTCTTGTTACATGTACACAGAACTGCATTAAATAGAGTAAATTTTGTATTTTAACATTGACAAAGTTTTCTATCTAAATTATATTCCATAAATTTTTATTTTTTTGTTATTTCTTTTATTTTATAAATCATAGAAAACGGCAGAAAAAAACGTCCCGATAAAAGAATGGTACTTACAAAATGTATAAATGAAATACAAATAGTAAAGACATTTAACAACAAGGAAGAATTATATCTTTCCTGCTTAGTTATGGACTTCTTTTGGACCAATTTCCATCAAAATTTTCAATGTTTTTTCACTTTCTACCTATTTTTTGAGATATATGATTCGAGTTCTTAAATCGTATTGTGTATTATGGCAAAGAGAAAAAGGAAATGAGGGTAACAGTGTTTTTCTACCAATTTTTAAATTTATACAAATATAAAAAATTTCATATATTTTTAAACTTATGGTGTTACTTTAATAATATTATAATATGTTGCAAATATTTGCAAAGGGTAAAGTTACAAAAATTGTAATAGTTAAACAGAATATAAAATACAAAATGCTGGAAGTTTATCTCAGATTTGTTTGAGATATGATTTATTGTGCGTATTTTCTTTGCTTATTAAATTTATGAATGTTTTACAAGAAGCTTCAAATTTATCTAATCAGCTGTTCACATCGTGGAACAAATTCATGAATAGGCCAGGCCCACCCAGCAACATTATAACGACCAAACAGTTATTTAAAATCCAGTGGACTCTCCAGAGATTTTTTAACGTCAAATATTACTTTATAACTTTATGCGTTTCTAAATCTAGTTGAATTCCATTTCTTGAATCACTTTTATTTCTGAAGTTTACCTTTGGTGTGATTAAGTATGAACAAGAACGATGTTCTCCAGGGTTTTATTTTACAATTTTTGGTCTTATTCTTGCATTTTGGGTGTGTAAATTTTTGGCTTTAAAGTATTACTGATTTTTATCCAAATGGTATTTTATAAATATTTATTTTAGTCAAGGGTCAATTGTTACCTGTCATTTGTTCAACTGCACAGTGTAACAATGGATACGTATTAAAAATACATTGCAAAATAAGCTTTGTTGAAGATAACAACATGATTAAAGTTAACTATGTTTTATGCAAGCTTCACATTCAAGAAAATATTTTTGGTAGTGGTGGGATCCGGATCCGGATAGTTTCGGTTTCGGATCCAAAAATATCCGGATATCCGGACAATTGAATGCTAAACTATCCGGATCTCCGATCCAAATCTCAGTATCGGATTTTGGATCCAGATCTGAGTATCGGATTTTGGTTCCGGATCTGAGTATCGGATTTTGGATTCGAATCTAAACATCGGCTATTGGATCCGAATCTGAGTATTGGAATTTGGATCCGAATTCGAGTATCAGATCTTCAATCCGGATCCGAATATCGAATCTTAGAAACGGATTTCAGTATCGGATCTTAGATTAGAATATGAGCATGACTATCGGATTTTAGATATGGAATTTCAGTATCCGGATCGGTTCTCGGATTTGAATATTCTCAGTAATAATATAACGAGAGTGAGAATAAATTGAAAATAATTTGACAGATCTGGATAATTATTCTCTAATTTATCGAACTCTCGAATTATATTTAATTAGATTATTTTTTAATCTACAAATTTGTTTCAAACGATAAGACACAACTGTCATGTTATTGTGATGCCATCTACTGTCGTTATTAATTAGCTTCATTCATTTACACAGTACAGCTGGTAAGTCTGTTTTGACAACTAGAACAGAATTATTTTGACAAGGCCAAATGCCAAATAATTATAAAACATATTTATGAAGAAACTAAATACATGACATTTGTCAACAAAAACAAAAGCTACATAGATTATTCCCGGGAATAATCTCTAGAGCTTTATTCTCAGTATAATAATGACAGGATTTGAACTTACCAATAACAACTAAAAAGTATTTCATATGTATATGAATAATCTGCAATTGGCCAAATATCTATAACTTCAAATTCAAGGCAACTTTTCGTGTGTGACAGCGCGATTTCTTTTACGAAAAGTAGTTGCAGTTGTATGGAAAACGATTATGTTGACATTTACCTATACTATGTTATGAACTACAACTGAATACGTACGAGTATGCAATCGTGGCATACTGTGAGATCCAGTGGCATACTCAGGGGGAGAGGCATGGGGTCATGACCCGTCTTCCCAGAATAACTTTTTTATTTCGTTCTATTAGTGTTGACAGACTATTTTGATAAATCAATAATTTTCTTTGCTATAATCAGTGAATTCTTTTTAATCAATAATATAAGGTATAAAATTTTTGGCTTTCATGCTGCCCACCTACCAAAAATTAGTGCTGTGAGGATCCGACAAAACTTGGATCCGAGAACCCGGATTTCAAAATATCCGGATCCTCGGATATCCGACGTTCGGGTATTGAAGCGGATATCCGTAAATTTAATTCAAATTTGGATCCGGATCTGGACTTGGATCCGGATCCGTTTTCGATGTTTTGTTTACGGATCCGGATCCAAATTTATATTTTGGATCCGATTCTTCATTTTGAATGTGAAGGCTAACATCTGGAATTTAGTTCAAATTCGAACTTCAAACCGTTAAAGTGGGCCTGTTTAACTTTACAGCGGTCTGTAAACACAAGTAAACAAACAGTAATACATTTTATAATACCTCTCTAAAATAGCCAGGTAGTTTGAGCAAATGTAAAGAAAAAGGAATCTATACTTTCACAGAGTCCTATTTAGTAAATTGTGAATAAAAAATTCAAATTTGTATTATTTTTATTACACATATAAAGTAACACATTGATATGACATGAATTTCATTAATTTATTATGTGCTTTTGATAAGACCCGATGCTAATATTTGAATTTAAGGTTTAATACTGACTATATCATTCATTAAGTTGTAAACCAATAAGAATGCGTGATTTTCTTTAGTTACCACGTATTACAGCGATTATTATTGTAACCATGGTGAACGAATATACGAACTTTTGTATATTCGAATATACATACCTTCGTATATTCACTTATAAGTGCGTTTGGTTATTTTGTTCTATGTACTCAGAACTGGCTATGTCATTTTTAATTATATTTACGGACATGATCTTTTTCCTTCAAACACAGTATCGAGTATATAAATGAATCTGTAGTTAGACTTTGAGGACGAAAATCATGCGTTGTATGCTTTAAGTAGACATTTAAAATTACACTGACAGCTCCAAGTGCACCGAAACAAATAATTGAACGCATCTATTATTTGACAACAAGGCATTATTGAAGTAAAAATTTGACAAGTAAACAAATAATTATTTGCATCACAAATCTAGAAACTGCACTGTTGCTAGTTTATTTGAAATACAAGCATTTATTTTGAAATACGAGCATTTCAGTGTAATATTACATACTACTACAACTATATTTAAAAAGATAGGTTATGTAGCATACAGTTTGACGTTTCTGTCAAAATAAAATAGACCACAGGTCTACGTTAAATTTACTTATTTATTTTTTAATTTATTTTTTATTCATGATATAGTCTACCTGTATACAACTCGACAATAAAAAATTCACGACATACTCAACGAGTTGCCTATTGGAAATACCACTCGACCTTCGGTCTCGTAGTATTTCCAGGCAACACGTTTCGTATAATCGAGAATTTTCAATCGTCTTGTTGTATAATATATTATTATTTTTTGACATTTCTTTAAACCAATGAAATGTTTCTTTTTTGTCACGTGTTTGTGTTTTAACCAATCCTGTAATTATTATACTGAGATAAAAAAATCTACTTAAAAAAAATAACTTTTGAGTGATAAAAGCTTGATCAACAGATCTAATCTGTTTCCGAGAAAAACGAAAAATCGATGAAATTTTGTCTGTCAATAAATAGACTATTAAAAAACAATAAAATTTTATATAACATTTATCTCAATTTCTAATAGTTAATAAGTTACTTGAAAATTAAATATTGGCCAAGGTTGCCACATTTAATTTAGTACAATTTTTTGATTTTTTTTAAAGTAATAGCACATCTAAGATGACCTCTGAAAGGTAAAAAAAGTCCCATTTATTCGAAGTCGTAACTTATAGTTTTTGAGATAGCAGAGGTAAACTCCGTAAAAACTCATTTTTCACTGCCTTATATCTCGGAAACTATTAAAGATCAGACCTATATTGTTTAAGCTTTCTTTACTCATTTTGGTCTGGACTATATGCCCTTATTTTTTTTTACCGTTTATAATATATATATATATATATATATATATATATATATATATATATATAAAGGGTGCAACAGCTGCGAACCTCGCTATAAAATGGAAGTTTCCCTTGTAGGAACTATACATTGATCACGAGCATTAAAGTGGATTCAACATTTGAGATACTCAGGTATTACTTTCTTTATTATTGCAAGTATTATGAGATACGTTAATTCTTGTACCCTTATTGTTGTCACAATGCAATAATAATAATAATAATAATAATAATAATAATAATAATAATAATAATAATAATAATAATAATAATAATAATAATAATAATAATAATAAACATTTATACGTTCGGTATTAATGACTCAGGTCTCTTACAAAAACAATGATTGTCAATTATTACTATTGCACTGTCAAACAAAACTAAAATGAACCAAATATGGTTCCTGCATCACAGCGATATTAATTGAAAATCACAGTATGAAAGGACTTGTATGAAAAAATGTAATTGAAGGCAAATTCAGATATTCGGAATCATGTAGCTAATGTCCTAACAATGCATGTTAAATGGTAATTACATATCAAATTGATTGAAGATCAATCATTAGTCAATCAATAACCAATTAGGGTGTTTGTTCTTTTAAATTGACATCCAATAATGAAATTTAATTAATTTTTTAATTGGTGTGCATACAGCCATTTAGTAAACAGCTGATAAATTACAATAAACACAATAACGTATCCCTACGTCACATTAATTACAGAACATTAAATATTTGGATAATACAGAATATTTTTATTAAAAGTAGGTTTTTTATTGTTTGCTTTTAGGGTTAAAAATATTATTTTATGATACCAGGGTTAAAAACTGACAGATCTTTGTTATTTTCAACACTAGTGTTAAAAGTAATTAGTTGTCTTGATAACAAATCGACGTTTTTTGCATGTCAAAAAATTATTAGAAATACAAATTTAAATAAATAAGTGTTTGTACAAAAATGAGAGTATGATATACGTGTTTGACACCATAAATGTCGATTTGTTGTCGAAAGAACCTATACAACAATTTTTTAACTTTGTTCTTTTTCATGTATTTATTGATGTATTGCAATACAAATTAGAAGCCATTCATCTTTCTGGAAGATGCATAAAATACAATTTGCCGAACTATTATGTGCAGACGATATGAAAATCTTGGGACAAAGTGATAAAGATCTCCAAGATAATCTGAACTTAACCAATGTAAAACTAAACCAAGTAGAAATTAAAATATAAATAGAACAAAAATAAAACCAACGATAATGAGTGGAAACAAAAACCATAACCATACCTTATACTTACGGAATAAGTCAAAAACAATACCTGGGAATCTATCTTCGCCAAAATGGACAAGAAAAATTGAAATAAATGAGAGAATAAAAGTTTTAAAGTATTCAGGCCTAATTCTCCACCTCTAGTTAAAGTGACATGTTATTAACTATTAGTTAAGAATTCAATGGAAGGTTACCAGCGATGCGGACAACAGTTTTAAATTCCAGTTAGCTGTAATCTAAGGTGGTAAAAACATTTTTGCAACATAACAGTTACTTATCACTAACTGTTACTTTATCTAGTGCGGTAGGAGCGGGCTAAACTGATATAAAAACTAAATTTTTCAGTAATAGAGAATTATCAGAAACTACAAAAACAGCAGTACTTATACAATTCTGTTTTACATTTAGCTTACAAAAATAGAAAATACAAAATAGAGAAATGAATTTCCTTCGTAATATTAAAGGAAAATCTAGAAAAGGCAAAATAATAAACGAAGTATTTCAAAAACAATGCAGTGCACTCATTAGAAAAAAATCTGTTGTGGCCAGCACAATACCTCTCGCCATTTTCATTGTATGCTGCATAGGGCGCGAGCAGTTATGTGACTTTGTTGGCCTTGGCAAGCAGATATGGGGGCCAGTGTCAGAATGACAGTTAGTAATGCACATAGGTGTCAAGTATCATAAGTTTTCATTCAAAACATGATTTTCCAAATCCATGTGGATTATTTTCCTCGAAAAGTATATTCCATACAATGGATGACAAATAAACATCAAAATATTTTGAAATTTTGAATGAAAATTTATGACAATTGTGACATCTTTGTAAATAACTACTAGCCGTCATTCTGACACGGATACTCATATCTGATTGCCAAGGCCATCAATGTCACATGACTGCTCGCGCCCTATAAGTAACGAATAAATAATTGAAATTGTATTTCTTCTTTCGTTCCTTAAGAAATTTTGTCCTACTATTCTAATATGTTCAAAATTCTTCAGATTCAGTAACAGTATTAGCGGTATTTCTTAAAGATATATGTAATATTAACATACCTATACTTTAAATACGTATTTAATTAATAATACAATAATATATTAAATGAACTCGTACTTCCCAGAAAAATCTGATTTTTGACTCTGGAATGTTGCATTTATCTGTCAATTACAAACATTTAAATATCTCAACTGTTTTTTGGGCAACGAGATTTATTACAACAGATTATTCTGTATTATTAGATACTATATCTTCAAACCTGTAAGAGATGTAATAAAAAAATTAAATGTGTCAGATTGAGAATTTAATTTTCCTTAATATTACAAAAAAAAAAAATTCAAAAAATAATATTTAGAAGATTTTTTTTCAAGAATCTGCTACTTCCGGTTGTGCAATTGTTACCTTTTCAGCTCTTTCTATGAATGTCCGATTGGGAAATACGTAGTTACACAAATATTAAGTGTTATTGTTTTTGAGTTATCGTCCTTCCAACGCCCCCCATACACATACACACAAACACATACATCCACACACATACAGACATCAATAATATTCAAATTACACTTGGCAAAGTTCACAAAATTTCAGTATGTATTTTTTGTTCTGGATAGGTGGAAGATCAGCCTTGGTTGAACCTCGCCATTGGGATTATCTCAATAGAGTATATTATTAATATTATTATTATTATTATTATTATTATTATTATTATTATTTAGTTTATTCACCTAAGTCTAGTACATCTAAGAGCTACAAGATAAATAATTAAATACAATACATTAGCAAAATTGTACTTTTCATTTTCAGGGATCTAAGATTGCTCGTAATGATGGCCTAAACTTCGGGTTGGCAGGATGGAGATCTCTTCTGCTGACTAGGATGTGGTCTTTAGGTGTCCTAGTCGGTTTCAACCATATTCCAGCTATAAACCATACAGCTGAGGATATATGGGATTTTAGGAAAGTACTTTTCTTATAATGTGGGCTGTTCCATATATTGCTTGTTTTTGAATTTCATATGGGTCGTGATTTCCAGGGATGCGTTTGACATTTTTAATAAATTCCTTATTTACATAACCTGTCGCTCCAATTATTACTGGAATTATTTCGCATTTTGTTTTCCACATACGTTTAATTTCAATACACAAGTCTTTGTATTTTAGCTGTTTTTCGGCATCCTTTGTTATTATTTTCTCATCGGCTGGTACGGAGACGTCAATTAAGTATGTAGTACAAGGAGTTCTAATAATAATATCAGGCCTATTAGCATTGATGGTTCGGTCAGTTCGCACTCCCATATCATACAATATCGTTACATTTCCGTTTGCATTATTCACTACTTTCTCTGGTAGATATTTGTACCATAGCTGTTCATTTGTTTGTCCTATATAATGATTGTAGAGATTGTAGTGAATAAGATTGCAGATTTTATTATGCCGTATGACATATTCAGTTTTGGCCAATTCTGAGCAGGATGACATTATGTGATGGATGGTTTCATCTGCAGCTTTACAAATTCTGCATGACTTGTTTTCGGATGATTTATGGATTTTCTTTCCTATATATCTTGTTGTTATGGCTTGTTCTTGAGCCGCTGTTATTAAACTCTCCGTTTCCCCTTTAATTCTTAATTATTATTATTATTATTATTATTATTATTATTATTATTATTATTATTATTATTATTATTATTATTATTATTATTATTATTATTATTATTATTATTATTATTATTATTATTATTATTATTATTATTATTATTATTATTATTATTATTATTATTATTATTATTATTATTATTATTATTATTATTATTATTATTATTATTATTATTATTATTATTATTATTATTATTATTATTATTATTATTATTATTATTATTATTATTATTATTATTATTATCATCCTCAAGAATATTAGAGAATGGAGTACCCCAAGGCTCTGTTTTGAGCGTCACACTTTTTGCCATTGCGGTAAATGAGCTTGTGTCCTTTGTCAGCTCTGTAGGTATGTGTCTGTATGTTGATGATCTCACCATTTTCTGTTCTGGTAAGAAGATGGGAGACATCAACAGAACTTTGCAATCTGCAATTAACAGCATAGCCCGGAGGGCTGACAAAATTGGATTCAGGTTCTCTCGCGAAAAAACCCAGTGCATGCACTTCTGTCGCCTAAACCGACCACACTATGGACCACTCCTTTTTATGAGGGATAATATTATTAAAATCGTCAATAGCGTCAGATTCCTGGGACTCTATTTCGATCCAAGGCTAACTTGGAAATTACATGTTGAAGAGCTAAGGACTGTTTGTCTTAAAGCTCTAAACATTATAAAAATGTTGGCGGGTACTAAATGGGGAGCAGAGCCCAAAACTCTTATACGAGTGTACCAATCTCTGGTTTTATCAAAGATTGATTACGGGTGTGTCGTCTATGCCTCGGCAAAACGTACAACCCTCAATAGATTAGACTCAATCCACAACCAGGCTCTACGGTACGCTCTTGGTGCGTTTCCCAGTACCCCTACATTAAATTTGTATTCAGAGTCAGGACTGACGCCACTTGATGTAAGACGTAAAAAGTTTCTGCTGCTTTATGTTTCTAAAATCAAGTCCTTACCGCAACACAAGAACTTCAATACTTTCTTTCGGAGTGATAATTGGTGCAATCCACGACAAATTCAAACCAGACCCGCTGGTATCCGCGCGAAAGAGCTTCTAGACCAAATAAACTTTGACATACCATTATCGATTCCTGTAGGGGAATCTGAAGTACCGCCGTGGTTGGTTCCATTAGCTAGGACTAACTACATACTAACTATGTACGACAAGTCCAACAGTCCCCCGATAATGATACAGTCAAGGTTTCTTGAGGTTCTGCACGGATACAAAAACATGATGGTAATTTATACGGATGGTTCTAAAACCCACCATGGTACTGGTTGCGCAATTGCTGTCGATAACATACAGCACTCATGGTCGATTCCTCTTCTAACTTCTATATACACAGCAGAGTCCTATGCTATCTGGCAAGCTCTACGCTACTGCGAGTTCGTCAGAACTTCTAGGAAGTTCCTCGTAGTAAGCGATTCTTTGAGCGTCCTACAAGCCATTTCAAACCCTTTTACTGTTGACCCAATTATTCAGCATATCTTGTCCCTCATGAAACATCTTCATGAGACAGGGAGAGATATTTATTTTCTTTGGGTGCCAAGTCACGTCGGCATTAGGGGTAACGAATTGGCTGATGAGGCAGCACGTTTTGCCGCTGATAGTAACTCTGTTGATGTCGTAATGTATAAATCTTCAGATATAAGTCTTCATCTGAAGAAAGAGGTATTGGCTTTGTGGCAGCGCACATGGGATGGGGTTCAGAACCATCTGAAAACCATTAAGCCGTTGGTTGCGCCAGTTTTATTGCCGAATGATCTTACCAGAAGGGATCAAGTCAAGATCCATCGTCTGAGAATGGGTCATACAAGTCTGACACATGGGTACCGTTTAAATCGGGATAATGCCCCTATGTGCACCAGATGTGATACTGCTCTGACAGTTGAACACATTCTTGTTGCATGTCCACAGTATGATCTACTCAGGCGACTATATCATTTAGATCAAGACCTTTCCTTTATTCTAACAGACTCTGATAAGATCCGTAATGTTCTGAAGTTTTTGCGTGCGGTAAATATATATGAAAAGTTATAGACTTGTCTATTTTTTCATCTCATTAAAATTTTCTTTATGTAATTCTTGTATTCTTTTCTATTTTTCTCATTATACGTATACATAAGTATGCGTAAATACTTATATTTATATATTGTATTTTATGCATGTGGGTTTTGTTGATCTCGTATACATATGTATATTTATTTTATATATTTATTTACATGTTACTTTTTTTTTCAAAATTATTATTATACATCTATTTGTAATACTTATATAGTAGTATATGTCCCGTATATTTATTTATATTATACTTTTTGATTAGTATATGGGCTAATAACCCCAGCAGTTGATGCCCTCTTCTAGTTAAAAAAAAAAAAATTATTATTATTATTATTATTATTATTATTATTATTATTATTATTATTATTATTATTATTATTATTATTATTATTATTATTATTATTATTGTTATTATTATTATTATTATTATTATTATTATTATTATTATTATTATTATTATTATTATTATTATTATTATTATTATTATTATTATTATTATTATTATTATTATTATTATTATTATTATTATTATTATTATTATTATTATTATTATTATTATTATTATTATTATTATTATTATTATTATTATTATTATATTGCCGCCTCGGTGGTCGAGCGTGTTGAAGCAGCGTGCCTGGCAGCGCTCAAAGTGACTTCACCGCTTGGACCCTGGGGTCGTGGGTTCGATTCCCACCAGGGGCTTGGGTGTCTGTTATTGTCTTCTAATACATTATTGTAATATGTATGTAACATAAATTGCAAAAATATATAATAAATGTGTTAGATAGGGCTATAACTAAAAAGTTGAGAAGCCGACAAAATAGTGTTATTATTATTATTTATTTATTGATACCACTCAACAGGATTGAATAAAAATCCCAATTATTGAGGGTTGAAAAATACATAATTACAAATGATTATGAACATATACAGAGCGGAAAGAAACAATAATACATATAAATATATGTGTGTATGTACAATTATAGTGATACTGAATTTGTATATAAAGACATTTTAAAGTTGTTGAAGGAATCATTGAAAATATCAAGTTCTATTTTGCATTCACATAGATTAAAAATTCTACAAAGCATTCAAAGTGGGGCACGAAGTTCATAATTGGTTTTTACAAGATTGAGATTAAATGTACATTTCTGTTTACTGATTCTAATTGGTAGTCGTGGAATATTGAAATTTATGAGACCCAAACTTGAAACATCATCGATTATATTATTCACAAGCTTATAAAGATATATGCAAGACAATATATTGCGCCTTGTAGATAAAGATACGAGGTTAAAATCGTCTAATGATGATGTATAACTGTATGCCAATGAATTAAAGGAATGACAAAATTTTAGTGAACAATATTTAACAAACCTTTTTTGTATCCGTTCAATATCATTAACATACTTATTGTATAGTGGATTCCACACTGCAAAACAATAT
This sequence comes from Harpalus rufipes, assembly GCA_951394225.1. Lineage (NCBI taxonomy): Eukaryota > Metazoa > Arthropoda > Insecta > Coleoptera > Carabidae > Harpalus > Harpalus rufipes. The sequence goes on along the minus strand of OX596280.1, from coordinate 32,411,161 downwards.
TCAAGTTTGCTTCTGACAAACGAAAAATATAAGGACTTGAGAGTACTCAAATTACGAAAATGTCTTGAATTTCTTAAGATAAATCCTAAATTTCGAAAACTTGTATTAGTAATATACAGAATATGTAAATTAAATTGTAATTTAGGATCAAAAATTACACCCAAATCCTTAATTTCCACGACTTTTTGTAAGGAGGCATTATACATGTAATATGTAAAATTCAATAAACTATTTTTCATTGAAAATGTCATATGTTTACACTTACTAAAATTGAACAATAAATGTGAGGATGAAGACCAATTCAGTAATCTGTCAATATCAGATTGTAATTCTGCCTGATCAGATAAAGAGTTAACAATTTTAAAGATTTTTAAGTCGTCAGCAGACAGTAGCGAATTGGAATATTTTAGGCATCTAGTAATGTCGTTTATAAACAAGACAAAAAGTAATGGTCCTAGGCTTGAACCTTGCGGAACACCAGAGGAAGGAACAAAGTAATTTGATTTGTAGTTATTATATGATACATATTGTTGACGATTGCTAATATATGATCTAATGAATAAAATCATTTCAGGGCAGAAGTTATATTGTTTACTTAATTTGTATAATAGTACTTCATGATTTACTGTGTCGAATGCTTTTGCGAAATCTGTGTAGATTACATCGACTTGGTTATTTTTATTCAACGCATTAATTGCAAAGTTTGTAAAATTCATAAGATTATTATTATTATTATTATTATTATTATTATTATTATTATTATTATTATTATTATTATTATTATTATTATTATTATTATTATTATTATTATTATTATTATTATTATTATTATTATTATTAATATTATTATTAATATTATTATTATTATTATATTTGCACCGTGTGGGCGTTTACCAGGCGTCACCGCACGGGCACTAATTGCTGGCGTGGAGAGTACACCAGATTGATCATTTTTGTGCCATTTAAAATTCGAAATATTCCTCAGATTCGCGATCAGACACTCAGGCACGCGGCCATGATATGATTGATACATATAATTACATTGTTAGCTATTATGTAATCCTTTCTCTGTAACGAGCTAGCTAAATCAATATTCACATAAATTATTATATACACAGTCATTTCAGAAATTCTCCTCATCTTAGCTTGTTCTCTACTACGATTCTACGTTTTTGTAGACAAATAAATCTTTCTGACTTGGGCAAAACTTCCTGCAATCTCTACTGCAATTTCCCTCTCCTGCAGTTCCCTATAGGTGAACCACCAGCCATGGAACCATCTCCATCTATTCCTGCAGCAGTACTGTTTATGTTATATTCCTGCAGCACTAGTTTGTGGCTGAACAGAGACGGATAGAATGCAGATACAGTGCGCTAGATAGAGCTAGAATAATTTAACAAGGTTGTGTATCCGTGGTAGTTAGTTGCAACTAGGTTTGACAGTTCGTTTACAACACTTGGGAATTATATTAGGGGATATTGATTTTGTTTGATAGCCTAATCCTGTTAAATGTGAGTAAGCGAGGTGTGGTTTCGTAATGTATGTAATGGAAGTTTATATAACTTTTAGAGGTATGTTATAGGTTATAGGATACAAAGTTGTGTGGAATACTAATAGAAAATCTTACATCGTTTATTTTTCTATTTTGTGCAATATATTAAACAAGTTACAACAAATATTAGGTACAATTTACTATAACGACTTTGGGAAATGCGGAGAAAAATGAAAACCTTAAGTTCATGGAAAAGGATATGTATTTTTCAGTGGTACGAAAACTTAAACAAGCCAACAAAACATTGAAGTAATGACGGTGAGGACCGCATGCGGCCCGCGGGCAGTAGTTTGCCTAGCCCTGATCTAATGGTTTGGTGATATGAGAATCATATTTTCCTTCAGATTTAGTTGTGTTGACATTTAATGTTATTGTCATTATTACTGAGTTTAAAAATATAAATTAACATTATAAGGATGTGTTAACAAAAAATCTGAACAAAGTTTAATTTATTAATATTCTTTAAACCTAATAATGTGGAGCAACTTTAATTTGGTTTACATTAGTCTAATATCAAAAATAATATCATTTTCCTGTGCGTTGTTTACAATAACTAAAATAAATTTCACGAAACAATATAATCGAAAGCGAGTCATTAGCGATTTTTATTTAAAGCCTAGATTGTAGTAAAAATCATTCACCGACGAAGAAAATAAGAAAAATAAGCTTCAGACGGAATCTATTGGAAAAGAAGCAAACTTTATGAATAATACGCAGAATTCAAAATTTCACATTTGTGTAAACATGTATATTATAAGAAGGAAATATAATATTAACAAACAGAAAATCTGTTCCAAAGTATAGCAAAATGCAATTGTTAATAAATCAGAAAAATTTGCTGCGTCAACTGCATTTGAAGCCTTGGAACAAGAATTTTGTAATTATCGATGCCGAATTCTATTTCACTAATCGTACATGAAATAAAAGTTATTTTTTTATAAACAAGGAATTCATGGTCCGACAGATTATAAATTTAATCGAAATTTCATACAAAGAATTAAAAATACACTTCGCCAATTCAGAAAGTAGAATGTTTTGGCAATATTAGCTGGACGTTCAGAAATAAATTAGATTAGCGGCGTGTTTTTGTGCATATTATATTATTTAAGTGTAGTATAGCGAGGGCAAAATTGTTTTACAGTTTTTTTGTTAACACACTATTATATTTGCATAACAATTTATTGAACACAAAAAATCGATTTTATCTTTAAATTAAGTACCTTTCATGATAACCGTATGTACAATTACGCTTAATCGAACTCATCGAAAATTCACCAATAACGCTAGATTTAGCACATGATGATTTAAAAAAAAGTTGCCTTATAATACAGTTTTCAATTATTATGATAAATATATGAGTATTTTCTGCAATATAAATTGATAACCATATTTTTAATGAAATATTAATTAAAACAGCAGTAAAAGAAGTTTCCTTACGAAAAGTCAAATTTTCTTTTTACGGATTTTTAAAAAAATCTTTCTGTTTTGTAATCTACACATGTCATACTTCTTACCCTTAAATTTATGATATTAAGTTCAAAACCACCCTGTATATATATATATATATATATATATATATATATATATATATATATATATATATATATAACTATAAGAGCTACGAGGTCGGTTAAATGGGCAATGTTGTACTATTTTGAATGCTCATTCAAATTCCGTTGAAAAATATTTAAAATTCCGAACATTTTAGAGCGGTACAAATATTCCATCATTACCGATATCTGTGTATGAAGCAGATTGGCACACCCAGCAATGGGTAATATGCCGTGATGAAATATTTATTTATTTTATTTATTTATTTAAAAGTTATTTTAAAAAAACTGAAAATCGCGATTTTTAAATAAGTCAAATAACTCCGTAGTTATAAAATATATAAGAAAATATTTCTTACACAAGTTACAGTATTTGATAAGACAAACTTAAAAGTGATGTCAGAATAAAATTAAAGATGGCAGTTTCCAAGATATTAATAGGCACTTTCTTATTTTAATTTGGCACCATATTAGATTTTTACATTATTAAATAGAACTATTCTTTCTCTTTTCAACGATGTGTAACAAAGTATGTTTGAATTAAAATTTAATAAAAAAATAATTATTTCAATTTTAAATAAAAAAAATAGGCTTAAAAACAAATGCAGGTGAATAACAAATAAAATAAAATTTATTATTATGACGAACTGTCATAATTAAATTTGAAGATATTTGTTTATTGAATTTAATAATTGGTGTATTTATTTATTACGATTACATATTTAAAATGCCGACATTTTCAACATTAGAACAATATGATAAGTTTTGTACATACATCAAATGTTACAAAAACGCCCGTCTTGCAGCAGAACCTTATTTCGATAACTTTCCTGACAGAAGGCAACCCAATGATAAAGTATTTAGAAGATCGGATAGAAATATGCAGCAACTTGGATGTTTAAGAAAACCCAATCGCAACGCAAATATTGAAGTAAAAGATGAAATTGAGGACGAAGAATTAGCATTGGCATGTGTGACGGCTAATCCGAACATTTCAACTAGGGAAATAGAAGCCCATATAAATTTATCTATGTCAAAAGTATCAAAAATTCTTAAAAAAACACAAGTTTCACCCCCCATAAATTACATATTGCTCAGAATTTACGACAAAATGATCATATTCGTAAATTAGTATTTTGCAGATGGTTAACTAACCAAATAAGACAAAACGAGCATTATTGGGGCACAGGAAAATCCATGCACAGTAATTCCAAGGCGAAATCAATTTAAGTTCGGGTTTAATGTTTTTTGAAGCATGTTGGGAAATTATTTAGTTGGTTCAATAATATTTGATGGGAACTTAACTGCGCAACGGTATTTGGAAATTCTTCAAACATGCATGGAAGATTTACTAGATGATTTACCTTTGGCAAAAAATGTTCGAATATGGTATCAACAAGATGGCGCTCCTGCACACAATGCTAGAAATGTTGATTATTTAAACCATCGTTTTAATAACAGAATAATAGCAACTAACACACTCATTTCATGGCCAGCCAGATCACAAGATTTAATTCATCTTGATTTTTATTTATAGGGAACTCTAAAAGATAAAGTATATGGAAGTAATATGATTTACAATAATGTAGAGGTACTATGTGAAGCAGTGATGAATACTTTCAACAGTATTAATCGAAATACATTGCGGAGTGTAACTGGAAGTGTTGCAAAACGTTGTCAATTATGTTTAGTTAATAATGGCCAGCATTTTGAGCATTTGTTATAATTTATTGTTATATTAGTGTTTAGTTGTTTTGTTTTTGATTTATTTGTTTCCAAGGTTAAATTCACCTACATTTGTTTTTAAGCAAATTTCATTTAAAATTGAAATAATAATTATTTTTTATTAAATTTTAACTCAAATATACTTTGTTACACATCGTTGAAAAGAGAAAAAATTGTTACACTTGAATTTTATTTTGACATCACTTTTAAGTTTGACTTATCAAATACTGTAACTATTTTACTTATTTAAAAATCGCGATTGTCATTTTTTTTTAAAATAACACTGTTCGGAATTTTAATTATTTTTTTCAACGGAATTTGAATGAGCATTCAAAACTGTACAACACTGCCCATTTAACCGACTTCATAGCTCTTAATAGTTTCCGAGATCCCAATGGTAATCCAATTAATTTTAATTTTGGTCATATATATATATATATATATATATATATATATATATATATATATATATATATATATATATATATATATAGTTTCCGAGATCCCAATGGTAATCCAATTAATTTTAATTTTGGTCATATATATATATATATATATATATATATATATATATATATATATATGACCAAAATTAAAATTAATTGGATTACCATTGGGATCTCGGAAACTATTAAGAGCTATGAAGTCGGTTAAATGGGCAGTGTTGTACAGTTTTGAATGCTCATTCAAATTCCGTTGAAAAAAATAATTAAAATTCCGAACAGTGTTATTTTAAAAAAAAATGACAATCGCGATTTTTAAATAAGTAAAATAGTTACAGTATTTGATAAGTCAAACTTAAAAGTGATGTCAAAATAAAATTCAAGTGTAACAATTTTTTCTCTTTTCAACGATGTGTAACAAAGTATATTTGAGTTAAAATTTAATAAAAAATAATTATTATTTCAATTTTAAATGAAATTTGCTTAAAAACAAATGTAGGTGAATTTAACCTTGGAAACAAATAAATCAAAAACAAAACAACTAAACACTAATATAACAATAAATTATAACAAATGCTCAAAATGCTGGCCATTATTAACTAAACATAATTGACAACGTTTTGCAACACTTCCAGTTACACTCCGCAATGTATTTCGATTAATACTGTTGAAAGTATTCATCACTGCTTCACATAGTACCTCTACATTATTGTAAATCATATTACTTCCATATACTTTATCTTTTAGAGTTCCCTATAAATAAAAATCAAGATGAATTAAATCTTGTGATCTGGCTGGCCATGAAATGAGTGTGTTAGTTGCTATTATTCTGTTATTAAAACGATGGTTTAAATAATCAACATTTCTAGCATTGTGTGCAGGAGCGCCATCTTGTTGATACCATATTCGAACATTTTTTGCCAAAGGTAAATCATCTAGTAAATCTTCCATGCATGTTTGAAGAATTTCCAAATACCGTTGCGCAGTTAAGTTCCCATCAAATATTATTGAACCAACTAAATAATTTCCCAACATGCTTCAAAAAACATTAAACCCGAACTTAAATTGATTTCGCCTTGGAATTACTGTGCATGGATTTTCCTGTGCCCCAATAATGCTCGTTTTGTCTTATTTGGTTAGTTAACCATCTGCAAAATACTAATTTACGAATATGATCATTTTGTCGTAAATTCTGAGCAATATGTAATTTATGGGGGGTGAAACTTGTGTTTTTTTAAGAATTTTTGATACTTTTGACATAGATAAATTTATATGGGCTTCTATTTCCCTAGTTGAAATGTTCGGATTAGCCGTCACACATGCCAATGCTAATTCTTCGTCCTCAATTTCATCTTTTACTTCAATATTTGCGTTGCGATTGGGTTTTCTTAAACATCCAAGTTGCTGCATATTTCTATCCGATCTTCTAAATACTTTATCATTGGGTTGCCTTCTGTCAGGAAAGTTATCGAAATAAGGTTCTGCTGCAAGACGGGCGTTTTTGTAACATTTGATGTATGTACAAAACTTATCATATTGTTCTAATGTTGAAAATGTCGGCATTTTAAATATGTAATCGTAATAAATAAATACACCAATTATTAAATTCAATAAACAAATATCTTCAAATTTAATTATGACAGTTCGTCATAATAATAAATTTTATTTTATTTGTTATTCACCTGCATTTGTTTTTAAGCCTATTTTTTTTATTTAAAATTGAAATAATTATTTTTTTATTAAATTTTAATTCAAACATACTTTGTTACACATCGTTGAAAAGAGAAAGAATAGTTCTATTTAATAATGTAAAAATCTAATATGGTGCCAAATTAAAATAAGAAAGTGCCTATTAATATCTTGGAAACTGCCATCTTTAATTTTATTCTGACATCACTTTTAAGTTTGTCTTATCAAATACACTGCCCATTTAACCGACTTCATAGCTCTTAATAGTTTCCGAGATCCCAATGGTAATCCAATTAATTTTAATTTTGGTCATATATATATATATATATATATATATATATATATGACCAAAATTAAAATTAATTGGATTACCATTGGGATCTCGGAAACTATATATATATATATATATATATATATATATATATATATATATATATATATATATATATATATATATTTTCAGGTAATTCAAATTGACAGATGTCAGTATCAATAAAATGTAAATCAATGAAAGAATAAGGGAAGTAACTCTAGTGTTAGAAGTTTCTAGATATATGAGAGACGATTACATTGGTTTGAACATGTCATGAGGAGAGATGAATATATTAATAGAAGGTGGAAGAAACATAGGAAGACCCATATATAAGATGAAAAGACTGTATTGTAGAAGACTTGAGGGAAAAGGAACTGAATGAGGAATGACACGCAAAACAAAAATGAGTGGCAGAAGAAAATAAAAAATGGCGACCCCCTAACGAATGGGAAAAACTAAAGAAGAAGAAGAAAATGTCAGTGACAAGTGCAATTTGCATAGTTTGTTAATGAAATAACTTTACTGGAAATATAGGATCTTTTGCAAGACAATTTATGTATGGGCGCGTGCAGTAACATTATTTTGAATTTGTACATAATACACAGGATTGACGGAAGGTATTGTGCTGGCCACATCAGATTTTTTTTTACTTATCGCCTTCGTCTCCTGGTCGGTAAGTAATTCACACCACTTATCGATTATTAATTTGTAAATAAAACCTACTGCCTTGGAAACCCTATCGGTAAATAATAAAAAATACCCGTTGGTGCAAAAAAAAAATTTTTGCGTTGAGAAAGGCCTTTGTTTTTACCAATAAATACAAAACATAAGCGAAATTTTACTCGTACTGTATATTATTCTATTGCCAGCAATACATACATACATACATCATTTTTAATTAAATATATAGATGTAAATAATAAACTACAATTTAAAATGCGTTTCATTTTATTAAAAATAACCGTTTTGTACAATGTACAATATGATATGTAAATAATTTTTATTATTTTTTTATTCCAGTAGTAGAATATTCTAGGTAGCTAGATACTCGTATATGTATATGCGTGTAACATTTATTTATTTGCACGAAGTGTAAAAATCAGAGAAATATGAATAATTAAAATAAAATTTATTGAACGAGAAATAAATGAGAAAAAGGTAATAAAAATAACGAAAAATATGATTAAACAAATATAAACACTAATTAAAAACTGAGAATATTATTAAACACTTGCACAGTAATTTATATAAACAATAACACAAAGCACTATTTATTTACATGATATTTATTACTATATTTACTTCACTAAATTTATATCACTAACTATTTATTTCAGCATGTGTGTAGACTCGTCGATTCGACTGATTAGACTCCCTATTCACCCAGAATACTCTAGAAATATCGCGAACGCAGATAGGTACGCTCTGAGACATGAATGAACGCTTAGGATCCTTCTTAGTTCTCCGAGACAATCAAGCCTATTCTGTAAAATCGAATCGTTACCATAACGAAATATCGTTATTATGAAAATCGTTATTTCTACTTAACGATAATCGTTATCTTCGTATCCGTATTATGTAACACATATTGAAAAATAACAACCTTGGGATCAAGTTAAGAACTTTATTTCCTAAAATCAAATTATAATTTTAAATGAAATATCTAAAACAATTCAATATAATTCACAAAACTTCTAGCTTAGATTAGGTCTGGTTGGAGTCTGCTGTCAACCTGTCAGCTGTCGGACCATTCTTATTCTTTTTGTAGGTTATGCTAGAGCAACTACTACCATCAGTAGACAAATTGGGAAGCTTGCGCTAGGCGCTACGAATAAAAACTTATTAAATTATTTTAATATTACCTTTCAGAAATCTGTAATATGACTGGTTCTTGAGATCACTGTTCAACATAATAGCAATTTTATTTTGACATGAATAAAAATACTGAATTATTGACAAAACGTTTAGATAACGAATGATTTTTCCAATCGTTAAGAAATAACGATATCGTTATCTTTTTTTTCGTAAGGTAGAATCAAATTATTGTTTACAGAATACCACTTTAACGATTATCGGTATGATAACGATTTAACAATGAAAAATTTCATAACGATCGTTTACAGAATAAGCCTATTAAACGATTTTCGTTATTAACATGACGATATAACGTTTTACCGATACGTTATGTCATAACGATCTTACAGAATAGCCCTAAATAAACGACAACGCCTAATGTATGTATATTACTCAGAAAAAAATTCATTCGTTATTAGGCAATGAGTTTTTGTTGAAGGGTAACATGACGACGTCATGTACAATTAAAATAATAACAATAATAATAATATAATAGTTAGTATTATTATTATTATTATTATAATTAATAGATTTAAAAAAAATATTACTTAATATACTTGGTACAAAAAATATTTTTATCAACATTTCATCGCATAAAATTCTATGAGAAATTTTATGAAATTTCCTCTTAACTCTCTTATTGAAAACATCCATGTAAGCGTTTGCGTTGAGTGAGTAATGCACAACATAAAACTCACCTCAATAGCGAAACTTTTCCTGTAAAGCGATTAAATTAAAGTTGGAAACTTCGTTCAATAAAACTCACCAATATTCTTTGCAATCGTCAATCATAAATAGCTAATACTCAAGTATATAGGTACAAATATGTACATAAATATTATCGTATAACGCTATAAAATCCTGCGTGGAAAAAGAAGAAGAGATTTCCTACGACGGAAGGAAATCAGATTTATAGGCACTATAAGTTCCAATATATGAGCGGCTCATGCATATTTCTGAGGCAATTTGAACTTCCTACAGAAGAATTCAGTTTTGTTTGCATTTATATTAAAAATTAGTGTTTGTATTTGGCGTTTTTTAATAATAGAACAGGGATGTAAATGTCGCAACAGTTGCGGGGACTTAATGAAATGTTACTCCACCAATCTGCGTTTGAGTTATTCATTGCCGGATCAATTCCGTTATTCGCGTTTTTAAATAACTGAACAGAATGTTTTGGTCAAACAATAGAGTTGATCCAGTGGGTTTTTCACTAATACACTTTCCATTAGGTTTATTAAACGCGACTTTGCCAAGTACCAGAATATTTGAATGCTTTTACAATAATTGATTGAATATAGTTAGGTACCTAATTTATAATAAACTAATAAAGTCATTAAAGAAACCTTCAGCACTCATAATAATGTATTATATAATAAAGTCAAATTTGGAATTTATTTCCAATTTTCAGAGACCACAAAAGTAATCTATATGTGGTGCTCTTTCCAAAAAATCTTTAAGATACCGTGAGGTAAAGCCGGGTACGCACCCTAAATGTATGTTTCATTACTACTACCATTGTTTCTAAATATATTAAAAAGTATTTTGTACTATTAATGTTATTCTGCTTAGTTTACACACATTTTTTAGGATAAACCTAAAATGGATCCCTTATAGTGCAACTCTTGCCTAAATTAACCAACTTTGTAGTTTTTATGGTTCTCGATTCCCCGCGTTGGACACGTTATGATCTTGGACCCCTTGCAGTTTAAATAATATTTATTTCTATAGAGATTTGTTCAATTTTCTTTTAAATATCTTTCAAGATTATAAATATGTTTGTATGTAAGGCAATTTTGTGAACCCCAATACAGATTTATTTTGTTTTGTACATACTCATATAGATACACAGACTGTTAATTTTAAATGAGCCATATTATAATTTCAAGAATTATAGAAGTTAAATGAAGATTAAATTGGCAAACAATTTCTATTTAATGTATTACTAATGTAATGCACAGAAAAATATTTATTTTCGAACAGTGGTTCTTATAGAATCTAACTTTTTTATTTTAAGTAGAAATATATCTTAATTTTTATTTGCTTATTCATTAGAGAATTTAATGAATGTAATGATATAATATATTCACACCACCGTCATTTTAAAAAGCAATATATATATATATATATATATATATATATATATATATATATAATTTGATGAGGATAATATTGAGTGCGATGAATCATGAATGGAATAAATGAATACATATGGTGTATATGTATATATATATATATATATATATATATATATATATATATATATATATATATATAGATAATGTAGAGTTTATTCTCATGTATTACCATAGTTTTATGTTATATTTTTTTCCATAGTTACACTGACAAATTCAGCAGTGACATGTATTGACATCATGAAAGAAATATAAACTTGTGATACAAAACGTTGTATCTTTATTAATAATACATAATAGATATATATATATATATATATATATATATATATATATATATATATATATATATATATATATATATATATATATATAGATAATGTAGAGTTTATTCTCATGTATTACCATAGTTTTATGTTATATTTTTTTCCATAGTTACACTGACAAATTCAGCAGTGACATGTATTGACATCATGAAAGAAATATAAACTTGTGATACAAAACGTTGTATCTTTATTAATAATACATAATAGATATATATATATATATATATATATATATATATATATATATATATATATATATATATATATATATATATATATATATATATATATATATATATATACATATAAGATAATATTATGAGTGCAATGAATCATGAATGGAATAAATGAATACATATGGTGTCACCTCACGGAAACTCATTTTTGGCGTAGATAATGCACCACAGGGGTCAATTTTGTGCTATTAAAATTCGAATGAATAAGAAATAAATAAAAAGTTAGGTCTGATATTTTGAGAATCACTAGTTGATTTTTTTTCTTTTCATTACGTACATTAGTCTCGTAAATAGAAATGATTTGCCAATTCAAACTGCATCGTTGCAATTACAGTTCTCAAGATGTAAGTGGCAGCTCATTAAAAATGAATACACTGTATACATATAAGAAGTCAGTTCATTATCTTAACAATTTTTAAAAATATAGTTATAAATATCGCATTCCGTTACATATATTTTATTTATACCTATTCGATTTAATTGCAAATCCAGCTCATTGATTTTTTAGGTATATCATAAATAATAAATATTATAATAGTATTTTGAAAGACAATTATTACAATATTTTCAGAAGGTAATATGCCTGAGGTTCTGATCGCGAATCATGGAACCTGGGTTCGATCCCGACCAATGCCAAAAATTATATAGCATTTTAATAGCACAAAATTGATCCCTGTGGTCTTTCTCTACGCTAGCAATGAGTGCTCGTGAGGTGACGCCTGGTAATCGCCCACACGGTACAAATATTTCATCATTACCGAAATCTGTGTACAAAGCAGATTGGTACACGCAGTAATGGCTAATATGCCGTGATGATATATTTATTTTTATTTATTTTAAGTGTTACAATGATCGTTATTGTAATACGAGTACAGTACGCGTAATCGAGCCGTACGCGACTTACGCAAAGTACGAGTATTACAAATTAACATTGTAATACGTGTTTTTCGTACTATTTTTCCCATTTTGAATTAATTTACTTTTATTTAAAAAATATTATTGAAAGAAATCTGAATTTATCAAGGTTGGTAACACAGACAATTTCAATAAACATTTCAAATTTATTATGACCCTACAAATAAATACCTTGAATTTTAATTTAAAAGAGTGCTATACTGTTTGATGTAAATATTTTACTATAAAAAATCTAATTTCAGTACTTTTCCATGAGTAATGACAGGTAATGACAACTAAAATGAAAGATATTTATTTGACACTTAGACTAAGTTACCAACTTCACAATTTAAAGAATCCCCAAAAACTTTTGTACAAAATTTCTTATTGCAACACTGTTTTTGATAAAAACGGTTCTACAAAATTCACTTTGTAAACGCGAAATAGGAAAAATGTATTATGCAATAATTTAATTGAAAATATATACGAGTATTATGTATATATCTGAAAAAAAACTTTTATGAAACATAACGAAGAAAATTGGAATTGGTGGGAGATAAAGGCCTGCCCACCTAATTTTTTTTTAATTAACTATTCCGAGAGTAAAATATTTTACTTTGTAAATGTCATCCACTATTCTAATTAGTATTGCAAAAACTTCAATATGCAAATCAAATGCAGGGCAATTAAATCCGTTTGAAGCTCTTCTGTTCTCCATTTGTGAAATAGTAGCTAACTAGAAAGACAAAATTGCAGGCTATTAAAATTCCAATTGAAATTCATCGTGACAGATAAAAAGTTCTCAGACAGGGAGAAGAGAACAATCCATTGAAAAAAGCACTTAACTCTGCAGTGTAGAACACGGCTCATCCTCAGTCCTTTCTCCAGCGAATATCTGTCACCTTGCACGTAAATAAGCTGCTTTAATTGGGTACAAATATCCCTCATTACTCTGCGAAATCTGCCAGGGATTCAAGATTCTAATTTATGTCGGAGATATTTTATCTTCTTGTTTATTAAACACTCCTTCTAATGGATTTAAAATTATAAACATAGCTATCTTGTCGGAATTTATGTTTAAATTAAAGATATAAAAAATTACAGAGAAATATAATTAGATTAAGGAAGTATATGTACACTGAAAATAAATTTGTCCGAAGTCGTGCTTTTTTCCAAATATAGACTTAAATTTTGTTTAGAAAGTTCTAGCAACAGGAAAAGTTGAAATTTGGGCTTTGGAAAACGTAAAGAAATTTTAACTTTGTTAGAATTTAGGTTGTAAGAAAGTTAGAATTACAAGCAAGATTATAAGATTACTGAACAGATATAAAATTGTTTCGTGATGATCCTGTTTCTCACAAAAATATAATGGAAATCCTTATACTTATCGCGTAAATATGAGGGAAGATGCAATTTATATACAGTTTAATTTAATTCGGTCACAATAAACACGAACGAATTGTATAAATTTCTCTTATAAACGTTAGTCGTTATAAACATAAAGAGAAAGAAAATATTAAAATACATTTGATGTGTCCAGGATATCATAAATAGTTCAATAAAATAATTTCATGAATATATCACCTACATATAAATAGCACTTGACTGATATCCTTCAATTAGTACAATATTTGAACATGGACGTAAAATAATATTTATCTACGTTTTTTCGAGAAAAACTACTAAGAGTTTCTAATAAAATGCCTTCTCTAGTTAGATAATTATAACCAAATAGACTGTTCTATAAATATAAAAACATGGGAAAAGAAATTCTAATAATTGTGCTATTTTAATATTACAAATAGGTATTGGAGACGAAAAAATCCACATGTTTACACGCACACAACTACTTTCAGACATCATCGTTAAAATAGTAATATAATTAGGAATAGCGAAGAAAATAAGTAATTCAATTCCCATGGTTGATTACTGCTATCGATTTCAAGTTTTCAAGAATCTCATTATTAGGCGTGAGCTAAAAATTTAATTGGTGGAGAAGTATATTGGGTACGAAGATATATTTAAATTTAAAACAATTAAATGTAAAATATAAGAATTAATTTTAATTACAGTTACAATGGTAAAATTATTGCAGATCGAGGAAGCTTTTAATGTTATAATTAAGTTTAAATAAAGCTGATAATAATATATTATATTTAGGTTATGAAATATTGTATACAGGGTGCTTTCGACTTCGAGCAAAGGCATATGATACTGACCAAAATAATTAAAAAATGCTTAATCAACGTGGGTCCGATCTTCAATGGTTTCTGAAATATAAGGCGTGAAAAAGTTTTTACCTCTGTAATCTCAAAAACTATAAGAGTAACGATTTCGATTATATGAGACTTTTTGCTTGCCTGCGAGAATTCTTTTTAAATGTAATATATTTTTTAAAAAAATCATATATTTATACGAAGTAAAATGTGGCGACTTTCACCAATATTTTATTTTCATATACGTAACTTCTTTACCATTAGAAGTTGAAAAAATGTTTCATATAAAATTTCATTGTACTTTTCATAAAGACTACTTACTGGTATAGATAATATTGTGTTCCATAACTATCTTTGTCAATTTTGCTTCAATTCTAATTCAAAATGTCTCTTTCGGTAACAGTTGAAGATCAGATCTATGTTTATTAACCTTCATCAGGTCAAGCGGGGTGCATTTGCACCCCAGATTGCGTTTTTTGTACAGGAATTATTGAAAAAAAAATTTTTGCAGCTTGAACTTTTCAGTAGCTTCCTGACATTCTTTTTACCTCTCGCTAAGAGAGGTATTGGATTCATGCTAAAAATCGCATATCCAGATTTTATTGAATAAGCACGTTTTAAGGTCCCTACAATCCGATTTTAACATTTTTACGATGATGTCTGTGTGTGTGTGTGTGTGTGTGTGTGTGTGTGTGTGGATGTGTGTGTGTGGGATGTTGGAAGGACGGTTACTCAAAAACTATAAGACTTAAAATTGGTTTAACAACGTATTTCCCAATCGGACATTCATGGGAAGATCTGAAAAGGTTTTGGTAACAATTGGACAACCGGAAGTAGAAGATTCTTGAAAAAAAAATCTTCTAAATATTATTTTTTGAAAATTTTTCTTGATAATATTAAAGAAAAATAAATTCTCTTTCTGATACATTTAAATATTTTTATACATATTTTATAGATTTAGAGATAAAAGGAATATAATATATAAAATAATGTTGTAATTAATTTCACAACCGAAAGGATGCCATGAAAAATAGTTGCAAATTTAAATTATTTGTAACTGACAGATAAATGTCAGTGTCAGAAATAATGAATAATGAAAGAAAAATGTATTTGGAGAATCCCTTAATTCTTGATCTGTGACTATTATGGAGATGACAAGTCTAGGTTGAAGGACTTAAATTTGTTTCAAACATTATGGGACAATGTACACCAGTACTGTAGACTAGAGTAACTTTGAATTGCGAAAAAGCTATCAAATTCTTCTCAAGTAAGTTGTAAATATTGACAAAATTACACATCGATATAAGAATAATCGGAGTGCAATCTATCCGTCACTTTATTAAAGGAAATTAAGGTTATTTAGATATAACAAGTATGAAAAAATAAAATGTAAAAGAAGATATATAAGAATAGATGCACAATCCAGATATATACATTTTAGACCGCCCAAAATTAATGTTTTTACTAGAAGAATATGAAGAGAAAGTAAACAAAGTTGTTCGAATTGAAAATTGCTGTTACCAGCCTAATATTAATATATGGTAAACTCTACTTTGTAATTTATTGTAACATAATTTATGGTAAAATATCTTCATGTTGAGACATGCTATTATTGAATAATAAAGAAGTTTATACGTCATAGATTTATATGAATATATTATTTGTATTTATAAAAATATTCTTTGCTTTATGCATACAGCCAGGTAAAATATACGGCGAGAGGTTATGTGCTGGCCACATCAGATTTTTTAAATTGTTTTTCGGCAAAAGCATTGTGTAGGCTTTTTTGATATTAGAGAAAATATATTTTTTTGCACCCCATTTGACCTGTTATGTGTTTTAAATATGTATTAAATAATTATTGTTGCCAGTACTGATTTCGTTATGTTTATATGAGTAGGGGGTTTACAGACATACAAAATTATAGCTTTATCTTAGGGTAATTACTCATTTACTTTGCAACTACGAATGTTTCCGAATATTTACAGTTTTACCTTAGGGGAATTAGTTTTTACACCGCAACAGCTGACTTACAACTGAACGATTTGTTAGTGTGGTTGTTTCTTGCTTAGCGTGAAGACATTTTGTGCGTGTAATATCTATATAAAAAAATCTGATGTGGCCAGCACAATACCTTCCGTCAATCCTGTGTATTATGTACAGATTCCATACATAAATTTTCTTGCAAAAGATTCTAAATTTTTGGTATTTTATGATTCCCTTTCTCGGCAACGGAATTCCATACTCCTGATAACAATCAAATCACAAGTAATAAGAAAATCATGAAATTTTGAATTAAAAATTATGACACTTGTCAGTTATGGACATAATTAATTGCTGTCATTTTGATACGGGTCCCCATATCTGCTTGCCAAAGGCAACAAAGTCATGTCACTGCACGCGCCCTATACATAATTTTTTTGCAAAAGATCCTATATTTCCAGTAAAGTTATTTCATAAACAAACTATGCAAATTGCACTAGACACTGACATCTTCTTCTTCTTTAGTTTTCCCATTCGTTAGGGGGTCGCTATTTTTATTTTCTTCTTCCACTAATTTTTGTTTTGCGTGTTGTCCTCATTCAGTTCCTTTTCTCTCAAGTCTTCTGCAATACAGTCTTTTCATCTTATATTTGGTCTTCCTATGTTTCTTCCACCTTCTATTAATTTATTCATCTCTCCTCATGACATGTTCAAACCAATGTAATCGTCTCTATTATATCTAAAAACTTCTAACACTAGAATTACTTCCCTTATTTTTTCATTCAATTACTTGCTTTTTATTGATACTGACATCTGTCAATTTGAATTACCTGAATATATTAGCAGTTTCCATGGTTATGTTAGCATAGCTGGCTGAATTATGAAATTTATACGAATTTTTTATCTTTATTATTCTTTAACTCTATATCTGTTGAATATGAAATATATAATGCAATCAAATCGTATAGAGAATAATATATTCTTTAAGTTATAATAACATTTAACTGAGTTTTTCAAGAAAAACTGTTAAAATCTTCAAATGAGGGTACTTCCGGTTGACCAATTATAACCAAAATCTAAACATGTGTAAGGAAGAGGAATACGCATGAATTGTAATTTTTGGAATTCTAGTATTGGAGATATCATGCACGAAAAAGCGGTCACATACACACACACACATACACACACACACACACGCACATACGAACACACACACACATACAGACATCATCGTAAAAATAGTAAAATCGTATTGTAAAAACCCTAAAACGTGTTTGTTCAATGAAAACTCACCACCGAATTTTTTGACCAAAGACAATACCTTCCTTACCTATAGGTGACGGAAGGTAAAAATGAGTCACGTGCTAAATATATGCGACCCTCGTAATCTCACCGAAGAAGAAATGCAAATATGACTGGACACTGACGACGCGGAATTTGAGGCAGCACTAGAAGCTGATAGCGACGAAGATGATGATGATCACCTATCAATTGCTGACCAAGCTGACGATGAAATTGACCTAGAAGATATTGAAGAAAATGAGCCTGGAATATCTGGTGAGGAAGAAGTTGTGAGTGGACATATGGATGTATCAAGAGATGGCTTAGAATGGTATAAAGTTCCAATAAATGCAAGAATTAGAAGATCTGAACCGAATATTCTTCGGACTGCCCCTGGTCTTACGCCTTACAGTTCAGAATTTGTCAGTAAGAAAGATGTATTTTTGTTGCTGATGACTCCGGAAATAATAGATATTATTGTGAGAGAGACAAATCGCAAAGCCGTTGATTTTTATGAAAGATGAAACTTGGCTAATCCTAATAAATAAATAAAAAAAATTATTCACACAAACTCTACAGAAATATTAGCTTATATAGGACTTTTACTCACACTAGGGGTTTTGAAAAGTAATAAAGAACCTACTGAAATGTTATGAAGCAATGATCCTGCTTATTGTAGGCCTATTATTCCCGCTACTATGTCTAAACACAGATACAAAATACTTACACGGTTTTTGAAATTCGATAATTTTGAAACCAGGGATGATAGACGAGGTAACAATAAATTAGCGGCAATCAGAGTAATTTTTGATATTTTTGTCAATAACAGCAAAATAGCGTACAATCCATGCTCTCTTTTGTGCATCGATGAACAACTTGTTCCATTTCGAGGAAAAGTTTCGTTTCGGGTTTATATGAAAAGTAAACCTGCTAAGTATGAACTAAAAATTTGGGCGTTGGCAGATTGTGATTATGCATATGTAATGAACATGCAAGTTTACTTAGGTAAGGTAAATTATCTTGCATAAAATTATTTTCTATAAATAATTTGTTTTCTAGGTAAGCAGAATAACGCACCCGAAAAAAATCAAAGAGAACGAGTAGTTTTGGACTTAGTGGGCCATTTGTCTGGAGGCTATGGTCTTACAACCGACAATTTTTTTACAAATCTTCAGTTGGCAGACAAATTGTGGGAAAATAAAATTTCTCTGTGTGGTACAATTAGAAAAAACAAGACATTTATACCGAATGAACTACTTCCAACACGACAAAGACCTGAATACTCTTCAATGTTTGCTTTCAGAAGAAATCGTGCTCTAGTGTCGTACGTTCCCAAAAAAAAAGCAGTAATTCTACTGTCAAGTGAACACCTAGACGACAAGGTCAATGGAGAGAACGAGGATTAAAAGCCAGATATTATCCTGCATTATAACAAAACCAAAGGTGCCGTTGATGTGGGAGATAAAATGGCACAACAATATACAGTACAACGGATAAATAATAGATGGCCTATGGTAATATTTTACCATTTGGTTGACATTGCTGGAATAAATGCGTATCAATTGTGGAAATCAAAGCATCCTGAATCGGATAGAAACAAATACGATCATGATGAAAGAAGAAAGTTTATTTTGGATCAAGGAAAGGAACTAATAAAAGAACGCATTACAGTACGCTATCAAAATAAATATTTACACAGTCAAATTAGGGAATATATGCATGCCGTTGTACCCGAACTGCGACCAGCAAGAAATGTAGTAGAATTTCCTGCAGAGCAACATCAAGGACGTTTTTACCTTTGTATTCGCAAAAAGGACCGAAAATCAAGAAATCAGTGGTATATGTGCAATAATTTTGTCTGTGCAGAGCATTCGACTCGATCTTTTATTTGCCAAACATGCAAAAGTGTAGAATAAAACTTGTAATTGTTATTCTCAATTTTTTCGCAAATAATAAAATTCTGTTTTTTACCTCTCGCTAAGAGAGGTATTGGATTCATGCTAAAAATCGCATATCCAGATTTTATTGAATAAGCACGATTTAAGGTCCATAGAATCCGATTTTAACATTTTTACAATGATGTCTGTGTGTGTGTGTGTGTGTGTGTGTGTGTGTGTGTGTGTGTGTGTGTGTGTGTGTGTGTGGATGTGTGTGTGTGAGGTTGTTGGAGACACGATTTCTCAAATTCTATAAGACTAAAGACCTGTTTGACTACGGATTCCTCAATCTAACAGTAATGGGAAGAGTTGAATAGGTTCTGGTAACAATTGGACAACCGGAAGTGGTAGTTTCTAAAAAAAAATATTTCTAAATATTATTTTTTGAAAATTTGTTACTACAAATATTAAAGATAATTAAAGTCTCAGTCTGACACATTTAAATTTTTTATTATATCTAGTATAGGTTTGGAGATATAGTATATAATAATATAGAATAATCTGTTGTAATAAATCTCGTTGCCACAAAAACAGTTGCGATTTTAAAATTTTTGTAATTGACAAATAAATACAAAATGTCAGTGTCAGTTCTGGGAGGTATGAGTACATTTAATATATATTATTGTATTATTAACTAAATATTTATTTAAATTGCAGGTGTCAATATTACATATATCCTTAAGAAATAGCGCTAATACCGTCAATGAAATTGACGTATTTCTCATAGAACGAAAGAAGGGAAACAATTTCAATTAATTGTGTGTACAAGAAATGTTAAATTCGTTACTTATAGGGCGCGAGCAGCCATGTGACTTTGTTGGCTTTGGCAAGCAGATATGAGGATCCGTGTCAAAATGACTGCTAGTAGTTATTTACGTAGATGTCACAATTGTCATATGTCATAATTTTTCATTCAAAATTTCATAATCTGTTTATTTGTCATCCTTAGTATGGAATATACTTGTCGAGAAAAATAATTCACATGGATTTGGAAAATCATAATGTTTCGAATGAAAACTTATGATACTTGACACCTATGTATATTACCAGCTGTCATTCTGACACGGGCCCCCATATCTGCTTGCTAAGGCCAACAAAGTCACATAACTGCTCGCGCCCTATGCAAGATAAAATGAAAATGGCGAGAGATATTGTGCTGGCCACAACAGATTTTTTATTTTGTCTTTAATAATTATGTTTCAAATTAATCAATATTTTAGAAATTGGGTTTTTCTCATGGGGTACATTTGCACCGCACTTGACCGTCTACGTAATAATTGGACCATTTTGGTCAGTAATATATGCCATTAAAGTTATTACCCGAAGTTTAAAAACACCAACATAAATATTTTTTTTAAGAAAATTAAAAAAGAACAAATACCTGTGGTTAATGGTGAAGTTACGTAGCTGACAAAAAAATACTGAAAAGTTAGATGCTTGCCCTCTATAACTTTAACAATCATACAGTTATGCGTTCATTAAACTGAAAGGAAAATAAACGAATATATACACATGTTTTTGAAAAAAAGGCTAGTAAGCCAAAACATCAAACCCTACAAATGTTGGGAATATATACAATCATAAATTTTATAAAATAATTTCCCAAAAACGGAGATTAAAGTTACGGTTTATTATATTTTTTTTTTCAAAATTTATTTTTATATGTTTTCATTATAACCACGGTGCAATATTCTTCGCTAAATTCATTCATTGTTGTTACTCAAGGCAAGGAATAAATGTTTTAATGTTTAGAAATGTATCATTTTACTGTTCTTGCTATTCTTTTAACATTTTTATTAATCATTTTGTCTCATTGTGTTATCAGTAATTGCATCTGACTAGAAAATATACATTTTGCTGACATGTTTTTAATGAGAAAGTAGCACATTACTGAAAAGTTAATTGCTAAGAGATCAAGTCATCAACGGTTCGTCCTTCCGTTCCTTCAACACATATGTTTTACATTATACCTATTAATATTTTATTTCATTTATCAGATTCGTGTATTTTAAGTATTTGATGATGTTTTCATACGTAATATAACAAGTGATATGATTATCATCGATGATATTTTCGAGTGAAACCGAGCTGCAGATTTCACGAATCCGAAGGACGAGTTTAAATGTGCTACTTCGGTTTCACGAGCAATATCTTCGATTATTAATCATATCACGAGCTTATATTTAATGAGAGAATATAATGAATTTTTGTAATCTAACCTAACCTAACTTTTGATATACATATTCATATTGTATTAAAATATGGTACTTACGAGTTTTATTTAATATTTCGGAGTTTGAATTTTTGTTATTATTTATTAACTGTCAATGTCATAAATAAAGAAAACAAACCCCTTAGTAACGATTATAAATACGGGGATAATTTACTTGTTTTTTATCATCGCTGTGATATACATGTAGCTAGGGAGATTCTGAATGTTGATTGGCGGAAAACATGTCACGTGACTAAGGAATTATATTCTCGCTATGGTTAATGAGTTCGGTTTTTACTGTTCCGAATATTGTATTTTCTTCTTTGACCTGTATACTTTGGGCAGTCTATTATAATATGTTCGACTATAATCTGTTTCCGGTTTGGTTTTCTGTGTTTTTATGCTTCCCAATTTCCTTTCTTGTGGAGTTGATTACCAGTGCTTGTTCCACAGTTGTTTATTGGTATTTTTAAAGTAATTTTAACATCTTTGTATAATATTTGGATGGTAATACTGTTAGTGTTTGGGGGTAGCGTTGTTGCTTCCCTATGTTCGCTTTTTCATAACTTATTACTTTTATAATCACTTCAGTGTCACCAATTACAGAGAGGTTATGCTACAATGAACAAATTTGGGCCCATAATCTTGTTTGTACTAACATTTGTTTGTTCTACCATTCTAAAAGAACTTGTCAGTTAGATCGCCGAAAACATCATTTCTCTTTTTGAATCAGTGTTCTGCGATAAATTCATCAGTTGAAAGGCGTTTGTGCACCTTTTTGGAAAAGGACACAAGGTTAATCGCATTGCTCGAGATTTTTTCATTCATTGTAGCATTTGCGTGCGTTCTAAAATCCAATTTTATTATTAAAACTATTCTATATAGCATCCGTTTGTTATAAAAAAAATTAATAAATCTAACAGTTTCTTGAACACACACAGCCGTACATTATTGCATAAATAATTATTCAAGAAACAAGAAACTGTGGAATATTAAACCGACATACTAAATTAAATTACAATGTTTATTTTGTAATAAAATTAAAGTGAAAGAAAAATGGGAAGAGAATAAAAGTTCATTTTCATTATGTAAAACTTTCATTCAGAAAAATCAAGGTTAGCCTAATCGATATACTAGTGACTAGTGTAAGACTCTTAAAGAATTTTTTACAAATAAAACCTTAATAAAGGAGTTTCCATTTTAGTGAATATGTGAGTCGAAATGCCACTATTTACCCTCGGTTGATCGTGAGTAGCATTCTATGTTTCAATTGCAGCAAAAGATTCGAGCATTGATATTTAAAGTGATTCGCATATGTAAGTTTGCGGTAAACGATTGTTTTCCTACATTTTCTATGCATTTGTAATACTCGGAGCTGTGCATAAAGTGTTGTTTAATGTAGCGGAAAGTTCTAGAGGTTCAACTTTATACGCTGACATTACAGACCTCTTTATTTTATTTCTTACATGAGCTGAAAGGAAAAAGTGCTAGGTTTTTCAAACCCGCCATAAACGTAAATAAATACGCTTGGCATTGCTACACTCTATATCACCATAAGAGCCTGCTGGCCTCTCCAAAAAAGAGAAACAGCTAATAAAAAATATACTACTTTTGTTTCAGCTTTTCCTTTTTGGCAATCATTCTTCGACAAGATTGACTGCGATATATTGGAAGGCGTACAACACTTTAATGTTTACAATTTACATACATTAAAGATTTACATAGTATCAGTCGAAAAAGTGTTAACAAATGGAGCTCATTTTTCTACAATCAAGTTTCTTTGACATACTGTGTACTGATCTATTTTACCAAATTTTTACTCTGGAAGCATTATACTATTGAAATGTGTTTTGCACGAAACAATAACTGTAGTTACAACTTCTTCTTTTATTAATATTATTATCCATTTTATTTAAATACATGCTATACACTTACAACCATAAGATGAATGAGTCTACATATTTTAATATTTCTGTATTTATTTTGTACATCTTAAATAAATATAGCATTTGCTGAAATCTAAGCAGCAGTACGGCAGTGATAACTGTGGTTGGTAAGTCAGGTTAAAAAAGATAAGCCCGAATTGATTTTACAAGAGGAAAAAAATCCTTATTTTTGATTTTACAAAAGAAATGTTATATTATAAAACTAATCTGGAATTGAAAGTAAAATAATAAATTGGAGTGGGTTAATAATAATAATAATAAAAATATTGGTTTTTTTTTATTAAATTATTCAAACAAAAATTAAATATTAAATTATTTTATTAACCCTCCACCTTCCGTCTTCATTATGTAGTCTATTCGTTTTCTTTAAATTCATTACTGAGCCAGTTCTTAAAAATTTCTTAATAAGCTTCTGCGTGCACCCATACGTGATACATAAATATCTGGAATTTTTTTATTGAATTTTTCAATCACGTAACTGTAACTCTATTTCCACTTCTATAACATTGAATTAAATAAATTTTATTATAAATATTTTGTCAATACTTTCCACAGTAAACTACATACAAATATTGCAATAAAAATATGTTTTGCGATATTACTTTAACGATATAAAAGACATAGATTAAGGAAAATATATAGTAGAAGATTGGGTATCTCCCTTATAAACCGTGATAACAAGTTTATTGCCATCTATGAAAAGATCAGAGAACTAAATTTGACAGCCGAGAAAAACTGCGGGAAATATGAATTCATTTTGAATTATTCGAAACTTTAAATTTTATTTCTTGATAATGTAATTAATAAAAAATCTATCGAAAATAGATAATTTATTAAAGACATTATCAAGAAATGTGAAATATATGTTGAACTATAAAAAATACAGTACTTAATATGTTAATGTCTTTATTTTAAAATATATACATTACATTATTTAAATCAAATAACAAATAAATAACTACAAATCTCAAACTACACGGCGACAACTATTGAAATATAAGAACATACTATTCAAGGAATCAAAAATTTGAATTATTATTATTACAAGAGGTAATATTATTTCAAAAAAGGGATGTTACTTTAAATGTCTGCCAGAAATTCAATGCTTCATTGACCTCGTTACCGATGTTCGTCCACTTTTTAACAAATCTACCCTCTTCTATACTCATTTTTTCTCAAAACTGACCCATACTATTTCAACATTCTTTGATGAATCTTATTAAGCTTCACGTCCTTTCGCCTAATAATGTAATATTTTGCTGCTCTTCTACGGTGTAAATATCTAAGAGCACCACCGAATGTCGAAAATCGATAATCAATGAAGATAACTATTCCCTACGCATACTCCATTTTAATATTCGTAGTTTATATAGTAAATTCCATAAATTCAATATTTTTCTTCAGAATATAAATTTTCCGGAAATTCTATGTTTAACGGAACACCATTTATCTCCTGAGATTATTGAGCTCATTCAACTTGATAAATACAAACTTGCGTCCAAATTCTGTCGTGTATCTCATGAATGTGGCGGTGTCGCTATTTATGTTTTAAATTATTTGAATTTTACTACCTTGACTTTTGATAATTCAGTATCATGTGATAAAAATCTTGAGTACGCCTGTAATGAAATATTATTTTCAAACAATAGAAAATGCTTAATTTTAACTATATATAGATCACCAAGTGGAGATATTATTTTTTTTAGCCGTGAATTAAGAAATATACTTCATAATCTTTCGGATTACAGACATCCTATTTTTGTGTGTGGTGATTTTAATATTAATTTCAGGTGTCATATGGAATCCAGTGAAGTTTGTAATATTTTTTTGTCGTATGGTTTAATTGCGCCTCATCCCGGTTTTCCTTTATTACAGAGTAACTCTGGACGATGTATAGATAATCTTTTTACTAATATTAATTTAAATAATACAAGCTTCAAAATATTGAATCCTTGTTTGTCGGATCATTCTGCTCAACTTTGGAGTTTAGAAATGAAATTTGATATCACTAGCTATTTAACAATAGACAAACGTATTTTCAATAATGAAAATAAAATTTATCTGAAACATTCACTACAGTCTGAGACGTGGCTTGGAGTTTATAATTCAAATAACTTCTCTGATAAATTTAATTTATTTTTAGAAACATTTTATCACTATTTTAATACAGCTTTTCCGAAAATGCATAAAAAAATGTATAACAAAACCTCTAAGTCAAATTGGATTACCCCAGAAATACTGAGGATGGCTGAGACATTGAAATTTATTTATTCCATTTATGAAACAACACAAAATCCTGAAATACTAATAAAATACAAGAATTTTAAACGTACATACGATAATCGCATAAAAAGCGCGAAACTTAACCATAACAATAATTATTTAAAGTCTGCACAAAATATTAATAAAGCTGCCTGGAGTGTCATTAACAAAGAAACTACAGCATCCACCTTTCACTCGC
Organism: Harpalus rufipes; assembly: GCA_951394225.1. Taxonomy (NCBI): domain Eukaryota; kingdom Metazoa; phylum Arthropoda; class Insecta; order Coleoptera; family Carabidae; genus Harpalus; species Harpalus rufipes. The sequence goes on along the minus strand of OX596280.1, from coordinate 32,384,408 downwards.
TTCCCTGTCCTATGTATTGTAATAACGTCGAAATTAATGAACCAGGATTGATCCCTAATATTTTTAACAATCATTTTATTGCATCTGTCATGAATTTAAGTTCAAATAGTGCTCCAAGATCTAATAATTCTAATATCCAAAATAAAAACTTAAACTCTAGCATTTTTCTATCCCCAGTATCCGAAACTGAAATTTTTAATATTTTGTATGAAATTTCAAAAAAAAGTTCCTCTGGTATTGACGAAGTACCATGTTCTTTACTTCTTTATATTGCAGATGAAATTATAATTCCTCTGACTTATTTAGTAAACGAGTCTTTGACAAACGGAATTTTTCCCGAACAACTAAAAACTGCATTGGTTACTCCAGTACACAAAAAAGGAAATAAAAGCTATATGGAAAATTATAGACCAATTTCCATTCTTCCAGCGTTTTCCAAAATATTTGAAAAAGTAATGTGCTCGCGTTTGAGAGATTATATTAATTTTAATAATATTTTAACTCCTAACCAATACGGGTTCTGTAAGAACAAATCGACTACACATGCCTCCTTTTTACCTCTCGCTAAGAGAGGTATTGGATTCATGCTAAAAATCGCATATCCAGATTTTATTGAATAAGCACGTTTTAAGGTCCCTACAATCCGATTTTAACATTTTTACGATGATGTCTGTGTGTGTGTGTGTGTGTGGATGTGTGTGTGTGGGATGTTGGAAGGACGGTTACTCAAAAACTATAAGACTTAAAATTTGTTTAACAACGTATTTCCCAATCGGACATTCATGGGAAGATCTGAAAAGGTTTTGGTAACAATTGGACAACCGGAAGTAGAAGATTCTTGAAAAAAAATCATCTAAATATTATTTTTTGAAAATTTTTCTTGATAATATTAAAGAAAAATAAATTCTCTTTCTGATACATTTAAATATTTTTATACATATTTTATAGATTTAGAGATAAAAGGAATATAATATATAAAATAATGTTGTAATTAATTTTACAACCGAAAGGATGCCATGAAAAATAGTTGCAAATTTAAATTATTTGTAACTGACAGATAAATGTCAGTGTCAGAAATAATGAGTAATGAAAGAAAAATGTATTTGGAGAATCCCTTAATTCTTGATCTGTGACTATTATGGAGATGACAAGTCTAGGTTGAAGGACTTAAATTTGTTTCAAACATTATGGGACAATGTACACCAGTACTGTAGACTAGAGTAACTTTGAATTGCGAAAAAGCTATCAAATTCTTCTCAAGTACGTTGTAAATATTGACAAAATTACACATCGATATAAGAATAATCGGAGTGCAATCTATCCGTCACTTTATTAAAAGGAATTAGTGTTATTTAGATATAATAAGTATGAAAAAATAAAATGTAAAAGAAGATATATAAGAATAGATGCACAATCCAGATATATATATTTTAGACCGCCCAAAATTAATGTTTTTACTAGAAGAATATGAAGAGAAAGTAAACAAAGTTGTTCGAATTGAAAATTGCTGTTACCAGCCTAATATTTATATATGGTAAACTCTACTTTGTAATTTATTGTAACATAATTTATGGTAAAATATCTTCATGTTGAGACATGCTATTATTGAATAATAAAGAAGTTTATACGTCATAGATTTATATGAATATATTATTTGTATTTATAAAAATATTCTTTGCTTTATGCATACAGCCAGGTAAAATATACGGCGAGAGGTTATGTGCTGGCCACATCAGATTTTTCAGTTTGAGTAGTATCTTAGACCGTCTCGATAAAAAACTCCATACTGCAGGAATTTACTTTGATCTGGCAAAAGCTTTCGATACTATAGATCATAACATATTACTTGACAAATTGTTTGAGTATGGTATACGTGGTAATGCTTTGAACTGGATAAAATCTTACCTGCAAGACAGATCTCAAGTAGTAAGTGTCAAAGTTAATGAAGGAAAATATTTTTCCGAAGTGCAGTTTCCTTCAACAGGCGTTCCACAAGGGAGCATTCTTGGTCCTTTGCTATTTATTTTGTACATAAATGATCTCCCTGATGCTTTTACTTATGCAGACGTGTGCTTGTTTGCCGATGACACATCCGTCATTATCTCAGCGTCAAGCACACAGGAACTTAATTCCAAAGTACAAGAGTGTATCGATACAATGGACAACTGGTGTAAAGACAATGCTGTGGTGCTTAACGCTGATAAAACACAATTAGTGCAGTTCATGTTAAAAGGCAATAATTTCAATGTTTCAGCCTCCCTTCACAATATAATGGTAAATCCTACTACAACAACTAAAACTTTAGGATTGTTCATAGATTATAACTTTGCTTGGGCCAATCATTCTCATCATCTTATAAAGCGACTAAATACATCTTGCTACGTTTTAAGGCATTTACGTAAATGTGTTAATATGGATATGCTCAAAATGTATTACTTTGCTCACATTTTCAGTATCTTGTCATATTGCATAATCTGCTGGGGTAATTCAACCCAAGCCATTAGTGTTTTCAAAGCTCAGAAAAAAGTTATAAGGGCAATTATTGGATGTTCTCCAGATACATCGTGCAAAGGTCTCTTCGTCAGTCTCAATCTGCTTACTCTCCCTTGTATTTATATTTTTATATATAAAAGTTTTATTGTCAACAATATAATATACATATAATCTTACATTCTTTCATTTTTGCATATAATGTTTCGAGTTGATAACTCTTTACAATATAAGGATGTTTATTATTTATCTGAGCTTTAACCTTTATTACCTAAGTTCTTATTATGAGAAAAAAAGACAAAAAAAAACTCACTAGCTTCAGTTTATATATTTATATTTTTGAATGTGCGGTTTTTGTCAAGAAAAATCCTTCTCTTTTTTTAACAATCAAACAAGCTACTGGGTTTCATAACACTCGTAACATCAACAACTTATATATTCCTAAATTCAGAACAAAAAATTTTCACGACAATGTTTCATATATGCCTATCAAGATTTTTAATCATCTACCTCAAGATTTAAAAGCTAATAACTCAATAACTTCTTTTAAATTTAAACTAAAACAATTTCTTATACGTAAATGTTTTTATTCCATTGACGAATTTTTTGATAATTAATTGTTGTTCTTATATTTCTGCTTATTTATTGTAGATACCTATTTTTTGTTGTAAATTTGTGTATGCAATATTTAGATTTTTTCTTTTTTTTGCTATGTATTTATATATTTTTTGTATCCTGTTATTGACAAGCCAAATGAATTTTTGTAATTATCGTGGCAAATAAAGATTATGATTATGATGTAAATTCTCCTGGTCCACTTACATAAACCATATGTCTTCTATTGGGCACTGTAAGCCTGCAAGAATGTGTCTTCACTATGCAGGAGTTATAAATATTTAATGTTTTTTTTTCTGAAATATTATTAATTTGTTGTTATATTTTATATCACCCCCGTATAATAATGCTAGTATGAAAACTAATATACTTACCGAAAATATATTGAATGATAAAGTAATATATTGCAATAAAGATACAAATTCACAAATAACAGTTTTAAATGTCAAAGAATTTCGAACGATGCAATAGAGAATTGTGGGAAATTTGCAGCAGTTCTCAAACATATGTTACCTTTTTATAGTATTTTGATATTAAAGTTTGAGAATCCCTGTAAAATCTGTAAACTCTATGAAAGGGTCAGGAAGTATTTCCAAACGCTACTAGATTGAAAACTTGTTATCACGTTTCTGTATGCAGTTTCACCCCCCTGATAAAAGATAAAGACACATATGTCATTAAAAATGACACTTCACATGTAAATGGGTTAAGCAAGCCATGTATCGAAGGCATTTTTCTAATTTCGAGGATGGAAATAATAAAAATTCTAATTAAAATATAACTAATTAAAGGTGTGAATAACAGAAGCCAGTGTTTCAAGTCAAGCAAAAAAAGTTCGTCCTATAACATTTTTTGTAAAATCAAAGATGAAGTTTTCTCCCTCTTGTAAACTCAATCCGGCGACATACTGCATACAAGCTCTAGATGGATAGTTTATCGTTATTAAATTTTTTATTCATGTGTTTTCTAGCACTTCAGCTGAAATTAATTATATAACATATTATTCTCGTTTCCAACTAATTATTAAAAAAAAGAAATTATTAAGATTAATGTGAAGTTCTAAATAAATTCTTAATAAAATTTGTTTCCCTATTACGTTGCATGTTTCAAAAATAATTCCCAAATGCACAAACAAGCAAATTAAATCGACAACCGAGCTTGCGCAATGACGAGGTTATTGCGGCCGATTGTGAAATTAAATAATTTTTATGTCATACTAGTTTCTAAAGCATCTTTTTTTCAACGATTTATAAAACAAAAAGTGAAACATTAAAATATCATTTTAAATTTCTAGGTCTTTAAAATTTTACCTTCATACTGATCCCTTTATTTATGCGACATTAAGTTGTACTTCGCCTCAGTAGCTTAATCCAAAATATCACGAGGAATGTATTTTTCCTCAATTATAGCGAATAAGAATGTTCATGAAACCAGAAAAATTCAAATTCAATCTGTCAATTTGTCAAAATTTTGCTAGGATTTTTGAACAATTGCGACTTAGCCCACTTATACAAAATTCATACTGCTATAAATTGCTGCATATTACTTTTAATAATTTAATAAATAGAAACCCGTATGACAAAATTTTGTATGCACCTCAGATGAAAAGTGTTTTAAGGTATGAGCAAGTTGTTTACGGTCGAGGCGGGTAGCCGAGGCAGTAATTATTTGTGAGTACCTTAAAGATTCACTTTTCGTCCTAGATACATAAAATACTATTAAATCACACAGTATAAGTTATATTATAATATTTTCAGTTTTGACATTACGTCATTAATCGCCTTTCACCCTTGGAGATTTGATATACATGCTTACGATTGATGACGTGCGTATCAACACGTAGAAACAGATCTTATATATTAGAATATATTTTATAGAAACCATTAAAAAATACAAAATTAAATGACGGAATGTATTAATTTAATATTATTTTCAATGTGATTGGTTATTTGCATTACGTACGAATAGTTGACTATTTGGACATACAATATGTTATATTCAGTTCGTTTCAGTTAGCTTAACCTAGTTTAATTTAATCAAATGGTACAGTGTTGATTAATGTTAATATTATTTTATATGTTAATATTTTAGCAAGTAGTCAATTGTTAGCAAATAATTTATGCCTGAATTGTAAGAATACAAATATTTAAGACAGATTATGACAGCTTTATTGCATATTCAGTATAAACGCATGTCATTTTGATTGCATAATTGGAATATCAACGTTGCAATTTTCGTATCTGGTATATGATTTCAAAATGTATAGTCGCTGGATATATATTTACCAGAAAGTAACTTTTGCAGTTTTTAAATTTTTGAAATATGTTTGAATACGGAAAATGAAAGCTAAAATAATCCACTAAAGCGGCAACTTTTGTTTTCTACTTTCTGTCCTCGTATATTTTACAATTCGTGAAAGTTCTATCTAGAATACTGTTTAATTTGTATACCAAATAATACATTATTTAGTAGTCTTCTTGATCAAATAAAAATTAGATAGTTAAACCAAAAAATATTAAAATGCAATCATTTGATTAAATTATAAATTCTTAATATCTATAATTTATTTCTGATACCGATTCACAAAAAAATATAACGCAAATATAATTTATATGAATGCACATGCTATAATATACTCGTACGATGAGCGACCTAAAATACAACAATATTTAAGTAATTATTTCACAAAAACATACCCAGCTCAATCAAAGTTACTGTTACAAGAAAAGGAGAGCAACCATTCGTGTAGTTTTGTCCTTTATCTGTTCTGCCTCTGTACGTAAATACGTCATTGTCTACGCGTAGACATTGATATTGATTACGTGATTAAAATTTGTATATTGTCTACACTCAGTAGATTTTATTGGTAATTTTGAAAATATTAAAAGTTATGAAGAAGCAGCAACACCGTAGGGCAAGGGATAGAGTGTGGAGAAGGAAAAAAGTTGTGCACCAGTCCATATGTCAAGTTCAACTTTTTAACCTCCCTTTTTTAATCGCTGACTCACTGGACTGTCAGGTTAAGATATGAGGTGTACTTCGCTAGTGCGCATGTGAAATATATAAAAAGTTTACAGTTTATATTCTCTACGGATTTTCTACATTTGACGCATTTGACGTCATTCTTTACATTGTTTACACATGTAAGTAATCTATCATAGATTACATATAGACGCACAACCCTGCTCATGAATACTTCGATTTTAATGAAAACATTAAAATGTAATTGCAACGAAGAAAATCCAAATTTTAAAAGAAGTACTAATTGCAGTATCGATAAAAGTAGTACTAAGCTAAAATTACGACTGTAAACCAACATTTGAAAGAAATCATTTTTCATGTCAATATTTGGAAGAAATATACTTTAGTGTAGCAGTCTGAAGCTAATGGCACCATTTATCCATTTCATGGCAATATTTAACGGTCCAAAGCTCTCCATTAAACTCTCCCGGTTGGTCCGAATCCTATGTTTGAAAATGCAGTGCTGTCCATCATCAACAAACGAACAAAAAACCCCGTGAAAGAATTAAGCATGTAAATTGTTCAATTACGGAAACAATCCAAACATGAAACCTTTTCCGTGTTCGATATTCACATCCGATATGCAAATGTCATAGTTCAGTGCGCATCTCTGATCCACCATTGCCGTATCTAAATGTGTGTTCCCGCCAGACTGCTAAAATATTAACACTGACTCAATGTTGCCATATTTACTAGAATAATACGAGGTAGCATAGCTTTTAAAAGGTGGTTAACTTATTTTCAAAGTCCTGCTGCCGCAGTGAATTATTTAGGAATCGAAATTGAGGGCCATTACATTTAAAAGGTTTCAAGTAAATTTCAAATTAGGTACCAACACTTCATGTTTAGTTGGAAATTTGTTGGTGCTTTTAACGAAACTAAGAAAAACAAAACTTTAAAATGTTCTATATTTTTTTTTTATTTTTACTTGCACGAAAGTTCTTAAGTTGAAAATTAAATAATGAGTTTTAAATGATTAACCACGTTTTAGGGTCTGTGGTTTTATTATTTATACGATGATAATATTTAAAAGCATTTCTCCACATTTATATTTCTAGTTCTTAAAAATCATCCATTATTAATTTAATAGTTATTTGTATACAATGTGCGCGAAATGAATGTTTAATGCACGAGGGTAAAAAATCACGAGAGCACTAATCATATTTCGCACACAAGTTGCACACATTATCTTTTCTACAACTGAATTAAATGTTTAAAAAAAATTGTGCCCAGCACATTACCTCCCGTCAGTTCTATGTATTTTGTAAAAATTCCATACAGAAAGTTTTTTGCAAAATATTCTATATTTCCAGTGAAATTATAAAACAAACATACTGCGAGCCCAAACTCTTATAAAACCGATGAAAATGGTGAGATATATGCACAAATTTCTTTCAATTCGTGTAAAATATAGATTTTAAGCTTGCCAAAACTGATTATGTTATTCAAGTATTCCGCCATTTAATATTGGGTTACAACGCCATTATTAGTAATAATAATAATAATAATAATAATAATAATAATAATAGTAATAATAATAATAATAATAATAATAATAATAATAATAATAATAATAATAATAATAATAATAATAATAATAATAATAATAATAATAATAATAATAATAATAATAATAATAATAATAATAATAATATTTACTTTATTGAGTAAAAAAAGTTCTCACTGGCGAGGTTCAGCCAAGGCTGTTCTTCCACCTAACCAGCATATTACAAAGAAAAACATATGTAGAAAAATATCAAATATATAGACCAATTAACAGATGCATATAAGAACTGAAATAGTATATAAAGACAAAATTAATTGAAGACAATATAAATACAAAAATAATAATAATATCAGGTTTAATTCTGTTAAGCCTAGCACATTTTCATTTGAGTCTTGTTCTACATGTATTGCAAGGTAAATTTTACTTTATGCACTGGATTTTTACGAAGTTTTCATTGTGCTAAAAGTAAAGGGTCGCAGAACAAGCTAAATCTGGATTAGAAGATGACTCTTAAAATGCCGATCAAACTATTATGAACAGTCATTTGGCCCAGAGTTTTTAAAAGTATTAAGTCTAATTTTGTACAAATTTCTAAGCATTTGTGTAGATTTTATAATTTGTCGAAACTGTAAACTAGCCGAATTATTATGAGTTTGGACTCTCAGTGTCTGTTGCACTTAACACTGACATCTGTCAATCAGAATTTTCTTAATATAGTATCTAGCTGTTTCCATGGTTATAGCGTAGCTAACTGCTTTATGATATTTAATTTCTTTATAATTATTTAACTCTAAATCAATTGAATATGAAGCATAAAATGCAATCAAATCGTATAAAGAATAAAATTTTCTTTAATATTTATAATAACATTAAATTTGAAAAATGTTATTTAACAGTGTTTTTTCAAGAAAAACTGTTAAAATCTTTCGGTTGACCTATTGCAACCAAAACCTAATCACGTCTGCATATGAATATAAGGGAGAGGAATACGAAAAAATTGTAATTTTATGAATTGTAGTAGAGTTATCGGATCCAAAAGAATCGTCACAAACATACACACACGCAAAAATAGTAAAATTGTATACTGGGGACCCTAAAACGTGCTTATTCATTGAAAATTCACCACCAATTTCTTTAACGAAAGACAATACATTCCTCACATAAAGGTGACGGAAGGTAAAAAATGTTTTACCATATATGTTTACAAGCTTTAATTAAAAATTCATCCTGGTATAATATATATAACATTTTTTCTACACTAGTGTCTTTATGAATCTATAAACGCACTGTTTTTGGCACTTTTCTTTTCCTAGAGGTGATATGACTTATGACTGCTTATAAAACTGATAGACGGATGACATATAACCTCAAATTGTTGTCAGCCAACAATGAATTTTCATCTGTGTGAAGTTAAAAATTTTAGCGGAAGCGCTATCAATATAACTGATAAAAAGCACCAAGCCATATTTTTGACGAGTTGGATTTTTTTTAAATCTCTTAAAATTATAAAATTACTTCAATAGAAAAATAGTATAAAAAGGTTTGATAAGGCCTGTTATCGCACTCATCCTATGTAAAACATGGACTCACACGTTAACAGATTTCCTTATGAAATTTGTGTTTTGATGTATTATAATCAACTGTCATAAGATACGTACATTTTGCGCGTATCCATAGATATAAAATACCACTCATATTCCATGTTTTAAAAGCAACATTTTATTTTCTGACACTTATATCATACACATATACAGACACTATTTTTTAAATTTAAATTTATATTTCTAATAATTTTTTTGACATTTTATCAAAAATATCGATTTTTTGTTCCATTCGTCGCTATCAAGGTAACTAATTCACTTTTAGAACTAATGTTAAAAGTAACAATGATGAAAATATAAAATTTTGACTCGATGTTTTTATGAAGAATGTACATAGAGGCGAATGTAAAAAGTTGTTTTTATGAGGACGAGTAGGTAAGAAGGAATTATGGTTTCTGGAGTTGAATGCTGAAACACGAAATTTAACTAAATTTAAATTTAAGGGATCATCATTTAATTGTTTAATAGTTTAAATAAATGTATTAATTCAATATTCATATATGTTGATGTCGGGGGTACACATTATTCTATTTAAAATATATATAGCGCAAAAATTTCTTTTGAATAGATTCTAATAAATTAATATTCGTAGCATACAACGGATTCCAAACTATTGAGCAATACTCAAGTTTGAAACGTACGAAAGCATAATAGTGTAACTATTGGATCAATGGTGGTAAAATGCTTTGAGTTTCGTATAATAAATTCGAAGCACTGGAAGTAATACTTTTTATGTGAGCATTGAAACTTAATTTTGTTTAAGTTTTAGTTTTCTTGTAAATGATATAGTTTTATATTTTGTAATATTCAGTTGCAATTTATTTTTTTCATACAATTCAAGTAGTTTATTAAGATCGTTTTGAAGAGAATCACAGTCTGCGGTATCTGAAACAGAGCGGAAAATCTTAAATCATCTGCATATAAAAATTTGTGATTTGAAATAGAAACCGGCAAATCATTAATAAACAGGATAAACAGAAGTGGGGCAAAATTGGAGCCTTGTGGTACTCCCGAAAAGCAATAAAAGGGAATGAATCATAATCGAGATAATGAACGCAGATATATATGTATATATATATATATATATATATATATATATATATATATATATATATATATATATATATATATATATATATATATATATAGATATATATATATATATATATATATATATATATATATATATATATATATATATATATATATATATATATACTTCTCTGTCTAATACACAAAATAAGAACTACGGGTTATCCACAATATTTAATTAATAAATTAAAATTTAAGAATAACTTATATACTCTAAGAGGCAACGAGGTATACGCTGTGCCTTCTTTTAATAAGGTAAAATATGAAAACTCATTTTCTTATTTGGCTCCTACACTTTATAATTCGTTACCATATAAGCTTAGAGAATGTTCTTATGACTCCTTTAAAAATAACGTGAAAGAGGTACTCCGTACCTTAAAATAATTACTCTTATTTTTGCCCTAAATTTTTTTTTCTATTTTTGAATTTGCTTAACTTTATGGTTTGATCTTCTACAGCTTTTATATATTTATGTACATTTTTGCTTAAATTAATAATTAGTTTAGTATATATTGATTTAGTTTATTCTTTGTAATACTACATTACTAAAATTATTGTAAGAATTTTTGAACCTTTATTTTTGTAACTGTTTTTGTAATATTTTTCTGTGTAATCTTTTAGTTAGGTGGTAGAACAGCCTTGGCTGAACCTCGCCTTTGACGTTTGTCAATAAAGTTATTTATTATTATTATTATTATTATTATTATTATTATTATTATTATTATTATTATTATTATTATTATTATTATTATTATTATTATTATTATTATTATTATTATTATTATTATTATTATTATTATTATTATTATTATTATTATTATTATTATTATTATTATTATTATTATTATTATTATTATTATTATTATTATTATTATTATTATTATTATTATTATTATTATTATTATTATTATTATTATTATTATTATTATTATTATTATTATTATTATTATTATTATTATTATTATTATTATTATTATTATTATTATTATTATTATTATTATTATTATTATTATTATTATTATTATTATTATTATTATTATTATTATTATTATTATTATTATTATTATTATTATTATTATTATTATTTGGAGAGGTAAAATAACGGAGATTCAGTCCTTGGTTAAAATTTTTTTATTTAAAAAACAATACCGACGTTTCGGTCACAAATAGACCATCCTCAGGGTTCTGTTAAAATGAGGATGGTCTATTTGTGACCGAAACGTCGGTATTGTTTTTTAAATAAAAAAATTTTAACCAAGGACAGAATCTCCGTTATTTTACCTCTCCAAATCATCATTACCAGTCGATTAAAACTTATTGCAACATTATTATTATTATTAATATATATATATATATATATATATATATATATATATATATATATATATATATATATATATATTAAAATTATACCCATTTATTGATGTTAAAAATACATTTTTACAATTTAAAATGTTCTATGCTTGAATTTGGGAACGTGCGCGATTATGGTTACGTAAATTATAAAATATTGACAAATATCGCAGACTGCACAAATATCAATATTTTTGACAGTAATAAAAAATAGTAGATTGTGTTACTAGGATTAAAAGTAAGATTTATTTGATGAGCAATTATTTTCCCTAAAATACCTACTTTTATGTGGTACTAGAATAATTAATGGGGGTCAAATATCTCGGTTTTGTCGATTTTTAGTCAGATTTTGGATTTCGTCTGCCGTCTGAAATACATATTTTTAGGTGGTATTAGAATTAATAGGATTTAAATAACTCGATTTTTTAGGATTTGATATCTCTTTTGTTTGGCCGCCATTTTTTTACGACCATATATAGTTAGTAAAGCAATAAATTTTTATTCTACTGTATCGATACATTTCATAAACCACCTTAAAATTTGGGGTCAAATAACTCAAGCATTTTGTCACGGGCTCTTGGACAATCTAACAAGTTTCTTCCATATTATAAAAAGTAGAAATACAAGATTTTAAACACACATACACATAGATATTATCGATAAAATGTTTAAAAGGATTGTAGGGACCTTAAAACTTGCTTATTTAACAAAATCTCAACATGTGATTTTCAGTACGATTCCTATATCTCCGTTACCAAAGGTAGCGAGGTGTAAAGATTAGCACACGAGATTCTGGCCAAATGTACTAAATATTTACTCATATCTATATTTACTTGTACCATAAATTACAATTTTTCAGAAAAAGGCCGAAATGATATTAAAATTTTGTCTGAAATTTCAATGAACTTGCTCTAGCAATTCAAATGAAGCTCTCTAATGTTTGTATTTCTTATGAAACAATAATTTAATACAGTTTACCAGAAACTTTGTCCAATAACTTTTCAAATGAAAAAGACAAAAATTGTCAATTTGTTTATTCTAAATATTTATATAAGTATAAACTTTAATTACAGATAAATAATTGGGGTTGCAGTCTGGTGAAAAAAATGTTTATTAGGATCTATTTAACATTCCGACGTTTCGGTTCCAATGAACCATCATCAGGGATAGTTAATGTACTAACGTAACTATCCCTGATGATGGTTCATTTGGAACCGAAATGTTAAATAGATCCTAATAAACATTTTTTTTACCAGACTGCAACTCCAATTATTTATCTGTAACCTTTATATCATACCAACAGTCAAGAAATACTATATTTAATTAACTCTTAAATTTATATTAACGTATAGGGTATATCTATAGCTCACAGAAAACCTATACATCAGTGTTTTATAGATTTCATTAAAATGTTATTCTGTATTTATGATCAACTGTATGACCGAACTAAAATAGACACCTCTAAGGTACTTATAGAATTCTATAACGTGTAGATTTGCAATTTTTCTATAAAGTTTTTGTCCAAGTCTCTAGAGAAACGCATATTATAGACGTTATGGAAATGCCTAAGAATATCAACATTAATTTCCATATAGCGGTTTGAATATTAACTAGAGAAATAGTTAGAAGATAGGTTGTTATTATTATACATAAGTCTTACTCATTTTAATACCAACTTGGTACATTATGATCCTAATCGTAAATAATTGCACCTCAGTTAAACTCGAACATTTTTATCCGTAGTGAAGGTTTTAAGATATATTGACAATTATTGTAAAATATTCCATCTTATTCAAAGGATATTTCATGTTTAGTGCAAAAATAAAAATGAAATGTTTATTTATTAAACTTGAAATTAATAATGAAATGAAGAGAGGTAATTAGTCACATGAGAATTATTTCAATATACAATTCCCAATAGTGCATTAACAAAACAAACCATCGACATTGTTTTAAACGGCATCGACAATCCAGAGTAAATGGAAAAAGTGATTTATCTAAAACTGTACGATACAAAAAGAAAAAGAATGTTAACTGTACAAAAAATGTAGGTGCTTGACCGTATATATCACCCCGTTAATTCTTCCTGTAAAAAATGCTAGACAAAAGTGAGCTCTCTCTCAACCGAATGAGTTAAATTTCATTTCGCAATGTAATTAGTTTCACAGCAGCAATAAACCATCGAACGTTTTAATCAAACATTCAAGGAAAGGCAATAAATCCTATGCAAAAACTGCTACATCTCCCTTTATGATATCGATTTGCTTCGAATATAAATTCCAGTTCGGCAATGTACATGCTGCACCAACTTTACACATCAAATTTGTTTCGGAAACATTGAAATTACGTTGTCAATGACGACATGAAAAAGAATTGTCATTGTTACAGTACAATCGCTTGTTTTTGAAATGTTTGATTTGTTTGTATCATCATCGTTGATATATTCAGTCAAATGAAACAAATAGTATAAATTTGTATGGCAAATTCTAGCTTTTATTCATTCGTTCGAAAATGGTTTTACATTAGTCAAAGCCGGATATTAACATTTCCCGCCTCGAAACTCATTAATGTCTTGAACTTTATTCATTATAAAAGGTATCATTATATTGATAATAATGTTTTACATTAGGAAGTAGAATCTTAATTTAACGGTATAATTGAGTAAAAGGGTGTATTATAATATTAATTTTATATTATAATACGCAATTTAATTTATTAAATTCATAAAAGAACATTAAAAGAAAAAACAACGAAAGAGACGTAAATTAAATTTTATAATGTTATTGTGTTTTGAACCTTAACATATGGGTTTAATGTTGGACATCTAGAAAGAAAGATCTACGACAAATTGAAACTACAGAAATAACATTATTGAGCTTTAAATGCTATTACTCTTCCTGACAGGTATCTAATCCCACATATACTGGATTTTACAGCTACTTTACATGGTGAAACCATATTTTTAAATTAGACTTAGTTAAAGCCTATAATCAATTACTGATGGACGAAGAATATATTTCTAAAACTGAAATAATTACCCCATTCAGTTTATTCGAATATCTTGTCATGCCATTTGGCTTACGAAGCGGCGCCCAAACTTTTCAACGTTTTATTAATGAGGTTACAAGATGTTTAGATTTCTGTTTTGCTTATATAGATGGCATTTTAATAGCTAGTGAATATCGCGAAATACATTTACAACATTTAAAAACAATTTTTGACAGACTTAAAAATTATGACATTTTAATCAATAAAAATAAATGTCAATTTTGTGTCAATGCAATCGAATTTTTAGGACATAAAATTTCTTGAAACGGAATACAACCACTTAAAGGTAAAATTAATACTATTTTAAATTTTCCTTACCTACTTCTCAACGGAAGTTAAGAGAATTTTTAGGATTAATCAGTTTTTATCACAGTCTTACTTCAAACTGTGCAAACCAATAAACACTCTTTTAAATAATAAACCATATAGTTCTAAAGAAATTTCATGGTCAAAAGAAGCAAGATATGCCTTTAATCAAACTAAAAAC
The DNA here is from genome assembly GCA_951394225.1 of Harpalus rufipes. Taxonomy (NCBI): domain Eukaryota; kingdom Metazoa; phylum Arthropoda; class Insecta; order Coleoptera; family Carabidae; genus Harpalus; species Harpalus rufipes. The sequence continues at coordinate 32,369,194 of OX596280.1, read as the reverse complement.
AAAATAGCAAATACTATGACACTTTCTTTTCCAAAACACAATGCTCAAACATCCATTATGGTCGATGTCTCTGATACTGGTATTGGAGCTACTTTACAAAAATTTATAAACAATAACTGGGTAACTTTAGCATTTTAATCTAGAGTTTTATCTTCAAATGAAAAGAAATACAGCACCTTTGGACGAAAGTTATTAGCAATATACCCAATTGTCAAAAAAATTCGTTATTTTATTGAAGGTAGAAATTTTACAATTTTTACAGATCACAAACGTTTAACTTTTATTTAAAAAAAATATCAGACACATATTCACCACGAGAAATCAGTCATTTATATTTTATACTTCAGTTTACAAATGACATCAAACATGTCTCAGGCAAAGACAATCCGGTTGCTGACGCACTATCTGGAATCCATGCTTCACATTTAAATAACAAAATTAATTATACTGACAGCTTCTGCCCAACAAAACGATAACCAACTAAAACTATTGCCAAATAAACCAAATTACATTTCCAAGACCTTAAAATTCCAAATTATAACCTGATCTTGACATGTGACGTTTCAACAGGAACTGAGACTATATATTCCACAACAATTTCGTCAACAAGTATTTAATCAGTTACATTCTCTTTCTTACCCTGGAATTAAAGCATCTATTAAACTAATTACCTGTGAATTAGTTTGGCTTAACATGAACAAAGATATTCAAAATTGGACAAAAAATTGCTTAACCTGTCAATCCTCTAAAATATCTAAACATACCAAAACTTTAGTTATTCCTTGTTCTAAAGCTAATTCTTGTTCAAACGGATATTCTAACTTATTAACTTGTATAGAGCACTACACACGTTGGCCAGAAGTCATACCTGTCAACGATTGCACTGCAGAAACAGTATCTAAAGCTTTTATTGCTAACTGCGCTAACTGGGTATCTAAATTTGGCTGTCCATCCGTCATTACAACAGATAGAGAAAGCCAATTTGAATCCGCCTCTAGCTTCACTAGGCTTACGTACAATATACAAAACCTATTAAATGTAGTGCTGCTGAACTTGTTTACGGAACTTTTCTACGTGTTCAAAAGTATCACCAGATTCAGAAATGCCATTTTGTTTTTAATAACTCAAAAATCGTATTAACAAATTTTCATTCGCCTTTCCCAAAATTAATTCACAAATATCTTACATAAACCCAGACCTTTTTCGTACCTCTCATGTTTATGTAAAACACGGTGCTATAAGTCCTTCCTTACAACAACCTTACGATGGACCATATAAAGTTATAAAACGCGACAATGTTTTTTAAAATTATTATAAACAATAATTTAGAAACAGTTTTCATTGATCGCTTAAAACCAACATATATTCTTTCACAATGATATCTGGGAACATTTATTTATTCCCGCCCATAGCTTTCTTCTACGGGGAGAATAATCGGCATCTAGCCGCTTGTTTGTATATTTTTATAATATGATTATATTTGGCGTTGAATCGTCAAGGATTTTTATATTGATTATTAAGATTCTAATGTTTTATAATATTAGATAACAAGTTGTAATTTTTGTATGATCAGTGTTTTTTGAATTAAAGTATATTACCGTTTTATATTTTGTGTCCTCTCTTATTTTCTCTTCAATTTCAACAGATATGTCAAACAGTGTATACAATTAGATACAATATCAATACGCCAGCATAAAAGAAGAATTAATAATACATGGGAGTGAAGCACAGTACATAATAAAGAGAAGTATTTCGACGTAGCGGTCAAGTGTATCGCCAGAACGCAGGCAGTTGTGTGCGAGAGAGACAGAGGAAGGTGGCTATCATCCGTGCGCTACCTGCGTTAACTGAATAAAAATAATTCATTAATACTTATATAATTATATATATTATTATATATTAAATTATTTTAATAATAATTTTTATGCTGTAGACATATTTTCAAGTTGATCAATTTTATTTAATATGTCTTAATCATTTAACTGTTTGATTTTCTGTCGTGCAGCTTTTAGTTCATAAATTATTTTATGCTTAATTTTTAGCCTTTTCTGCACTTATCTCATACTGTCTAATCGTCTGCGCACTAACCGATTCTTAGAAACTGTATTTATTTTAAGTTTGTTTTTGAAATTTACGGTTGCTTTTTTAGATTTCTTACAAAATGTACAATTAGATTTATTGTTGCTACTTTCAGACAGAAATACAATCTTCCAACAAATATGGACAACTAACGTGTCTCCACACTTATAGGCAGTGATCTCTGACATATTTAATTGGACTGAAATTTGTAGGACTTTCAGCTATACCAATTCCACCGTAGAAAACGGCGGTATTATGTAATTTATTTACAATATCTTGTATTTCTTCTATGTTAGAGGGGTTTTCAGATTTACCATAAATTATTAAGTGATCAAATATATAAATGTTCATCGTATTTGGAGTTAATACAATTTTTCTTTTTATAACTGTTTCACCAAATTTTAAAGCAGTCATTTCATAAATAAAAATTATTTTATCTGTGTTCCAAGATAAACAATGCATGGCCCATGACTTGGATGGTAAATCAAGTAAATTAGGTACAGAAGCAAGTTGATCTACAATTGTCTCTAGATCCACATTATTATTTACTACATCACAAGCCAAAGAAATTTTTGGACAATAAAATAATATTACTTTAAATTTAAATTAAACTAACTTGTTTCTGGTTCAATTATTTCTCTTTTTTGTCAATTAAAGCATGTCGATGTAGTGAACGCCGCTGTTTTATGTCTTTTGACAAATATTTTGGGCAATTCGGGAATATTGTTGGTATTGCATCCTGCGATAACCTTGGGTATGCTAGTGAATACTTAAAAAATTGTATAAATATTTAAGAAAGATTTTGAAAATACGTATATGAATTATGCTTACTTAATACGTTTCAGTTGTTACTTCCTTAAAAATATACTGAGGTTGAAAATGCTTTTCACAAATATAGTCTTTCGATGTTAATATTTTATCTTTTCGTGGTATTTACAATTGGGAGCTCTTACCCATTTTTATTAGTTTATTATAATGCTACTGTTAACACCATTAATAAAGAAGAACTTGAAATCGTGAAAATAATATAGGAAAACTCGATAGCAACACAGTAAGCGAACGGAATGCATAGACACCGTTTTCTGTCTTTCACTATCCTTCTCTCTCGCACAATTGTCTACGGACGAGCGACGCTCATCGCCGCTTGCAGTCGGCTGGGTTACAATACCTGTATGTATCTTCTACCGTGGAGTGAAGTAACGACGCGTCGCCCAGCGACGCGGCAATGTATGCCTACCGTTACGTAAAACCGTCGGCAATATAAAAATGCGTATAATCATCAATATAAAAAATTATGTGCCCAAATTTGTGATGTATGGGGCCAAATTAGATAGCTGCATACATATATTAACTAAATATTTTAATAAACTATTAAATAGTTTAATAATATATCCTCCATCTACTTATAAATATAATAGAGAAATACAACAACCCTACGGGTTGGACAGTGATTTTATTGTATTTGGGTAGTTAACAGGGCCCCTAGCGTCCTTTTTAAATATATTTTGAAGAGTTACAAATAAACAGTTTTTAATAATAAATTATTTCATCCGCGAAGAATATAATTCTGACGATTAAGGGTAACTGACAAACCCCTACGGGTTAACCAGCAATTCTATTGTGCTGGGGTGGTGAACAGGACCCCTAGCTTTATTTCTACACTAATTTCAGAGTGTTACAAATAAACAATTGTTAATAATAAATTATCATCCGTGAGGAATATAATTCTGACGATTAATAGTAACTGACAACACCCCGACGGGTTAGCGAGCAATTCTATTGCGCTAGGGTAGTGAACAAAACCCTTAACTTCATTTCTAAACAAATTTCAGAGTGTTACAAATAAACAATTGTTAATAATAAATTATTTCATCCGTGAAGAATATAATTCTGAAGGTTAAGGGTAACTGACAGCACCCCTACGGGATAGCCAGCAATTCTATTGTGCTGGGGTGGTGAACAGGACCCCTGGCTTCAGTTCTAAATAAATTTCAAAGTGTTACAAATAAACAATTTTTAATAATAAATTATTTCATCAGCGAAAGATATAATTCTGACGATTAATGGTAACTGACAACACCCCTACGGGTTAGCAAGCAATTCTATTGCCCTAGGGTGGTGAACAATACCCTTAGCTCCATTTCTAAACAAATTTCAGAGTGTTACAAATAAACAATTGTTAATAATAAATTATTTCATCCGTGAAGAATATAATTCTGACGATTAAGGGTAACTGACAACACCACTACGGATTAGCGAGCAATTCTATTGCCCTAGGATGGTGAACAGAACCACTAGCTTCATTTCTAAACAAATTTCAGAGTGTTACAAATAAACAATTGTTAATAATAAATTATCATCCGTGAGGAATATAATTCTGACGATTAAGGGTAACTGACAACTCCCCTACGGGTTTGTGAGCAATTCTATTGCCCTAGGGTGGTGAATATGACCCCTTAATCGTCAGAATTATATTCTTCACGGATGAAATAATTTATTATTAACAATTGTTTATTTGTAACACTCTGAAATTTGTTTAGAAATGAAGCTAAGGGTCCTGTTCACCACCCCAGGGCAATAGAAGTGCTCGCTAATCCAATACAATAAAATCACTGTCCAACCCGTAGGGTTATTGTATTTCCCTATTATATTTATAAGTAGATGGAGGATATATTATTAAACTATTTAATAGTTTATTAAAATATTTAGTCAATATATGTATGCAGCTATCTAATTTGGCCCCATACATCACAAATTTGGGCACATAATTTTTTATATTGATGATTATACGCATTTTTATATCGCCGACGGTTTTACGTAACGGTAGACATACATTGCCGCGTCGCTGGGCGACGCGTCGCTACTTCACTCCCATTAATAATACAATCTTTGTCAGAAATTCAAACATATAAACAAATCTGAAAAGCCCATATAGGTAAAATACATGCCAGATGAAAGAACTATGTATGTATGTATGTATATTGTTTCAGGATTTTAAATCCTTACAGGTAATATATCCCTAGGATGGTCTTACACACAACATCTATTCAATTTTTTACAATTGCCCCGAAATGTTCCTTGCGTAGATGTCATGTGTGTTGCCCACCCGAGCAAGCCCTTGTTACAACCACCAGCCGATGCCATATAGCTTAGTGATTGCCGAGTTAATTGTTTCCCAACTTGGAAAGGTAACGGGAGTAGATACCGATCAAGATCAGTTGCGAAAAATTCGACCTGACCCGGATTCGAACCCAGGACCTCTGAGTCCAGAGGCTAGCACTCTACCACTGTGCTATCCCGCCGTTTTTCAGATGAAAGAACTATAAACCACGCCTAGGCAACGTTGTGTTCTCCCTGTACTTAGGTAGTACAATCAGTACCCTGTAATCCATTTCTGGGTCTGTTAATCGCTTTTATTTGCATTCAGTAATAATAATATCTAAGAACTGTTGAAGACGCTTACCATAAATAAATATAAATATATTATCACGGCTTTATTACCCATTGCCATTTTTGAGTGTGCATATCTGCTTTTATTTGTATATTTTGGTAATAACGATGTACAGGGTTAAAGTTGTTGTGAGGGTTACTTTTATACTTTTGTTTGACGTTGCTAGGAATCGAACCCAAGCCGTCTAAATCACAACCGGTCACCTAATGTACACAATCACGTGACCCATTTTTATTTCTTCAAGTAATATTGAAAACGGGTGTATTAATTATTAAAGTTTTGACTCGAAAATTGTGACGCCAGCATTACTGCGACATAAGAAAGTACAGACACACTTAACTGTTCAAATCCGATATAAACTTCGGTGTATAGATTTCACTCGTTACATACTGTATTATAAAAGTTTAAAAAATCTGATGTGGCCAGCATAATACCTCACACCATTTAATTTTTATTAATTTAAATACCTACGAGTACATATTTACTAATGCTGGAAACTCTATCATGTTCCTTCGCATTCATAGAATATAACTATAACTATTGTTTTATTTACTATTTTCCTTTTAAAAGTTACCATTATTAATTTGAAATAAGTTTTTTGACAGTGGCATTTATCTGTAAGTTACATAGGTACGTTTGTAATCTGAAAAGGCTTGACCTTTTCAATTTAACAACTATATCTTTCTATCTCTGCACATACTAAATAAAATGGCGCCTGGACCTGCCAGCTGCGCTGTCGAACGAAACGTCAAAAGTATTATAGTCTAAAATACCTGTATTCTCGGTGAAAATTTACATCGTTTGACATATTAGCTTCAATAAAAGTTTTTGTAACTAAAGTTCTCAAAGACTTTCCTCACATTTTACGTTTAAATTTGGAAAACAAACGCCATGGATTCCATACGACGAGCACGTAACCATGACTCCCGCCATTTGTTGGCTTACTATGTGCAGATCCCATTACGCATATTATCTATCACTTTATATTGAAAAGGTCTATTGTGTTTATCTTTAAAACATAGGCTCCGGGGTTTATAAAATAGATTTTTTTAAATTTATCTATTAAATAATATATAAAAAAGTATTAATGCAAACAGGTAGGAAATTCAATAATCATAACCTAAACCGTGTAAAATAACATTTGATTTTTTTTTCTAAGAAAAACTATTTAGAGTGCGCGCACATGCACACACATACATACACGCGCGCACACGCATACGTATCCACACAAACGCGCGTGCGCACTAACATAGAGACACAAACACATAAACACACACGCGCACCCACGCACACACATACACACACACACACATACAAATACACACACGAACACCCATATATACACACATACACACGCGCGGGCGAGCCTTCTACGATTTACCTATTAAGAAATACATTAAATATTGTAAAATAGTTATTTTAGAAATAACTTTTCTTCTATTCAACGATTTTTTACAAAACTATTTGTTTTGTTTATCAAATGTCAATCTCAAATCCATCTTTCTATTGCAATGAATTAAACTGTTGAAATACAATACAATTTATAATTACATATTTTTTTACGGTTGCACAAATAATATTGTGTGCACCTTGTCCGTGAAATCCTCTAGCGCCCTCGAGATTGGCTTGCCTCGGCCAAAATAGCCTCAGCGACAATGTTTCTCTCAGAACGCTAAAGACAAATTTTGTGGCCTTGATATACAAATAACTATTATAGAAACTGATTATGTATCACAATTTATAAATTAGTAGATAATAAAATATTTTAGTATTCTAATGGTTACAATAAATTTTTAATTTTGTTATTTGTGATTATTGCAATTGATATATTGTATACAAATTACTATTTTAATGCATGAAAATTATTTTTTATTAAAGCATTTTATAATATATCCGTTTTACTCGTAGATTATATTGTTCTGAATATGGTCTAATATACATATATTTAGTATTACAGCTCTGTGGACAATATTCTGGCATTTAATTATTTCAAATTCATTTCATGCTAATAGAATATATCCAGTATAAATAGTAATTCTAGATAATTTTTTTAATGTTAATTAGCAAATATTTGAAAATAATTTACAATATGCAAAATGAAATAAATATTGAGGTAAATTCGTGTGAATTAATTTATGTACTATTAATATAAAATAAAAATTCAATTTAAAAGAGTAAATATACTGAACTCTACTTTCCATTTATTAGTTTAACATATCAATAATAATAAAATATGCCGAAATTAAATACAGCATTAAAAACATAAGCGGTAGATTTTCAATGTATACACATTTACAGCTATCAGAAGTTTAAACTTGTTCAGACGTCAGACTCAGTTGTTTAGAATAAGTGGTGTGGTGATGAGAGTGAATAATAAATTTAAACACCTCATGTATTTTTTTAAAAGTGTTATTTGTTATTTTGCATTTGTGATTAAAATAACTTTTGTTAAGTAAATTGTTAGTGAAATTGTAAATGTGCGTAATTACCTGTAAATTTGGTATGAACATAATACAGTTTTTATACTACAATAGTAGTGTTTTGTTTTAAATGCAAGTTAGTCAATGAAGAAATACTTCAACAAAAATAAAATAGTGTAAGTTTAAAATTACTTTACAATTTACTAAATATTTTGTGGAAGGTACTAAGTTCGACAATAAAAAAAATATTACCTATAAACGTACGAAAATTGTACGCGGGCCATAGACGTTTAACATGAGAATATCGGTTTTCTTTGCGCGTTACTTCCTAAATTATCTCAGAAAAAATATTTCAAATAAAAGTAAAGCCCTAAATTATCTCAGAAAAAATATTTCAAATAAAAGTAAAGCATAAAGTTTTGCATATTAATTAGTATACAAAATTCATTTCGTATATTTTATAACTACAATAATTAGATATTAAAATTTCGAAACTTATAATTTATTAGTGTTAGCTATTGAATTAAAATAAAAATATAAATAAAAGTGTAATATTTTATGTGACGAAGAGCTATTTAATTTTTATTATATTACTGAGGTTTTTTAATATAATATACAAGCCTAAACTCATATTAGTTCGGCCGGTTAACATTTTCAACAAACAAATTATAAAACCTACACAAATGGTGAGAAATTTCTACAAATTTCTTTGGAATAGTTCACAATATAGATTTGAAACAAAAAAAAACTGAATGTTATCCAATTATTCCGCCATTTAATATTAGTTTATACCCGTATCACTTTTATTAGCAATACCAGCTTTAATTCTATTAGGCATTGTATCTCTAAGCCCTGCCTATTTTCCTGTGAGTATTTACCCATACGTCTTGCAAGGCAGATTTTTCTGTGCGCACGGGATTTTTACGAAGTTGCTTTTCATTGTGCAAAAGTATAGGGTATGCTAGAAATCGTATATCCATATTTTAGTGGTCCCTAGAATCAGATTTTAATTTTTTTACGGTGATGTCCGTGTGTAAGTGTGTGTGTATGGGTGTATCTGTGTGTGTGGATGTTGGAAGAACGATTCCTTGAATACTACAAGACTTAATACCAGTTTAATTGCATATTCCTCAATTTAACGTTTATGGGAAGAGCTTAAAAGATTTGATAACAATTGGACAACCAGAAATGGTAGTTTCTAAAAAAAATTTCTAAATATTATTTTTTGAAAATTTGTCATTACAAATAATAAAGATAAATTATTAATCTGACAGATTCAATAAACTTAAATAAAAAATCTGTTGTGGCCAGCACAATACCTCTCGCCACTTACTTTTTTGGTTACATAAGTATATAACAGTCATGTTACATTGTTGGCCTTAACAAGCAGATGTGGGGGCCCGTTTCAGAATGATAATTAGTAATTATGTACATGGATATCACTTGTCAATGTTCATTTAAAACTTCAAGTTTTTCTAAATACACGTAGTTAATTTGTCACCAGGAGTGTGGAATTTACTTGTCTTGGAAAATAAACCACATGGAATTGGAAAATCACTAAATTTAGAATGGTAAATTATGATACTTGACATCTATATACATAATTACTAGCTATCATTCTGTCATGGGCCCCCATATCTGCTAGTCAGGGCGAACAAAATCACATGACTGCTCGCGCCCTATTGTATTTAACATTTCTTGTATACTACACTCTACACCAAAAATTCTACTTACATATATCTATTTCTTATATTTAGATTGATTAATTTTAATTTCATTTTTTGAAGAAATTTTGTCCTCTTCTAATTTTTCGAAATGTTTTCAATTCATTGTCAGGATTGACAGTATTTTTGAAGGATATATGTTATGTATTTATTAATACATTAAGAAATAATATAATGTATGTACTTCCCAGAAAAAGTCTTCAGTAATGTCTCCGTATTTCTGACACTGACATTTATCTGTCAGTTACATGCAATTTAAATTTGCAACTATTTTCCATGGCATTCTTTCGGCTGTAAAATTTATTACAACAGATTATTTTATATATTATACTTCTTTTATCTCTAAATCTATGGAATATATAATAAAATATTTAAATGTATCAGATAGAGAATTTAATTTTCTTTAATATTACCACGAAAAATTTTCAAAAAATAATATTTAGAATATTTTTTTTCAAGAATCTTCTACTTCCGGTCGTCCAATTATTACCAAAACCTTTTCAGATCTTCCCATGAATGTCCGATTGGGAAATACGTTGTTAAACAAATTTTAAGTCTTATAGTTTTTGAGTAATCGTCCTTCCAACATCCTACATACATACACACACACACACATACATCCACACACACACACACACACACACACACACACACACACACACACACACACACACACACACACACACACACACACACACACACACACACACACACACACACACACACACACACACACACACACACACACACACACACACACACACACACACACACACACACACACACACACACACACACACACACACACACACACACACACACACACACACACACACACACACACACACACACACACACACACACACACACACACACACACACACACACACACACACACACACACACACACACACACACACACACACACACACACACACACACACACACACACACACACACACACACACACACACACACACACACACACACACACACACACACACACACACACACACACACACACACACACACACACACACACACACACACACACACACACACACACACACACACACACACACACACACACACACACACACACACACACACACACACACACACACACACACACACACACACACACACACACACACACACACACACACACACACACACACACACACACACACACACACACACACACACACACACACACACACACACACACACACACACACACACACACACACACACACACACACACACACACACACACACACACACACACACACACACACACACACACACACACACACACACACACACACACACACACACACACACACACACACACACACACACACACACACACACACACACACACACACACACACACACACACACACACACACACACACACACACACACACACACACACACACACACACACACACACACACACACACACACACACACACACACACACACACACACACACACACACACACACACACACACACACACACACACACACACACACACACACACACACACACACACACACACACACACACACACACACACACACACACACACACACACACACACACACACACACACACACACACACACACACACACACACACACACACACACACACACACACACACACACACACACACACACACACACACACACACACACACACACACACACACACACACACACACACACACACACACACACACACACACACACACACACACACACACACACACACACACACACACACACACACACACACACACACACACACACACACACACACACACACACACACACACACACACACACACACACACACACACACACACACACACACACACACACACACACACACACACACACACACACACACACACACACACACACACACACACACACACACACACACACACACACACACACACACACACACACACACACACACACACACACAGCGAGAGGTAAAAATGGAATTGGTGAGAAGCAATGTGATTATGACATTGTAATTTTTAAATCATTCTCTTGTGATTAATTGGGGATATATCCGTCATGGAAGATTTTCGGGTTAAAATCCTACAAAAACGAGAAACAAAGGCGCTAAATTCAAATATAGGGTCAATTTACTGTGTTAAATCTCTGGGTGTTATACTAACTTCTGTGTAACTGGCAAAAATGAAAATTTAACTTGACCTGTCGTGTAATATGAAAATATATTTTTTTTGCCTCCAAACCGTGAAAATTTATTATCAGCCTGTTTCGTTTAAATTTTATTTACGTATAAATTTTAATTTTGTGCACGGACACTAAACAGCTTCATTTGGAGAAAGTGAAATGAAACGCGTTTACATAATGTGGACGGAATATAAAAGAAAACAATGTACGATGAATTTGTAATACGGTTAGTGATGCCGTAGGATCTCGCGTTTTCGAGATCTCGTCTCGAATTTTCTCGAATTTCGAGACGAGACTTATGATAGTCTCGTCTCGAAAAGTCGAGACAAGACGAGAGTAGGTATTCGAGATCTCGATTGCAGGTTTTTTTTTAATATGTACATAGTTAAAGATATACAATAAGAAAAATATTTATCAGTACAAACATTTTCATTGCCTGTTCATTTAGATGCATATTTATTTATCCATTTTAAATTTATAGGGTTTTAGTATAAAGAATAGGAACAAAAATGTTCCCGGTGGTGTACTCTCCACGCTAGTATTAAATGCCCTTGCTGCGAGTAATATTTGTTCAGTATTTTTTTTACTTATCTGTTAAATGCCAGACTTAGTAAATATAAAGTTTTAATCAGTAGTATCAACTTACTCCTTTATTACGTCCAAGTGATGCTAATTTATTTTCCTGATGGATGAATGTATAGAAAATTTATAACATGTTATCCAAATAATAAACAAATGACTCAAGGTAATATTTTATGAATTTATTTTATATGTATTTATATACAAATTATAGATAATTATAGTTTAAATTAAAATTCTCATATAAGAATAAGTACTTACTATTCTCATGCAAAGCGTACTAACCAATAGTGTTACCTTGCACTATGCGCGTGTGCAGTTCACAGCGTCACTGCTTGCTACCTTCAACCATACAAACACACTCTGATATGCCAGCTTATGGAACACGCATGCAGCTAATTATAAAGTCGAGAAATTCGAGACTTTCGAGATCGAGAATAGAGCATGAAAAATATGACGAGACGAGACGAAAACAAATCTCGTCTCGAATTTTCGAGACGAGACGAGAGTGAACTGTTTCTCGCCGTTTCTCGTCTCGCGGCATCACTAAATACGGTAACGTTTTTCTTGCTTAAATTTGTGCAACTGTTATTGATTTATAATTAATTTTAAATTTGTTTGGTATTAGTTAACATAAATTTCATTAGAATGTTTTGATTCAATTATAAATGGGGAAAAGTAAATATTGATGTGATTGTTTTTGCTAGAGAAATATTTTAAAAATATTTATATTTATTTTTATTTATGTTTACAATATATGTATAAATAATTATTTCAAACTAGAACGCCCATATTAATGAAATAACATGGAAATATATACCTACCTATTACAAAAAATGGTAAATATCGATAAATAAAATAAACATATACGAGCCCCGTCACACATCAGTTGACTCATCCACTTTAATTTCACTTTAATTGATTAACGATAACGTAAGATTAAAATAAAAGTAATTAATTTTTTTTCGGCAATTTGTATTCGAATTATATATCGGGTGTCCCAAGCAATCTACGCAAATATGTTTTCCAGACCGTGGATGTGTCAAAATGAACTTCAACGTTAAAATGTAAAATATTATTATAAAATTCGCATTATTTATGTAAAAATTATAAACTTTAGTACCTGTTGCTCAAACCCGTATTGACAGGAGAGCACAAAACACACGTCAATGTTTTTCACATGCATGATGTATTTAGTATTTAAAGTATTTAAGTTACTCTAAATACTTTTGGCTACTTTGTACCAAATAGTATATAAAGTACATTTTATGAAAAAAGTATTTTAAATAGCTACAGTATTAAGTATTTTTTATTAAGTAATTTTGAAAAGCATTGTAAATACTGGATATATTTAAAGCTATACTTTCAGTATTTATACTTTAAGTAATTTCCGGTTCTTAAAGTATCTTCTATTGAAAACATCTCCTTTTTGCTATAATTACAAATATATTAAAAACATCTTGGAAATTTGTTTTAAATAGAACAATGCTATAATAAAATTAATATTACTGTGCTGAATTTTACACTTTAGAACCAAGAATACTAGAAAGTATTCGAAACATAAACATAAGTAATCCTCCAAAGAGGCAAAGATTATATACTTCTAAACAAAGATGTTTTCAATTTGCATAATATTTATATTCAGTAAGAATATGCTATTTTTGGATGAAATTAAATCAAACTCTGCAACTAGAATTTAGTAATTGTTAGTGGCATGCTTTTCATCCAGCATTACATTATCTAATGCATATGTCGGTTGAGTTCTGAGTAAAATAGTTTTCCTAGCACAATGGTATATAATTTAGAATTTTGCGAATATTATATTTAGCACATCGTCGAGTACGAGTGCATGAAATAACACAAATTCATTTGTTATCCGCGCACGAACTGTCGACACAAACTGACGCTCAAACAATGCGTTTGAAACTTTAATAATTTATTCATGAAATATTTAGCATATTTTGTTGTTTCAGGTGCATCTGGTTGCAGTGTGACTATTGTGGTTTCCAAGCAAATCTACGGTGAGTTGAGATTGTTTTACACTTTGTCATTTGGTAATTATCGATAAATGCAAACGCTCATTTCTCAAATATCGAATTTGTAAGAGTTTTGTTTCCCAAATACCTATTCATATATCAGATTACAGTTCGTAATATAAAATGAATAGTTTTAAAAGCATAAATCATGGAAAAAATTTAAAGAAAAAAAAATTAAATTAATTATAGGTATACGCGTATAAATTTTAAAATGAAAAGAATTAGCGAATTATAAACAAATTCCAATATACTTATATGTTATTAAATTTGATCAATAAATATTTGTACGAATACAGACATGTGATTAATAGTTTTCAAATAGTGTATCTATACGCCATAGCCAGGTTGTAAAATCCGTCTTTTACAAAACGCCTAGTCATTTTATATAACACGGCCAGATTGTCAAACTTGTGATGTTTTGCAATCTCGCTAGTTGTTTAACCTAACGCACGAGTTTTTCAAGTGTGCGTTCTGTGCATTAGATTGATTAGGTTATGTTGAGTTGTATTTAAAGAAATATTCGTACTGGAATAGCAGTAAACTGTTCGTCGTTTTAAAAAATGTCTAGCTACAGCTAGATTTTAAAGCATCGCTAAGACACCAAAGGTCGGACAATCTGACCGTATTTTATAAAATGTCTAGGCGTTCTATAAAAAGACGAAATTAACAATTTTAACTACATTGGTATACATGGTGTTAAAAAAAGAGTAAAAATTTGAGGGTACATATATTTCAATGTGATAATTTTCAATCGAAAAGACAAAACGTTTGTTGACAGGTCAATAATTAACGTTTATTTGCATTTTTTTTATCTTATGATACATTATTGAATATCTTTAAAATCCTAAGTTTTTCTTCCCGCAGAATAAACTATCAAATTATATATTTACATAAACTAATTCATAATTCTGTAGACCATCCCAATATTCTTAAGTACATTAATTTTAGAGCACCAACCTACACATCCCGTAGTCAGAATTCTTTCCTCCCTCTCCAGGCTCGAACTAATTTGTTACTCCACTCACCGATCAATACAATGATCAATAATTATCACTTTTTACAACATCAAATTGATATATTTGATAATAATTTTAAAAAATTACAATCTTCATTATTTAATTAAAGTTGTAAGCTTAAAAATGTAATATTATAATACTTGTCATGAATTATATTTTGTATTTTTTTGCTCACTTTTGTGATATTTTTGTTTGTTATATATTATTATATATAGTAAATCCTGTCCAGTAATTGGGTGCACCTGTTGGACAGAGTGAGTAAATAAATAAATAAATAAATAAATATAATTATTATTTTCGTTTTTCTTTATATTAGTAAAAAAACTGACAATATTTTGTTACAGTCAGTTTCATGGTTAATGAGATTTTTTCTTAATTTCACAACAAATTTAACTTAATTTGTGGATTTATATGAATCATAAATATAACGTGTTTGGTATCAAAAAATTCATAATTTTACTCGTCTGTAATAAGCACCAAATCTTTATTAATATAGAATCTTTTTACACCACAAAAAACTGTTTTTCTATGTTATAGCCCTATGACCCATTTTAAAAATTACATCCTGCATCAATTTCGATGTACTAATTCTCAATCAAAATTATTTTTGTCAAAAATTCGGAAATTTATTTCTTATTTTTCATTTAATTATTTTTTACTGCGCCACTGCCTACATGTAATTTTTATTAAACATAATGAATTATCTAATCACATAACAGACTTTCAGTAGAAACAAATACGAATTAATTTATTTCTTATTCAACGCCTATTAAGTGATTAAATAACTAAATATTTTAAATAAAAATTTCATGTTGGCAGAGGCGCAGTAAAAAATAATTAACTGAAAAATAGGAAATAAATTTCGGAATTAAAAAAAAATATTATTGATTAAAAATCGGCACATCGAAATGTATGTAACCTCAAATTTTTTACCCTTTTTTACACCCTGTACAGTAAAAATTACTTACGTACTTGTCTACACTAGTGGGATACTTGAAGACTATTTTTAAAGAACATAATTCATTCAACACAGTAATTTAGTGCAGATTATGTGATGAAATGAGCTTATAATTAATATATATATATATATATATATATATATATATATATATATATATATATATATATATATATATATATATATATATATATATATATACCAAGCCAAAGTATTTAAAAGTTAGGAAATTTAATATTTACGTAATTAAATTGTTTAAATTTATAATGAAAATGACCGATAAAAACGACAAAAAAAATAATTATTTCCATGTTATTGTATGACAAATTAATATATAATATGAGATCAAAATCAAAGCTTAATAGCTTTTTCTAGTTGATAAATATTAAATTTAATAAAGAAATTTTATGAAGCTTTTATTAAGTATGGGTTAATAAAATTTTAATAAATTATAAATTAAAGAATTTTTTATATTATCTAAGTATATATTAGATATAAGTAAATAATATGTAAATAAAATAGTAGGGTAAAATAACGGAAAACTGGAAGGATAAAAATAATTTTTATTTAATGTGATTACAAAAAATCAATATTTCGGCAGCAGCCAATCAGAAATTCCTACAAAAAAAATATTCTTGAAAAGTTATTTATATGTCAGGTAACTAATAAATAAATTTATGAACGTAAAAACTTACATTCATGATAATATCATCTAAAATTTCATAAAAAATTGTTACGCATACTTTTCATTAGGTACTACAAGAATTAAAGATAACTAGTTAACTGAATTTTAAATCCACTCGAGCAAGACTAACTTTATAAATTAAATACTTTATACTGGTCAATAATTTATTGATTAATATATTTCTGAAAATATTTGTAATATAGTATGTAAGAAAATGGAATGTTTGCTAGTAGTAATAGGGACAAGTGGCTATTTACTTCATTAATAATTTTGGAGTTATAGTTTCAATTACAGAGTTGCAGATGATTTTTTTTTATAAATATTAATGTAGTTTAGTTTTATCAAATTGTACTATATTCTGTCTTCATGTAGGTCAAATTACCTCTCTTTTCGACAAACCAACCAACCACGAGCATAAATGTTTTTATACTAAAAAATGACATTTAAGTTCGCTCCCAACTTTATCATTTAATCTATGTATAGGTTTAAAATTAATATTAAAGGAAAAGTCATGTGTCCATATTTTTTAATCATCTGCATATCAAATAGAGTTTTGCATAAAACAAAAACTTTTTAAATTTTAATAATTATTTTAGAAGTATAATTAAACCAATATAATCAAATTATAAATTCAATCTGTAACAATAAAATATAAACTATTCACGTTAGGTAGATACTTCAGAGAAATTAATTTTGAAAAATTAATTACACGAAAGTACATAGCAATATATGTACTATGCAAACAATGTGTTCTATTATTATAAATTTGTACGAGAACAAATTTCAAAGTACGAGTTTCCATTTTAATTTAATATTGTGGGATCCTTCAAACGGAATTAATATCTGTAATATTTTACTAAGTGGAAATAATTACAATTACTAAATCTAAAACAGTACTTATCTCAAATATTTAAAAATTAAATTTATACGTAAAATATGTACATATGAATGTAATAAATAATATTACTTTTAAAATACATATTACATTTGACGATACTAAAATAGTACATTGAAAAACAAGTATCATAAGGCAATCAGTTGATGTACGAATCCAAGTTTGGAAAACGAGCCGCGAGGCGAGTTTTACAAAGGACGAGTGCGTTAACAGGCATTATAAAACATGTTTTTATACTATTTTTTTGTATTGGGGTAATTTTTCAATATTTTAAAAAAATACGAATTATCAAAAATAAGAATTGGTGTTTTTTGTCAGTTATGTTAGTAGCGCTTCCCGATAAATAATTGAAATATCACATTTTGACAATTTCTGTATTGTGTGTTGTGCATTTTATCTGATTGTATACTATACATTTTATCAAACAGTGCGCTTATAGATCGTCTAAATGATGTGTTTGCAGTGTCTTTCTATACTCATAAGAACACCGAAATAGAAAAATTTATGAAAGGTACGTGAACTGAAGAAACTTATCTGAAATTAAAGAAATACAAATAAAAAAAACAGGGTGCTTAATTATCTGGAATCAGAGGAAATGTATTAAGTATGATCAAAAGCTATCTAAGTGACAGATGTCATATAACTGAGGCAAATAATATTCAGTCCAAATCAATGAAAATTCAACATGGTGTCCCTCAGGGCTCAGTCCTTGGTCCTTTACTTTTTTTATTATTTATGTAAATGATTTAGCTTGTAATATACAGCTGGCAGACAAAATGACAATACATTTATACACTATGATAACAACCCAAGTGAAATAAACGCAACAATAAATGAAGCTTGAATGATTCTCTGCAAATAAGTTAGTATTAAATGACAGTAAACTAAAATTGTCGTTTTTTGCAAAAAATAAATAAGGCATAATTTGGTACAAAATCAAAATGAAAACTACGAATATAATTTTTTGGGTTCCATATTACAGCCAAATCTCTTGTGGTAAGAACATATTAACTATGCAGCCGTGAAAATATTTTTTCTTGAAGAAAAGCTATTATTTCTGTCATTCAGTATTTCGAAAACAATCTATTAGGCAACAATTCATGCTAACATCTTATATGGACTAATTTTATGGGGAAACTCCAATTGGGCTGCTGGAATTTGTATACCACAAAAACAGTCAGTGCGTGTTTTATGTTACAAGAATATCTGGATTATATATTTTGATGTATTTATTATTATTCTCTTTGTTTTCTAATTTGGTTTATGATACTTTGTATTACATCTGCCTAAATCAAATTATTTTTGTTATTATTATTATTATTATTATTATTATTATTATTATTATTATTATTATCATCTAGATATTGTTTCGTATGATGTTAAATTATTGTTAGGGAAAAAAAACTTTAAATTAAATTTGATACAGATTCAAAGCTTTTCTATATTAAATTCTATGAAAGAATAAATACTGTTACTGTAATAAAAGATATTAACCTCAATTTTCAGAAAAAAGTTTCTGGGATTTATT
Organism: Harpalus rufipes; assembly: GCA_951394225.1. Taxonomy (NCBI): domain Eukaryota; kingdom Metazoa; phylum Arthropoda; class Insecta; order Coleoptera; family Carabidae; genus Harpalus; species Harpalus rufipes. Next base: position 32,349,606 of record OX596280.1, on the reverse strand, counting down.
TTGCCCGTATAATTTATATTATATTATTTAAGTTCGGTAGTTTGGGATATACGGAAAATTTACCACAGAGAAAATCAATCTAACGTAAGCACTTAACATACGAGCCCAAAATAATATTAGTTCGGTCGGCATAATATTGTACCTTATTGAAGTTTCATATATTACAAAAAAACTCAATAAGTATTTTATTCCTATAAAAATTAAATTATTACCATAAAATATAAAATTTCAGCTTAAATTAACAACAAAAAGAAAATAGTGTCGATAACAATTAGTTTTTAATTCACGAATCAGAATAGTTCGGCCACTATTTTAATATTTCGTTGCGTCTCCTTTATTGACTATGACTAGCTTTAAATCTGTTAGGCATAACATCAACCAACTTTGCACACTCATCAGATTTAATATTATCCCATACTTGCTGCAATTTTACTTTTAATTTATTTACCGTGCGTGACGGATTCGTGTAATTGGCGACAAATCCGGACTATTTGAAATCCACTTTAGAGTAGGAATATTATGATTTTCAAGCAAGGTTTTAACGGTTTTTGCCGTATGACACGGGGTACCATCCTAGTGAAAAACGTAGCTCCCTTCGACGGACTGACATAAATGAATCGTTGGTTAGAAGTGGAAGAAGAATTCAGAATCTACGAATTATATAATCAACAATATTCACAATTTTATTTATTTAAATATATCATACAAAATATCAATGACACTTGTACAATAGGTACATCAAAATTATAAAACAAATTTCTGTCAAATACATTCCAAGCTATCTGTATTCAAATTATTCAGTTGACTTGACAACATATATTTTTAATAAAATATATTTCACCCCCCCCCCCTTTTTTGTTGTCAGATCAATTGAATATAAATTTATTTCAAATTTAATCCAAACGGCATGTTTGGATTACATATTTAATTCTTGTTCTGCATAATGCATTCGTCAATAGGTCGGCTGGCGTCAAAATATAATTAATCATCACTTATAATTCTGTCTTGACTCCATCCATTGCGTAATTCTGCACGCATTATTAGTCGATATAATTTGACGTTGTACGCTCTCGATGATTTTAAATTTAATAAATATTACAATTATTAAATATTATTTAAGCTAACTTTTACTATTTATGGTAATTTTAATAATATTTAAATATTTTCTCTAAATTTAATAAAGTTTACATACCCCATTCAATGTGGTATATAAATGAAGAAAAACTGTAGTTGAAGTAGTGTCATGTATCAGCATCCGTAATAAATAAATTAATTGCGTTGATCGGATGGTAACACAATCTACCATTAAAACGGGATCTCCTCTATCATTAGTATATTCACTTCAGTCAACTACATCTTGAAAGAAACTATTACATTTCTATCTGAAGGATAGATAAAGTAGATATCTTGTTCGATTTCGAAGACAATATAAGTGTAACAAGCGTTCATGTGTCATAGCTATACCTGTTAAAGATGTCGCACTGTAACATGAAATGACAAAACTTTTTAATGGGTTTTCAAGAACTTCTCCATTCTATTTTTTTTGTTTTCTCTCGTTAATGATAAATTTCTTCGGTGACGCGACACGAAACTGAAAGTTGTTTTAAAACTCGTGAACGAATATAAACTAAATTTTCATATACTTAGACCTTAAATTCCCTCGCTGCTACATTAAATATTCCGGAAATAAAAAACCACGGACGTCGTCGCATGATCTTCCTAATTCAATTCAAGGAGCAACAACATTCAAAGAATACAGGTTCGTGACACGACATTCGTATTTTCCATCAACATTTGTATTGCCTTTTCAAATAAATCTTACAGCACTTTCAATAGACTTCACAATACAAAGTACAGCAGAATTCATTAAACGATAGAAACAGAAATAAAAATTACTTAATGTAAAACTTTTACTTCTTTAGCAGAATTGTAAAAATAATTTTGATAACTAATTACATTAATACATTACCGTAGAACGGGGTTATTTGGGATAATTTTTTCACTTTTTTCAATTTATTATCTATATTAAATTTATTAACGGTTATTTTCTGTTTTGGAAAAATTAAGATTTGTCTTACCTAAAATGCATATCGTATGACTCGCTCCAATTAGGGGCGGGTCAATATATATTTTTTTTACTAATTTCCCAAATAACCCCACCGGTCGGGGTTATTTATATTTTTATTGGAAAAAGGGTTGGAGAAGACTTCTAGAAAAACTGAAGAAAGCCTTCTGAAGTTTGGGGACGACGTGACTCGTTTGGATCGTCTCGCACATCTTACGGCTCCTGACAGCGATTTGGAGTGCCTGGCTACTCAGGCACTCATCTCCGGACTTTGAGACAACAATACTCAGCAATCACTGCAATTTTGCCGCCCAAAAACTATGGTTAACGTACTCTCATATATATCAGATTAAGAAGCTGCCAAAAAAGTTTCACGTACCACTCGCGAGTGCGTAATATTTATGCTAACGGAAAACGTAAACACCAAAGGCATAGATGAAAAAGTGCGACGAATTACAAATGAAGTGTTGGCAAGAAGAAAGAAACTCCGCTATTACAAAAGAAGACGGAAGCGAAAAAGAAAGAGAACGCGAAAAAGAAAGAAAGCATGTCTAGTAAGAAATTAAAAAGGAAATGTAGGCAGACATTCTAGAAGTAAAGGACGAATCCGTTGATGTCAAGGATGGATATGAAGAAAGAAGATGGTAGCAAAAAAAGAAAGAGAACGCGAGGGAGAGAAAGAGAGCGTGTTCCGCAAGAAATTAAAGAAGAAATCTAGAAAGAAATTCCAGATGTAGAGGAAAACCAACCGGAAATGAATAGTTCTTCGACGAGCAGCTGCGATTGCAATCTAAGGAGTTTGAAACGGGGCCTGAAGACAGTGGGGAAGACGTACCCTTGACGATTCGTATGGACAGCTCGAGTGGGAAACGAAAACTCGGGTTAGATAACGATGACGACGATGAACTTGAAAGAAAGGGAAGTAACGTCGACGCATTGTTCAGAAGGCCATGCTAAGGGAGGCAAATATGGTAGTCGACTAGAAGAAAAACATTCCACCATTGCCAGAATAACAGTATTGGCAGCCCGATGGATTACGCAAGGACCAAGAAAATGACCCAACCTTGAAAATATTACTGGAATGGAAAGCAGAACAGAGAAAACCAAGATGGGAAGAAATTGCACTACACTCACAGAGTGTAAAATCGTACTGGGCGCAATGGGACTCAATGATGATTGAGGATGGCATGTTAAAGTGTTTGGTGGAAAATACCGATGGAACTGAGAGGAGAACTCAGTTGGTTATTCCTAAGAATAGAATACCAGACGTGTTGAAAGAGTTCCATGACGGATCTGGTGTTGGCCATTTTGGAGTCAACAAGGATATTTACTTGTTCACGTATTTGTTTATCGACACAGTCAAACCATATCGGGTGTGATTAAGATGCCAGCGCACTATGTATTAACTTCATGTGAAGGTTTAAATAATATCTTCTCGAATACTTCTGTTTAATTTCTGATTTGAGCCACATTATTTTTGCTGTATTAATTGATTTATTTGCTTGGTCTGATTTATTTTTGGAAAACACTGAACATTTAGAAATTATTAAATATGAACTACTTAAGGTCAACCCAGTTTTAGGCGAAGAATGCATAAATTTGCTGGAAATTTGTTTAACACAAAATTATTTCTGTTTTAATGAACAATTTTTACAACAAAATGAAGGTTTTTCGATGGGTTCTCCTTTATCACACTTTTTAGCGAAAATTTTCATGGACCATTTTGAAAATAAAATTTTTGATGCAGACAACAAACTTATTAAACCGATACAATTTTGGTATAGGTATGTGGACGATGTTATCTGCCTTTATAACGGAACTGTTCGCCAACTCCAACAATTACTTAATTTTATGAATTCAATTAATTCAAATATTCAATTTACCATGGAAATAGAAAACAATAAAAACATTAATAATTTGGATATTAACATTAAAAAATTTGAAAATAAATTCTCTTTTAGTATTTACAGAAAAGAAAGTTATACAGACACTGTCATACCAGCTAACTCTTACCATCCTTGGAATACTAAAATGTCCGCTTTTCACAGTTTTTTAGACCGGTTAATTAAAATTTCGATGAATCAGTTTAATTTTAATAAAGAATTAAGAACCATTTTGAATATAGCCAAAAATAATGGCTATGAAGAATCATCGATATTAAAATTATTGAATAAGAAAAAATTGAAAGTTGTTGGAGATGGACTATATGCAATAGAACCATGTGAAACCGAAGACTGGGTATACAGAAAATTATAATTCTAATGTATCGAAACATATGCTAGATTTCCAACACAACTGTACTCTGGAAAATGTATCAATGATCCATACTGAGAATAAAGGATGGCGACTCACTTTCTTAGAAGCATTTGAAATTAAGAAAGCTTTAAAGGCGGGTTTACCCTTGATGAATGACCAGCTAGACATCATAAATTCTCCTTTTTTAGATGGGGTCATTGACAAATTTTCTTGTTAAGTTCATCCCTTCCTAAAAATTTCTGCTGTAGTATATATATTTATATAGCTTAACGAATTTTGTAAAACATTTATCTCTTCTGATGATGACGTGACTGTCGAAATTGCAATAAAGAGTAATTACATTTTTAAGTGAAATAATACCGAGTGTTTTTTCAAACCTTATTCAATATGTTTCACCTAGTGCCAACAGCATCTTCTATCAATATTATTAAATTTATAAGTATCTACTAAGAAAACGTATGCTATTTTAACACTTACGAGTACCTATGTGAAAAACTACTAATTCGTTAATACACAATAATACAGCCTTTTAATTTATGTTAGATAATACACGTTTACACCTGTTCTATTTTTGTTCCTAGTTGCATATTTGTGTATTATAATTTCCCGCTAAAACCTGTGAAATCCGTCACGTGACCTATAAGCGCAAAGTAATCCGTAGATTTCAATGTCAAACGTACCCGGTGCTCTGACTCTGAGAGATTTGTTAAAGCCTCTTAATACGGCCTCACATTAAAATTACTACTGAAGATGAAAACATTTGTTCTCGAAATACGTATTTAGTTTATATTTTTCTTATCTTAATTTTTAATTTCCTCCGAATATCAACAGACAAAAACAGAGTCGCACGGCATACCCAAACTAAAAATCTGATGTGGCCAACACAAAACCTCCCGCCATTTAATTTTTATTAATTTAAATACATATACCTATGGGGTCTCATGGCCGCATGCCTGAGTATCTGGTGGAGAATCTGGGGAACCGGATACAATTCCTACCATCAAATATTTCAAATTTTAAATGGCACATAACTAACCCCTGTGATGCACTCTCCACGCCAAAAAAGATTACCCGTGAGGTGACGCATGGCAAACGCCCGCAGGATACAAATATGTCATCATCATTACCGAAATCTGTGTACAATCTATGTATTAGCACATCCAGCAATGGGTAATATGCTGTGATAATATATTTATTTTCTTATTTAAATACATACCTACATATTTATTTACTAATACTAGAAATTATGTATGTTAAGTTCCTTTCCATTTAACTATTGTTCTATTCACATTATTATTAATTTGAAATTATGTATATTAAGTTCCTTTCCATGTAACATTTGTTCTATTTACAATTTTCTTTTAAAAATGTTAGTGTTATTAATTTGAAATGTTTTTTTTTGACAGTTACATTTATCTGTCAGTTACATACATTTGAGCTGAACTGTGTAACCAGGGAGTTGTGTTTATAGCATAAGCTCCGAGATATAGTTTTTATATTATTTTATAAATTTATCCATAAAATATATAGAAAAAGTATTAATGCAAACCTGCAGAAAATGGAATAATCTTTAATTTTTATAATAACAAATTGCAAAAAAATAACATTTAAAGGTATTTTTTGAAGATAAAATATTTTGAGCTTCACGTAAACTGCCATTTTCGGTTATCCGATTGACACCAAAATCTAATAGCTTCTTTCCATATTAGAATAAGGTAGAAATACAAGATTTCAAAATTTTCTGAACGATAGTATTTGAGTTTAAAGAGGATCCACACACACACACACACACACACACACACACACACACACACACACACACACACACACACACACACACACACACACACACACACACACACACACACACACACACACACACACACACACACACACACACACACACACACACACACACACACACACACACACACACACACACACACACACACACACACACACACACACACACACACACACACACACACACACACACACACACACACACACACACACACACACACACACACACACACACACACACACACACACACACACACACACACACACACACACACACACACACACACACACACACACACACACACACACACACACACACACACACACACACACACACACACACACACACACACACACACACACACACACACACACACACACACACACACACACACACACACACACACACACACACACACACACACACACACACACACACACACACACACACACACACACACACACACACACACACACACACACACACACACACACACACACACACACACACACACACACACACACACACACACACACACACACACACACACACACACACACACACACACACACACACACACACACACACACACACACACACACACACACACACACACACACACACACACACACACACACACACACACACACACACACACACACACACACACACACACACACACACACACACACACACACACACACACACACACACACACACACACACACACACACACACACACACACACACACACACACACACACACACACACACACACACACACACACACACACACACACACACACACACACACACACACACACACACACACACACACACACACACACACACACACACACACACACACACACACACACACACACACACACACACACACACACACACACACACACACACACACACACACACACACACACACACACACACACACACACACACACACACACACACACACACACACACACACACACACACACACACACACACACACACACACACACACACACACACACACACACACACACACACACACACACACACACACACACACACACACACACACACACACACACACACACACACACACACACACACACACACACACACACACACACACACACACACACACACACACACACACACACACACACACACACACACACACACACACACACACACACACACACACACACACACACACACACACACACACACACACACACACACACACACACACACACACACACACACACACACACACACACACACACACACACACACACACACACACACACACACACACACACACACACACACACACACACACAGACATCATCGTGAAAATGTTAAAAATGGATCCTAGAGACCTTAAAACGTGGTCATTTCCCAAAATCTCGATATGCGATTTTTAGCAAGGGTTGCGGGAGGTAAAAATTTATTCCCAACTTGAAAATTATTCTGGTACCTAGTTACCAATCGATTCGCAACCTACGAGAAAGTTACTCTGAACATCAAATTGTTAAGGATTGGAAATTAGTCACTCTATGAACACTTTTATCATACTGTACATGCTTATGACTGTTTGATAAAAAGAGTGATAATAATAATAATTTAAATTGAGAACTAACAAATACACACCCATCTATTTATCAAATTATTGTGACGTTATAAACTGCACTAAGTGTACTAAGTCGGAAGGTAGACCTATAGACAGCCACGTGAGTTATCGCGTTTATCTTGATTACACCTTAAACCATTTTTGGACTATTCGTATTCGTACTCAAGCTTGTGGCGTGTCAATATTTGGACGAGTAGACGAACTTTAAAAGCAAAACATGGAAGCTATACAAACCATTGGTACGTCTGAAATCGTCAGAAGTCACAGTTCATAAAATGGAAACGTAGAAAATTTTAAAGCGTGTGGATAGAGATTACGTGTTTTGTTTATTTTGTATGTTCCTTGTGATCATAGTCAGGCATCGGACAGCTATATGAATGTGCCTAAGCATTATTCTTGTTCCAGCAAACAATGTGTATTTTAATATGTATTTTATTTATTGTTACATTCTTTGTAATACATTCGATAGCGGTGACGAGGATGAGTTTTTTCCTTGCTCCTTTGTAATTTTTTCACTTTGTATTTGTCGCTGATGAAGGCGAAATGATGAAAGGCACACACACCAGCCAAGCTTTACCCGGGATTTTAACCCGGGACCCTTGGAGCGTGAAGTGATAGCGCTACCTCTACTCCACCTGGGTCGGCTGTAATTTAATAACATTTTACAAAATTTGTGTTGTTTAACACACGTTTTAACGTCATTTTTATCATTTGTATATTTGGTTTACCGCAATTTGTGGTTTTAATTGTAATATGATTTATTTGATTTAATATGAAATTAGAAATTCGCTATGTTCTCATTCGTTGAGCTGTTTAATATAAAATGTAGTAAAGTAGACGTAGATACATTTAATTTTATATTTAATTATTATATGCTGTACCGGTGGTTACAAATATCTGTCCAGTAAAACTTTTTATATTTATACAGGCTGCATAAGATAATCCATGTCGTAGGTGTTTTACATTGAAAATAGTAATTTAACTGGGCACTTAAATACTAGATTTACGGCAGAGACTGCCGTTTCATTGCCTTGGCAATTAAATCTGCCATAGCTGTAAATATGTGTTTAATGCCGTGTTGAACACATTGGTCGCTAGTATGAAAAAGTGATTCAGGGTGATTAGCGAGCATTTGACTATCATTGTTTTATCTCTGTCAATCGTTTATAGATAATTTTATAGAAAAATACTTCAAATAAAAAATATGTGCAATTAATTTTTCTATAATTATTATTTGAAGTATTTTTCTCTAAAATAATCTAAAAACAATTGACAGTTAAAACAATGCGTCATTTGCCCGCTAATCACTGTTCATATAGCGGCCATTTTTTTTTGTCGATTTTAGAATTAATATTAATGTAGTACACTCTGTATCTCAGAGTTGATCCCCACGTCACTCATTTCTGATGCAAGAATTGCTAAACTTTTATCTAGCATCTTTATCGTACACACATGACATATGAGACTTTTATTCGCTATCTCATTATCGTCGATTTTTCGGAAGGGTATACGCTATCTCCGTCTAGCCAACGGCAAAAAATGAAAAAGAAACTGTATTGTAATTACGGTAACAAATATAATTTTCAAATATTTGAATATTCATGTCATTCTGTCAATCATGTGATAAAGATGATTTTTTGATTTTGGCGTCGACAATTTGTGTTTCGTTGTGTGTCGATACTGTCAGTTTTCAGTTTTGATTTATATGAATACTACTGAAATCAGACGATTTTGCCCGACAGTGCCCTCCCTCTCATGGCGATTTGAATCATATGGTTACGATTGATGACTTGGGATCAAGTCGTGGAAACGGAGTTTAATTACTTTTAATACCTTTTTTGAAAGTTATCGCCATCAAAATATGATGCTATGCGTTTGTTATCTACGGTTGCGATGTATTTATAACAGGCAGTAAAAATAGTTTTATTGCCTAGCCAGTGGCATTTTACAGACTGTTACCTGTCAAAAAATCGCACTTTTACTGTCAGTTTCTTTTTCTGAAATATTATATCTCCCGTAAAACTTTGTGAGGATTTATACAGTTTTAAAATATATACAATCTTAATTTTTGAATTTAAGACCATACAAATTTAATATAAAGTTGTGGTAAAAACAAATGCGCTTGAAAGAATGAGCATAGATTAACTGTAAATATCTATTTCTGACGTATTAGTTGGTTTGAGTTTGCTTGACGTAATCATGACTTTAACAATTTTGGTACCTACTTAAAAGTCAGGATTTTATTTTGTAAATCTCTATGTATAAATCACCCCACAAAAGTTTGCGGGAGAGGTAATGTATGCGAAAAACTGTTTTCCCATGGTAAACGCCTGTCACGGTTTCTGATATTCACCCTGTACACTGTTTTAGAGAATAAAATTTATTTTTTTGGTATATTTTTTTTATTAAATTACTGTTTATTGACCGATAAATCTTATCTTAAAGAAGGGGTAAAAACAAATTTATTATTATGACAAGAAATAATCCATGCAATTATTCATCAAATACTAGGATATAAGCCAACTATTTTCTGCTATTTCAGTAAGCTTCACTTAAATTCTAGGCATCTCTGTTATAGTCAGAATAATTGACTGTCAGGTAAAGCAATAAAACTGTAAATATCGTAATTATAATAAAACAGCATATTGCCCTCTGTTTTCCTTATAACATTGGATGCCAACGAGCTATTATTTGCGCCGCTCTGTTGAAAAAAGACATGCATTGATGGTTTCTCAACCTACTGTGTATAGTAAAATAATCTTACTGTTCCTTTATGATAATGATATTGAAATTTCCATTGTGGAAAATTCTTTCCATCAAATTTATTGATAATTCCAATATCAATCTTTTCCGCCATTTTATTTTCAAAATTCTAGATGCACACGAGTTTTTCGAGTAAATTTTCTTATTCGTGGCCTGGGCCCATAACCTATTACGAGGATGTATTCTATCCTGGACCAGGAAGCTCAAAGAAAATATACTGTCTCAAATTATGAGAAAAACTATTTATTTATTTAAATAAAAGTGACATAACAATTCAATGACACATTGACATCATTGACATAAAACATAAGAACTTGAAAAAAACATTCGTCACCTACTTCAAACATATCAAATTACAACAAATCACATTTTGAAAGACAAAGATATCTCAACAGATAATTGTTATTTGGCGGCGCAATTAATGGCCCATTGGCATCCAATGTTATAAAGAAAACAGTGAGCAATATGCCGCTTTGTCATAATTACGATATTTATATTTCTACGAGTATTGCTGGACCCGACAGACATTTTTTTTTACTTTAGGAAGAGAAGTATAGCACCAATTTTTATCTGGATTTTTTTCGTGTATTGGTATGTAGAATTCATACTCCGAAACCTTGTACTGTTATGTGAAACACCCATAGTTGTTGCTACTTTTTTGGTATTTAGAAAATTATATTGCCTATTCTATCTACAATGTAGATACGTAATGTGTAGATAATCCGTTCTATATCTCAGTGTTACTTTTAATCCACACTATTTCTTTACTTTTATTATTTTCTGATTGTCAATGACACTATGCCATCGATTGGCAATCTAAAATTAAAAACAACTAGTTTTCATGTATTCTTCTCTTTCCCGCATAGTATGAAAGCAGTATTGTATTTTTTTTGTAATCTAGTGAGCGTTGAACATGAAAATAATGACGCCATTTTCATATTTTATAGCCGGTAATACAATGATAAGTACGTAGACGTAGTAAATGCTTCCTTTGTCACTAAGAAGAGAAATTCTTTCATTCCCGGACGTATCTCGCGAGAACAGATTTAAAGTACGCATTGTTCACTACAAATAAAGAAACACCCAAAACTTCCATCCTCGTTACAAAGTTGACAATGGCAGGCTTTGCGCTAACAATCAGATATTTGTACTATTTTTACAAAGACTTTTTTCCCAATTTCCTTCCACCGTACTCATCATGCAAACTAATTATTTGGTACGTTTATATGTTTTCAAGACTTAGGTTTGTTGTAGAAGTGTATTTAAATTAGTAAGTAGTAAAAAATAATGAAACAGAATATACCAAAACATCAACATAATTCTTAATTATTATTAAATACCTAAAATCACACATGTCCCACTTAGTGGGTTAGTACCCGAAAACAATAATAACAATAACATCAACTTCATACAACAATTCCTAACTCTTAACAATGTGCCCGATTTTAGGTAGCGAAATACCGAATTCGGATCATAATAATAGTTAGAAAACAATCATCCTTCGCCGCACATTCCTGTCTAAGCACACTTCTTTCGCCTCGGTTACACCCATAATCGCATTCATACAAGATCCTCTTTTCCCACTTGGAAACTTTCTCGATTTCAGCACCGTACCAACCACACGTAATTGAACACCCTCAACCTCACCAAGATATATACATTTTATAAGCCGTTCACTCGCCATTTTCTCGACATGACCAAACCATCTCAACTGACTCACACTTAATTATTTTTGATATTATATTAGTATTTTTACTCTTAAGTGAAACGGTTTATATTCGATCCTTACTGAAAATTGTCCTCTAAAGTATACCGTAAAATTAGTGTAACTGAAAACAGTATTTGTCGAGTCTGCGAAAAGAACAGAACAACTCCGGAACACATTTCATGCCATAAATGTCCAGTTGTGGCCAGAAGCAGACTCAACTATCTAGGTAAAGAATATCTCACGGCAAATGAGTTTGGAAGCTTACTCCTGGAGCAATAACCGGCTTCGTGAAATTTCTGGAATTGCTCCCAGAAACTAAATTAAAGCTATGATACAATAGCTTGTACAGGTTGCAGTTACAAAACTGACTACCGCTTAAAGCTTTTACCCTCATAATAATAATCATAATAATATATCGTTAAATCAGAGAATACGTGTTCAATTGCATTCCCTATACAGACTGAACACTATATTAAAATATAATAATATATAAAATTATAACGGGGGAAGTAATATGAGAGTTGTATTGTTATTATTTTTAGATTTATATAATTAAAGTACAGTAAGTAAAATAGGAATAAGGTATATGTATAATAATAGTAAGAATGAAATAGTAATACAAATTTAGTTCGTGATCGGGTACGTTCTCTCATTGAACGAGGTATAGAAACTTTGACCTTTAACAAGGAAAAACAGTTTTTCCCAATTATCTGTTCCCTTAGGTTGTGATTTAAGAATAGAAATTTAGAGAATAAGATTCTGAATTTTTAGTTATCAAAATTTTAAATTTACACTTTTGATGCCCAAGTAAGCTTGATGAAAACAGATACACATTCCGTTAAAATATATTATGTAAACGGATTCCGTTAAAATATTTCTCATTAACGGATTTCACTATAAATTCTATTCACAATATAACATTTTAACGGACCCGTCAAAATTAATATAATAAACGGATCCTTTTGCTACTGTTGAGCAGTATTTATCTTTTACTAATAACAGAATATATTAAGATCTAAACAGATATTTGTGACATATAAACTTGGAAATATTATTTAGTTACAAATTTATATTAGGATATAATGACAATATTATATATTTTTTCAAAATAATATTTTAGTCCGCGAGCCAGGGTACAAATTTGGTCAATCATTTCCTCTCGGGCGATAACTTGTAAAATGCTTCAGAGTTGTATCATGAAGCTTCGTGAACGTCAGCTGCGGTTCGATGGGTGGGTTAAGCAGCGGTAGCCTCCCACGCACGTTGAAAAACAAATGAATTTTAATCATTTCCTCCCGATTGAAAATTTATCAAATTATAGCTAATCCAATATCTTAAAAAAAAATCTGTTGTGGCCAGCACAATACCTCTCGCCACTTCCTTTTTTTGGTTACATAAGTATAGGGCGCGAACAGTAATGTTACATTTTTGGGCTTCACAAGCAGATGTGTGGGCCCGTTTCACAATGATAATTAGTAATTATGTACATAGATGTCAAATGTTAGAATTTTTCATTAAAAATTTTAAGATTTTCTAAATTTACGTCAATTTATCACCAGGAGTTTAAAATTTACTTGTATGCCTTAGATATTTAACATTTAATTCTGCTCCACATGGAATTGGAAAATCACTAAATTTAGAATGAGAAATTTATACATAATTACTAGCTATCATTCTGACATGGGCCTCCATATCTGCTTGTCAAGGCCAACAAAATCATATGACTGCTCGCTCCCTATTGTATTTAACATTTCTTGTATACTCTACACCAAAAATTCTACTTACGCATATATCTATTCCATATATATTTAGATTGTTTAATTTTAAATTCATTTTTGATGAAGAAATTTTGTCCTCTTCTAATTTTTCGAAATGTTTCCAATTCTATTAATACATTAAGAAATAATATAATGTATGTACTTCCCAGAAAAACTCTTCAGTAATGTCTTCGGATTTCTGACACTGACATTTATCTGTCAGTTACAAAAAAATTAAATTTTCAACTATTTTCCATGGCCATTCTTTCGGCTGTAAAATTTGTTATTACAGATTATTTTACATATTATATTTCTTTTATCTCTAAATCTATAGAATATATTATAAAATATTTAAATGTATCAGAAAGAAAATTTATTTTTCTTTAATATTATCAAGAAAAAATTTCAAAAAATATTATTTAGAAGATTTTTTTTCAAGAATCTTCTACTTCCGGTTGTTCAATTGTTACCAAAACCTTTTCAGATCTTCCCATGAATGTCCGATTGGGAAATACGTAGTTAAACAAATTTAAAGTCTTATAGTTTTTGAGTAATCGTCCTTCCAACATCCTACATACATACACACACACATACATCCACACACACACACACACACACACACACACACACACACACACACACACACACACACACACACACCGACATCATCGTAAAAATGTTAATATCGGATTGTAGGGACCTTAAAACGTGCTTATTCAATAAAATCTGGATATGCGATTTTTAGCATGAATCCGATACCTCTCTTAGCGAGAGGTAAAAAAAGTCAGCTGACTATAAAGTGGTGGATAATACGTAAGCTGGTCACACGAACATGATAAAAAAATATATATGTTCAGTCATTTCTTCTCAATTGAAATTTAACCCACCCACCGAACCGCAGCTGACGTTCACAGAGCTTCATGATACAACTCTCTGAAGCATTTTACAAGTTATCGCCCGAGAGAAACTTGGTCATGAAAATCTGTTGCTGGCTCGCAGACTATTTGGAGTGCTGGTAATACTTGTAATATATGTCAAAAGTGTCAGCTTCATAACTTTTTGATATTATTGTATATTATCAATTTAAAAAATAAAAATGGACACAAAAAGCAATACGAAATCATAGTTACTTATTAATCGCACCTAAAGCCTAAAGTAATAATGCAGAACTTTAGAACTTATAGTTTTATAAAATTATTCTTTCATGTACTACTAGGTTTCAAACCCTAATATTTATTTTGAAAGTATAAACACCACCAAGAAGCTAATGTTTAATCTATAGTATATAGTACCTACCAAGAAAATGAACATATGCAGGGCTACATACACATAACAC
Source organism: Harpalus rufipes (assembly GCA_951394225.1). Taxonomy (NCBI): domain Eukaryota; kingdom Metazoa; phylum Arthropoda; class Insecta; order Coleoptera; family Carabidae; genus Harpalus; species Harpalus rufipes. Next base: position 32,334,278 of record OX596280.1, on the reverse strand, counting down.
ATACATTATAAACAAGTTTTATTTTGATTCTTCCCACATCGCTACTATTAAAATATTGAAGAATTTTTCTTCGTTAGATTCATTCTTATAATCTAAATCAAAATATCCTTTGTTTTAATTAAAATATCCTTCGTTGTAGTCAAAAATTAAAAATACGGAAACCGAAGAACATTTGTGTCATGTCCCAAAGATTAAATGCTGCCCTGAAAACACTCGAATATTTTTAAAACAATAGGTAAAGATTTGTAAAGTAAAATATCTGCTCGTTTCATTGTCATAGAGAAATAATTTTTAAATTCTATGAGAAAAATAAATGGATAATTTTGGTATGGTTCAAATATTTCCTCGAACCGAATTTTTTTTCTGAAAATATATTGATATATGTTATGTACGAGTATAATTTTGTTATAATAATTATTTATTTGTACGCTGCTTTCGATTACATTCCATGAATCCAAGGGTCTGAATATACAGCAAAGGGTGAAAAGTATTCTCTCGAAATTTCTAAATATGTATTAAATATCCGTTTACAATTAACGGCTTAAATTTTATTTCTAAACGGATAACTTAAACGAATCTCCGTGTATACCATTAACAGATATGGATAGTGTCTTTAGAATAGCAAAATCTAGTTTACGGATGTCTTAATTTTAACGGTCCGTTTATAAATAACGGAATGTTAAGAAATGAGCGTTGACAAACTGTCAGATACTTATTTTTGACGTTACTTTGTTTAGCAGTTCAAATAACGTTCATTTTTTAAAATACTCGCAAATTAAATCAATTTTTACCACATCTTTAAATTAATTTCACTTAGGCACTACAATAGTAAATTTAAAAATCTCAACATCTAAAAATTCTGAATTTTCTCTAAATCTTTATGTATAAAGCACTATATGTTTTTGGGGACAGATAATATTTGAGAAAAATTGTTTTCCCACGCTTCTAGTGTATACCCTGTATAAAAAAATTCTATTTGTACCGGTAAAATAAAAATAAATAATGGAGTAGGTAGTACATCATCTCGTACTTTTTTTCGTAAATCTATAATAATATAATAATAACAATAATAAACATTGAAATTTCAAAAAAGTTGCTATGTAACAAATTTCTGTGGTAAATTTTATATTTTATTTTTCATATAGTTATAATTAAGACGAGGGTCACCCTCCTTAGAATTATTGAGAATAACAAAATCATATAGGCGGTGGAAAACATAATTTGCCCTACAATTTTAATTGTAGGTAGTATTCATGTCATTAGAAACTGAATTAATCAAAGAGCAGTTTTTCTGTTTTGGGCAAAAAGAAAAACTATGCATATCATGAAGAAATTGATGCTGCAATTCATGATTATTTAAAAAAACTCAGCATCAGCATTCCAAAAGAAGATTAATTTGAAGTAGAAGGAAAGGGTGTTGAAATTTTAATAAGTGTATTATTGATAACGTATTTAAAATAAATTTTAAAAAATATGAACCATATATGTTTTAAATTCTCTATAACTCTAGCGTGAGTAATAATGATAATAATTATACCTAAGGTTTGTATTTATTTACTGAAAAAAAATGGTACTATCTAGTGTCTCCTAATGATAATAACTATATTTAATATATTTTTTACATTTTGCTTTACTTCCTGTTTCACTAATTTTACATTTTGTCACTTTATCAGCTTTCCACTGAGCCCGTCTATGTGCTTAAATTATGCGAGTAAATTTTATGAATTATTAATGTAATACAAGTAGCTTGGTGTAACGCACGGTGATATTGGGCAGTATCACATGTAATGACATTATGTTAATGTTCACAAATCGAATAATTATCAACTGCATGTATACCGCTTTAACATCGAGACTACAGCTTTCAATTTTCACAAGTAGACTAGTAATCAACTCATTTGAATATTTGATTTGTATGCAAAATATTTTCATCTACAATCAGATTACTCTCAATCACATTTCCTTGCAAATATTTTACGTGTTTCTCAAATACCGTCAATGCTTATTTACTCTAGAAATGGAAAATGCAATATAATACTCGTAGTTGGCGTTCAATTCAATCGTATTTGTTCAGTTCGCATTGATAGTACATATTGTCTTATTCTCATTACTTTGTAATATTCGGAATTATTTAATTTTAAATTTAAAATACATTTGAATTTATATTTTTTGCAAATATTTTTACCCATTCATAATTTTAATTTATTTAAGAAATATTTGAACACTAACGCAAAGTGTAAAATAATTCTCGCTGGTACCCTTTGACCAGTTTGTATTCTCATTAGTGGAAATATCCGCGTGTTGCCGTTACAAAGTCAAATGAACATCCGGATTGGGCGGAAAAAGAATTTTGCTCTTGCGCCATTTTGAGGTTAAACTATGGTTGTCAGACCTCCTGCTATATTTAATGGGAGTCTCCTATATTTTGTTGAAATTTCCTATATTCTACAAACACAGTAAATTCTCCTATATTTTCAATAATTCAGTTATATTTTCAATAATTTAATTATATTTTCAATAATTCAATAAACAGAATAAGATCAGAATTACTAATGACAATAAATGTAAATTTTGAAATGAATTGTAAAGAATTTTATAAATCTATGAAGACGGAAAAATATTTATTGAAAAAAATTCTAGCCACAAAAAATATAATTACTGAAGGAAAGTTGCGAAAATCGTACTACGTAAGAGATTTTTTGTTTTATTTATTATTCATGATGAACTGGAACGAACATTTATATTTCCGCCTATAATATGAGGTTTTGTGATGCATTCTCTTTACAAGTTCATCTTTTTTTACCTTCCGTCGCCCATAGGTAAAGAAGGTATTGTCTTTTGTCAAAAAATTCGATGGTAAGTTTTTAATGAATAAGCACGGTTTAGAGTCCCTACAATACGAATTTACTGTTTTTACGGTGATGTCTGCATGTTTGTGTGTTTGTGTGCGTGTGTGTGTATGTGACAAAAAATTCCCCTTCGATAACTCCAATACTACAATTCCAAAATTATAATTCTTTCATATTCCTTTTTCGTACGTCAATATGAAGAGTAGATTAGATTTTGGTTTTGATTGGTTAACCGGAAGTACCCTAGTTTGAAGATATTAACACTTAGACTGCCGTGTATATATATATATATATATATATATATATATATATATATATATATATATATATATATATATATATATATATATATATATATGGATACACACCATAGTGGGTCCTGGGCGCCACGTGTATCCTACTACATACACATTCGATTTCAACTTTTTAGCCTCGTGTATCTGAGTGGAGCGCGATTTACATGGTTTTCAATAGGGATATCATTTGTCGTAGCGTGGAATTAGATGTACATAAACTTAGCCTGCAGATGTTAAAAAAAATACGTATTTTATTATGTTCTAAAATTATTAAAAAAATTTGATACAATTTGTATGTTTATTTAACAAAAATAATAATATAATAGGTATGACCAGTGCTTAAAATTATTTGTTTGGAATTATTTTATGAATGTCAAAGAAACAATCCATATAAATAAAAGGTTTTTCACAACCAGGGCATGCCGAAGATGTCTGTTTCGTCAGTTTCAAGTGTTAACAGTTTTTTACTGAAAAAAACGTTGTTACATATCATTTTTTGACCTTTTATGTTATTATAAATAAAATAATATGTTATTCTCTATTCGATTTAATTATATTTTTTTCTTTATATGCAATGAATTTAGAGATAAAGAATTATAAAGAAATATCTTGCAACCTAATGCTGCTAAAAGCTGCACCATGGAAACAGAATATTCAAATATTATTAATTGACAGATGTCAGTGTCATAAAATTTACATATAATATTTTTGTGAAATGAATTTACTGTGAAAAATATAAAAATGTAAAATAATTTAAGGTGGCAGAAACAAATCATATAAGGTAATAAATACAACAGATTATAGCCACAAGCCAATTCAGCAGAGTATTATACTATAAATTTAATGCTATATAATTTAATGCTATATATGTTTTTATTATATACCTATAACTCATTGCTTTTATTTTGATTAATTTAAAATATGAATATTAGTAAAATCACACAGAAATTATTATTGTCATTCTAACAAAGTCTGTTCTGTTTCATGTAAATTAAAACCAGAAAATACAAATCGGTAACCGTGCCGAAAGTATCGTTCTTTGTAAACAAGCCTTAATTAATTTAGTTACAAGAACAAAATACATTGCTATAATAATTATACTCATAAAAATGTAAGTAGAAATAATTTTTATCTGGTCCGTGTCAAGGCCGATTTTAATATCTTAATCCTATTTATTTGACTTCTAAGTAAACATGATGTATTCACAGCTGGAGATCAAAGAAATAGAACATTTTAAAAAACTATGGTATTAAGTTATGTACACAGAAAAAATGAAGACGATTCTTCGTTTTTCTAAATATATCTTAATTCAATGGCGCGCAACCTATTTCTTATCGCGACTTTTTTAGAAAAATGTATACGCGACCCCTAAAACCTAAAACGTTTTAACTAATTAGAATATATAATACAAATAAATTTCCTGAGAATTCCGCGACTCAAAAATTCTTCCACGACACAAAGGTTGCGCACCTCTGCCTTAATTAACCTAATTAACTAATTAAAATTATATAAATATAAATTTGCTAAATTTATAATATCCATGCTGATCAAGTAGTTGGAGATCAGATGACACTAAAATCAGTCTTGGAATAAGTTGACCCGGACCACTTCAGACAACAAATAATTTATGCTTATTGCATATAACATCTACTAAATATTTCGAATTACGCAATTTTAGTTTTATAAAAGATCTATACCTATTATTGCCTTCATACTTTCGTTTAATAAAAGAAATAAAAGATTTTTCCTTTTATGAATAATAGCGAATATGTAACGAAAATAGAATTCTAATTTTTGTAGTGATCCATTGTAAAACAAGAGCTCAGCATGATATTCATTATTGTTCTAAAATATTATTTACGCATTTTTTTCAAACATTTTGTCTGAAATCCGTTTCAAATTATCAACTAAGCAAATAAATTGCATTTATTAGTAAAAAATAAGAATGATACATAATGAATACTTGTAATATTAAATTTTTGTACGAATTGCTGTTTTATCAGTGTTTGAAGGTCACAAACTATCACGCCATATTTATTTATCAAATAAATATTGTTTTTTTTTCTTAAATTAATCTTTCAACAGGATTAAATCATAATTATAGAGTAGGTTCATAAACTTAAACATTCATGCCTTAACGGAATTCGAACCCGGAGCCGTTGCTCTGTCTACCATTGATCTCACCGGAGCTATTTAGTATTATTTTATGTGTTCAATGTTTATTTTGTATAATTTGATACTTTTTTGTATGTGAGAAAAGAAAAGTTTTTTGCAATATGAATTATTTTTTGCTATTTCGACTTCTTATTGATAGTATCAAAGGCTCCAGTAAAGCTGCCAAGCATTTAAACGAATTGTGCTACCTGAGTTTCTAGACTCCCACTGCCGCTAAGAATCTAGCTAACGTGCTGAAAATGACATTCTGAATATTGCGGGACATTATAAATAGACCCTGCAAATGATATACTGAGTTTCTACTTATAATATAGATTGAGAAATGGTCCTGTGATAAAAAGTTGTGATTGTCTGAACCACTATTTAATTGAACAGTTCTTCCGGTGTGGTGTAGTCGTTTGACTATCCGAGCAAATATACAGGACGCTGACCGCGATCCCGGAACATAGGGTTTTAACATGTAAAAACATATTCTTGTATTATATTGCGTCGGTTAGGTAAAAAAGCTTCAAATAAAAGTTGCAGATCTTAAAATTCTGCATCTAAAACAATAAACAAAAATAATTTTACATCCCAACTAGCATACTTACTCTTCCATATAACCTAAAACTTTTATAAAAACGTTTTATTTATTTTGAGCTTTACACTTTATTAAATATTCAGTTAGTACCAAATTTCTTATAAAATTATTATATTTAAAATACTACTTTATATGTTGTTATATACATACATATATATATATATATATATATATATATATATATATATATATATATATATATATATATATATATATATAGTGGCTTAAACACCCCCAAGGGGTTGCGCCGCTTTTTAGGAAGCTCTCTAGATCCTTTTCTGGGGTGGATCAGTCCCCATTTTCCTCTCACTCAAACTTTTTCGCTTATGCTTCTCCATATATTTCTATCTCTTGTTTTCTCCTGCCATTTCTTTACTCCTGCATTTTTTAAGTCCTTTTCTACTTCTTGCAGCCATTTGGATCTGGGTCTGCCTCGTCTTCTTCTTCCTCCTGGCATCCACTGTGTTATTGATTTTATTGTATCTTTTTCATCTGCTCTCCATATATGCCGTAGCCATTTGATTCTCTGTTGCTTTATTTTCTTCACTATGTCTTCTCCTTCTAGTATTTGTTCGATTTCATGATTCATTCTTGGTCTAAATTCGTTTTCTGCGATTTTTACTGGCCCTAATATTTCTCTCATTATTTTCCTTTCTGCTATTCTTAAGTCTTCTTCATCTTTTTTTGTCATTGTCATTGTTTCGGCTGAGTACATTATTACTGGTCTTATTATCGTTTTGTATATTTTCATTTTTGTTTTAAATGTATTAAATTTACTCTTTAAAAGTTTTTTGTTAGCGTAGTAGGCCCTGTTAACTGCTATTATCTTCTCTTTGATTTCTGCTTCTCTTTCTCCATTGCTGGACAACATGATGCCTAGATATTTAAATCTTTCGACTTCCTCAAAATAGTGTTCTCCTATTTTGATCTTCTTGTTCTCTGACTTTTTCCTGAGTCTCATTAGCTTGGTTTTTTCTTCATTTATTTTTAGTCCTATCTTGTCTCCTTCTGATACTATCTCTTTTAACATTTCCGTCATTATTCTTCTATTCTTTGTCACCAGGGCTATGTCGTCGGCGTATGCTATTATTTGTCCTCCTCTTGTTCTTATAGTTCCTTTGTTTATTTTCCTCATTACATATTCTAGGGCTAGATTGAATAAGGTTGCCGATAATGAGTCCCCTTGTCGTACGCCTTTGTTTATTTGAAATTCTTCTGTTTCTCCTTTTTGTGTTTTTATACTGACTGTTGTTTTTTCCATTGTCATCGAGATCAGTCTTCTCAGTTTTGCTTCTATTCCTAGTTCTTTTAAGGCTAATAAAAGTTTTCCTCTTTTAATGGAGTCGAACGCTTGTCGGAAGTCAATAAAAAGTATCTCTATGTTCAAATTATATTCATGTGTTTTTTCCATGATTTGTCTTATCGTGTGTATGGCGTCTATTGTTGATTTTCCTTTAGTAAATCCACACTGATACTGTCCAATTATATTTTTTGTTGCATTCTGCATCTAAAACAATAAACAAAAATAATTTTACATCCCAACTAGCATACTTACTCTTCCATATAACCTAAAACTTTTATAAAAACGTTTTATTTATTTTGAGCTTTACACTTTATTAAATATTCAGTTAGTACCAAATTTCTTATAAAATTATTATATTTACAATACTACTTTATATGTTGTTATATACTTAAATTATAAAATATTTTTAAAGCCATTTTTCTAACGGTTATATTATGAAAAGTTATTGGTTTCTATTGCAGCTATTTTGATTTATAGAAACTTCGTACACATTTATTATAAAGTCTTTATAAAACTGTAATATATATGCATCCAAGTTTTATAGTATGGCACGGTAAATATTTTTAAAACCATTATATAAGACTGGTTGCATTAGTAAGGGAAATTTGCTCAGTGTCATCATATAAGTACCATATGATCGATGCCAGCACAACAAGTAATTGCCTCTGTTCCAGGAGTCCACTCACTGTGCACCGGACAGAGGTCACAGATTATACCACGCTGATGAACACCAAACAGTGCGAAACGCGTCTGTGGTTACTTGTGCTGACTGGCTTCTGACGATTTATTCTTTGACAGAAAGTTAATTGATCATACATATAACCAAATTATGAAAAGTAAACGTCGGCAGACAGTCGCATTTATCGACCAGACGAGCTTAAAGTTTTTAAAAAATAGGTTAATATTTTGGTACGGACCGACTGCCTTATAAATACCAAATAGTTTTTTGGACAGTGTAAGTATAAATATTACTTATTTTTTAAATAACAACGTCTGTCGTTTATTAGTGGTCGCATTATCAAAACAGGCATAATTAGATGCAATTCATACATGTAAATTTCATAATTACACTTACGATTTCTTAAGATCTGAAGTACCTAGTGAAAAATTATAATTAAAATAATATTATTACGGAAAATGACGTTAGTTGAAAATTTACATAATAATTATTTACTTAATATTAATTTTATTGATTATGATGTAGAATTTTATGATCCACAACATTTATTTGAAGCTTTTTTGAACTAAAATACAAAGGAGAGCATGAAATTACGAAAATATGTTCGGATGTTGAGGTCAACACCCTATGAATGTACAATGCTGTATACTGCGGTAAGCATATACAACGTTTTCTTTGCAACAGGCTGCAGATTGCAAAGATGCCAGCCTAAAAGACAAACAAATATGTCCCCAAAAGAACGGACACACTAACCCTTGTTGATTTTACGTAGACACTTGCTCCTGTCCCTTTATCCGTTAGAGACCCATCTGAAAATCAGATTAGTCCCAGTGGTCTAAAAGGAGCTTTGAGTGTTATCTCCACACAGTTTCCTAGAAAAAGGTAATATGGAAAAAGATTTGGTAAAAAATATTCATTTTTTAAAACTCGAACTGTCAAATTTATACCAACATGGATTCAAACGATAAAAAATACTGTTATATAGGTACAGTTTCTAGGTTGTGTAATGATATATGATTCGAAAGAAATGAATATTAAATTAAATTTTACAACTTGTCAACAAACAAGCATTAAAAACACGCATATGTATATTTGGTAATTGATTTCGATACGTTAAGATGGTAAATTCTTTCCGGCTATCTATTTTGGTATAAAGAGAGACTGCCCAGTAGGTCGACTCCCAATAACAGCACAAAACTACAACCTCAGTTGCTCGAGACTGAGCCACTCATTCACCATAACAATGCTCGCCCCCACATCGCGAATGTCGTAACCTAAAAACTGCGTGAATACGGTTGGGAAATGTTACCAATATGCTCCCTAAAGTCCTGACATGAGTCCACCAGACTTCGATCTATTCCCAAAGCTGTGCCTATGCGTAGACATCTTTTCTGTCTCTGGAAGAGTTTCATGGTTCCGTTACCCAAGTAAAGCTTCCCAGACGTCGGGTTTTGGTCATTGAGAAGCAGGAAGACAATATTGAAGAATTGTAAAGACATATTGTATTAAAAATAAATATACTAACAATTGTGTACAATATTTATCAAATGACCTTCGTATATACAAGTATAACGTCTGTAAAAAACGTTTTGGCAAAAAAGGTACATGTCAAATAAATTTATTGTTACCAGTTAAAACAAATGCACGTTTATTACTCTTTCACCTACTTACACGTCAGTTTTTGGTAATACTTTTCACTACAAAAAAATTATGTCATCATACATCTCAAATTTGAGGCTATATATAAATTATGAAAAATAAAAACTGCTATCTGTCAATTTGAATTATTAAGGACGAAAATCAAATACAATGTCATTTAAGATATTAACAAATATTTATTTTTCGTTCCAATTCAAGCTCAATTTTTTTCATATAGAGCCTACTTAAAATAACAGAAAAATCAATTTCATTTAAATTTCAATTGAATTTTTCTGAACATTTTTGTTATGTAGAGTATAAAATGATTACATAGTAGTTGAATTCAGAAAAAAAGTACTCTATTCGAATAGGCCTAAAAAAACATATACATACCATAGTATTTAAAAAAAATGGATTTTTTTTATTTTTAAGCAATAATTAATAGGTAATAATTAATAATTTATACATGATGGAAAATTCATTTTATTTAATCTAAATTTTCCAAATAATTTTTCTACTCTATATACTTAGTATTGAAACGACAACAAAAGCAGAAATGATTGCTAACCCTTAATCTATAGTGAACACGAATTAAACACCCATACTTAATAAAACAAAAGACCCAGTAATATTTAATACCTCGATAAATGACAATAAATCTTTAGGAGGTGGCTATATTAGGTGTTATATTGTCATTTGTCATAGATGTAGCATTACCAACATAAATACGAAAGACAGAGGGTTCATACTTTTTTAAATACATAGTTTTTTTGGTGTTCCTCTAATTTTGCCGTTGTGTACAAAATATTATATCATAAAGAATTGTGAAGAATGTATTCAATCAGTTAATCTTCCTGAAAGTGGTCGGCCTAGTGTTTTAACTACTGCAAACATATCACAATTACGATAGAAGAACAAAGAAATATTTATGAGAGACATAACTAGTTTATATTAAGTACAGTAAAAAATTTGAAAGATGTCCGATCAATGTTATTTGTATCATGAACGAATTAACAAATTGGCATACATTTATCTTTCTCCTTTGCAGTCTATAAGCGTGTGCCATAAGGATGGATATAACACATTTGTCTTTCAAAAATTCATATTGTTTCGACTAAGTTAGGACATTCCACTTTAGAACGATGCTCGTTGTTGATAATACTTTCGCTGTAACGTAAGCTTATATATTAATTCAGATACATTACTTTGATTCATAGCCGTATAAATAACGTTATTTTCTGTCAGTATCACTGACACTGACATTGTGTCAGTATCTTATTTTTCACATATTTGGTTTTACATTTGCTAATAAACTTACCAGTTCATTTATTTTTGAATTTTGAATGCTTCTATTGTAACATATATTTTTATATTAATAAAATAACAGTAGTATCTTATGTACCCTCATAAAAACTAAGTAAACGACACTACTGAATTCCTACTGAATTTGTCTGAATGGGCAGAGCAAAAATCTGAATTCATGCAATTTGTAGATTACCTTCATCGGACATCTATCAAAATTTTTACTGAACGTACATAGAAGATATTTCGTAAAACTAAAAAGAGTACGAGAAAATATATCGGGTATAGAAAGAGGTTGAATGAGACACAAACAAGTAATTTGATTTAGTGGTGTGAAATGTTTGCCTAAATAGAAATTTTTCAAAGAAAGTAGGACTTTCTATCAGATTGTTAAGAATTTGGAATAGAAACAATGTGTCAGATATTGGACAACGTAACTATAAATTTGAGAAAAATACGCTGTTCTCTGAAAATTTATTTTCCTCGTAGTATCGAGAAAAATATATTTTGTATACACGTCGTTATGATTGATAAACGCTTTAGGTTTATGTGCTTTTCGTAATCTAGAGATGGTACGACTGTTTTCAAAACTGACAAATGAATGACACTTGCATTATCTGAAAATGGTAAGTTATTGGAGTTGAAATACCTTATTACTTATGTAAGCAATCACCGCTTATTGTCTCAGTTACGATAGAATACACTGTCTTCTTTCATAATTATCCAACTAGACAAAATTCAAAATACCCAAAAGTTTTGTTAAAAAAATTTAAATTTCAATAGTTAGCAGGAAGCGGTACCAATATAACATAAAAAATCTGATTTGACCAGCACATTACCGTCCGTCAATCCTGTATATTATGTACAAATTCAATATATAAATTTTCTTGCAAGGGATCCTATATTTCCAGTAAAATTATTTCATAAACAAATATGCACATTACACTAGACATTCACATCTTCTTCTCCAGCCTTCCCATTCGTTAGGGCTCGCTATATTTTATTTTCTTCCAGTCTTTTTTGTTTTGCGTGTCGTCTTCATTTATTTCCTTTCCTCTCAAGTCTTCCGTAATACCGTCCTTCCATCTTATCTTTAGTTTTCCTCTGTTTAGTCTACCTTCTATTAATAAGCTATTCATTCTTCCAATTTATTATTCATTTCTCCTCATGGCATGTTCAACCCAATGTAATGGTCTCTCTTGTATATATCCACAAACTTTTATCACTCGGGCCAATTCCCTAATTCTTTCATTCCTTATCCTATCTGTCTTCTCCAATATCTATCTCAACATCCTCATCATTTTTTTTCATTCTCACTGACATCTGTCAGTTAGAATTTTCTTAATACAGTAGCTGTTTCCATGGTTATAGCTTAGCTGGCTGATTTATAAGATCTAATTTCTTTATAATTCTTTACGCTATATCCATTGAATATGAAACACAAAATGCAATAAATTCGTATAGATAAGAATATTCTATAATATTTATAATAATACTAAGTGTCAAAAAATAATATTTAACAGCGTTGTTTTCCAGAAAACTGTTAAAATCTTTAAATGAGGGTACCGGAAGTACCCTCATTCGCCAATTATAACCGAAATCTAATCAAGTCTGCATATGGAATACGTAAAAATTGTAATTTTTGGAATTCTAGTATTGGAGATATAGCGACACGAACATGCACACACATACACACATACAGACATCATCGTAAAAATAGTAAAATCATATTGTAGGGATCTTAAAACGTACTTGTTCATTGAAAATTCACCACCGAAGTTTTTGACCAAAGACAATACCTTTCTTAAGTAGAGGTGACGGAAGGTAAAAACACACGTCGCATTTTTTAAATATTTAACAGAATTATAAAACTACCTAGTAAAAGTAACAAGAATATTTTTCATAAAGCCTGTTATCGCACTCGTCATTTCTTAAATTTTTTTTTCCAATGTGGACTCGTGTGTTGTTAACAGATTGTCTTATGAAATTTGTTTTTACCTCTCGCTAAGAGAGTATTGGAATCATGCTAAAAATCGCATATCCAGATTTTATTGAATAAGCACGATTAAAGGTCCGTGGAATCCGATTTTAACATTTTTACAATGAAGTCTGTGTGTGTGCGCGCGCGCTCGTGTGTGTGTGTGGATGTGTGTGTGTATGTGTGTTAGGTTGTTGGAGGCACGATTTCTCAAATTCTAGAAGACTAAAGACCTGTTTGACTACGGATCTCTCAATCTAACATTAATGGTTGAATAGGTTTTGGTACGAATTGAAAAACCGGAAGAACTTAACTTAATAAAAAAATTGTAAATATTATTTTTTTGAATTTTTTTATTATTAGTATTAAAGAACGTAAAATTCTCTACTCGATACATTTTAAACTAAACACATGATAGTAGATAAGAACCGATTCAAAATTTGTCATAGTACGAATATGGTTTTATGTAGATTTTAGCTAAAACTAAATCTTAGATTTTTTTTGGCAATATAGAAGTAAAACGTCAAATTACGCTTTTACGTTAAATGAAGAAGTTTAACTGACATTATTGAAGAATTTTTCTGTGATATCAATAAGTTTACTATTTCTTGTTATATAAAAATAATAACAACTAAGTATATAAAATTATATATACCCATCAAAAATCCTATCAAGAAATTGGAAGAAATTCGAACATTTAAAAGTGTAGGAGAAAATTTCCTCAAAAAATAAATTTAAAATTGTAAAAATAATCTAAGCATAAATAAAAGACATGATAAATTTATAGGGCGCGAGCAGTCATGTGACTTTGTTGGTTGACAAGCAAACAGAGGGGCCCGAGTTAGAATGACTGCTAGTAATTATGTACACAAATGTCAAGTGTCAATTTTCCATTCCAAATTTCATGATATTCCAATTCCATCTGGTTGATTTTCCTCGACAATTAAATTCCACATTCCTGGTGACAAATTAAGCACGTGAAAAATTATGGCATTTGCCATTTATGTAAATAATTACTGTCATTTTGACAAGGCCTCCATATCTGCTTGTCTAGGCGAAGTATGACAAACTAACTACGTGAATTTAGAAAATCTTGAATTTTTTAATGAAAAATTCTGACTTTTGACATCTATATACATACATGAAATCACGCGTGTCCCACTTAGTGGGTTTGCACAAACCCGATAACAATAAGAACAACATCAACATTATATAACAAATCCTTACTCTTAAACATATTAAAGCGACCGTTTTTCAGTAGCGAAATACCGCATCCGGATCACAATAATAGTTAGGAAACAATCATCTATCCTATCTAAGCAGACTTCTTTTGCCTCGGTCACACTCATAATCGCATTCATACATGCTCTTCTTCTCTTCATACTTAAAAACTCTCTCTTTAAGCAGCCTACCAACCACATCCATCCACTTACACATTGGTCGGCCACTCAATCGAAAACCCTCAACTTCACCAAGGTATATACGATTAACAAGCCGGTCATTCGCCATTCTCTCCACATGCCCAAACCATCTCAACTGACTCACACCAACTCTCTTAATCACATTGTTCCTAACCATACATTCTTCATACACCAAATTATTCCTCACGCGATCCCGTCTGACATACCCACATACACCACGTAAATACCTCATTTCCACGGCAGTCGCTCTCTTTTATGCTTCCCCGTCCATGCCCAGCATTCGCTTCCATACATCAAAACAGACACTAGCACTCCATTATATACACTTAACCGAGCATCCTTTGATACGTTAACGTTTTGTACAAACGTACCCAGAGCACCCATTACCTTACATCCCGCACTCATTCTCCTTTCTATCTCTCGATAAATTCGACCATCCCTCGACATCATGCTACCCAAATATACAAACTCATTTACCTGCTCCAGTTTCACTCAATCCACCAATACATTGCACTCAGTCACCAATTTACTTCTTTCAAATACTAACACTTTGGATTTATCAACATTCAACATCAGATTCATACTTCTTTCAACTACATGTATTCTCTCTATCATTCTCCTGAGTGCTCTTCATTTTCTCCTAAAACAACTACATCGTCAGCATACGCTAATGCAATATGTACACCATCCATTTCACTCAAAGCTCTCCGCAATAACACATCCATATAAAGTTAAGCAACCACGGAGACATAACAGCCCTGTTTCACATAATTACTAATTGTCATTCTGACACGGGCCCTCATATCTGCTTGTCAAGGGCAACATGACTGCTGGCGCCCTATACTTATGTAACCAAAAACGGAAGTGGCGAGAGGTATTATGCTGGCCACAACAGTTTTTTTAATATACTATGTAGTATGCCTTTTTACAAAAAAACCAATATCTTTAATGCGAAACTCTATTATGTTATATAAATTGTTGTACTATAACAAAGAATAGTTTACCAAGATAGTATAAACTAGGCCACTATACAAAAAATCTGTTGTGGCCAGCACAATACCTCTCGCCACTTCCGTTTTTGGTTACATAAATATAGGGCGCGAGCAGTCATGTGGCATTGTTGATCTTGACAAGCATATATGGGGGTTCTGTCAAAATGACAATTAGTAATTTTGTACATAAATGTGAAATGTTAGATATTTTCATCAAAAAATTCAAGATTTTCTAAATACTTGACATAGACAAGCAGATAAGGACGCCCTTGTCAAAATGACAGTTAGAAATTATTTACATAAATGTCAAATGTCGTAATTTTTCACGTGGTTAATTTGTCACCAGGAATATGGAATTTACTTGTCGAGGAAATAAAACCACATGGAATTGGAATATCATGAAATTTTGAATGGATTATTGACATTTGACATGTATGTACATAATTACCAGCTGTCATTCTATCTCGGGCTCCCATATTTGCTTGTCCAGTCCAACAAAGTCACATGACTGCTCGCGCCCTATAAATTTCTCATGTCTTTTCTTTATGTTTAGTTTTCTCCTATACTTCTAAATGTTCGAATTTCTTCCAATTTCTTGACGGGATTTCAGATGGGTATATGTATATAGCTATAATTTTAAATATTTAATTGTTATTATTGCTATACAACAAGAAATAGTAAACTTACCAATATTTCAGAAAAATTCTTCAATAATGTCAGTTAAACTTCTTCATTTAACGTAAAAGCGTAATTTGACGTTTTACTGTTATGTTGCCAAAAAAGAATATGTAAGATTTATTTTCCGCTAGAATCTATATAAAACCATATCGGTACTATGGCAAATTCTGAATCGGTTCTTATTCACTGCCATGTGTTTAGTTGAAATAGACAATTTTATTTATAATTGAGCTGCCAATACCGCCCAAACAGGTTTATGAACTACTGTTGGTTTTTGACAATGACATTTTTCTGTCATTAAACAAACATCTGATGGTTACTATAGTGTTGTTTAGGCTCTAAAATTTATTACAACAGATTATTTTATATTATTATATACTATATCTCCAAACCTATAGGAGATATAATAAAATTTTAAAATGTATCGAATATAGAATTTTATGTTCTTTAATGCTAATAATAAAAAAAATCAAAAAAATAATATTTAGAATTATTTTTTTAAGATACTACTACTTCCGGTTTTCCAATTGGTACCAAAACCTATTCAACTCTTCCCATTAATGTTAGATTGAAGAATCCGTAGTCAAACAGGTCTTTAGTCTTATAGAATTTGAGAAATCGTGTCTCCAACAACCTCACACACACATCCACACACACACACACACACACACACATCATTGTAAAAATGTTAAAATCGGATTCTATAGACCTTAAATCGTGCTTATTCAATATAATCTGGATATGTGATTTTTAGCATGAATCCAATACCTCTCTTAGCGAGAGGTAAAAACATGTGACATCTTTTTTTCTTTTTTTTACCAATCTTTAAAATGTACTTATATGCTTATACCTTCCATTAAAAGCTACTATAAAACCATCTGCGCTCATAAACCAATTTACTCTAGCTTCAATAAACTTCCGGAAAAAATTAACCCTTTGTTTTCCTTGTCATTCTTATATTTCGCGACAAAAATCAAGTAAAGAAAGAGAAAATCAGGTTCGAAACAAGCCTTCAGTAGCCAGAAAATAGCTGAAGAGATGTCAGGAGTGTTTACTCTCCCATCAGTGACGTCACGGAGAGGCTAACAGAATTATTCCCTCTCCTTCTCTTTGACTGCAACCAGCGTTGTGCTATTGTTTTATTGGCAAACAAAAGTATGAAACGAAAGCCAAGAATGGGGAAAATATATACCGAGAATTCGCTGACTAGCTCCGTTTGTTTGATTTTATGAAGGTTTTGTTTGTACTGCGAAAATAAATAATTCCAAATGTGATTTATTATTCGGATTAGGATGAGGGCTGGATTTTAATGAAGTTATTTTTGGACGTTTCCAAGAGAATTATACAGAAATATAAAAGATCAATGTGAACGAATTGCTTATAATGATTCAATGGATACAAGACAAATTAGATATCAAATATTTTTTCTTTGATATGGGATATATCTTTGATATAATTCTGGAAAGATAATAATTTCTATGAAACCATATTTGCCGGTGGAATATGCTTTCTTATACTATTGAAATTATTAAATACACATATTTCAATCATGACTGCTGTGACTTCACGTCTCTTTTATGTCAAATGAAAATTAACTTTTCACAGTGGTATATTTTATTGGGAAATTGTTTTATCATCGTATTTTGTGTGAATTTTTTTAAATTCCAATATGTCTGCTTAGCAAAATATCGTTCCATGTCTGTTAAAAAAGATGATGGAGAAGATCGAAATTTGTAATGCAAAAATTGTTACGCTATTGTACTCGTATTTCGTATTGTTATTTTACCTCCCGCTACCCTTGGTAAGGGAGGTATAGGGATCGTGCTAAAAATCGCATATCGAGATTTTCGTAAAAGTCCACGTTTTAAGGTCCCCATAATCCAATTTTAACATTTTCACGATGATGTCTGTGGGTGTATGTGTGTGTGTGGATCTTCTGGGCACTCTAACTCAAATACTATCATTCAGAAACTTTTGAAATTATGTATTTCTACCTTAATCTAATATGGAAAGAAGCCATTCAATCGGATAACCGGAAATGGCAGTTTACTTGAAACTGAAAAGAGTTTTTCTTCAAAAATACCTTTAAATGTTATTTTTTCGCAATTTGTTACCATAAATATTAAAGATTATTCCATTTTCTACAGGTTTGCATTAATACTTTTTCTATATATTTTATGGATAAATTTTATAAAGTAATATAAAATTTATATCTCGGAACGTATGCTTTAAACACAACTCCATAGTTACACAGTTCAGCTCAAATGTATGTAACTGACAGATAAATGTCATCCTCAAAAAAAAAAATTATTTAAAATTAATAACTCTAACGTTTTAAAAAGAAAATTGTAAATAGAACAATAGTTATATGGAAAAGAACTTAATATACATTTCAAATTAATAATAATAACGTTTTAAAACGAGAATAATAGTTATATGGAAAGGAATTTAATATACATAATGTCTAGCATTAGTAAATATGCAGCAATGTATTTAAATAAAAAAAAATTATCACGGCATATTACCCATTGCTAGGTGCGCTAATCTGCTTTGTACACAGATTACGGTAATGATGATGACATATTTATATTGTGCGGGCGTTTACCAAGCGTCGGGCTCATTGCTGGCGTGGAGAGTGCAACACAGGGGACAATTTATGCCATTTCAAATTCGAAATATTTAGCGTTGATCGGGTTCGAATCGGGTTCCGCAGATTCGCAACTGGACATCAGGCATGTGGTAACGAGATCCCACAGGTATGTATTTAAAGTAATAAAAATTAAATGGCGGGAGGTATTGTGTTGGTCACATCAGATTTTTTTTATTTATAAAACAATGGATACGATGTAGAGCTAACCCTTTCGCTACTGTTGGGATTTATGTGACCCAGGTATATGCATATTCTACTGTTGTCCCAAAATACAATTAAATTACGCTGAAGAAGTTTATAAGGTACTTGTAACAACCAAGCATAAACGTAATATGCGTCAGTACATACAATTGCGAAGCTTCGAAATGCTACTTATTACTAGTGTGACGTGCGCCTCTGACTTAAGAGTATACGAGCGCCACTACTGGTAGAATATTCCGAGCGATGACGTAATCTCCTCGCCGGAATTACCCAAATGACGTAATCCCCTCGGGGAAAACCCAAACGCGTTCAGACTGGTTAATTACATCCGGTGGGGTGATTCTTTTGTATTCGATGATGGTCGCGTCAGAATGTTCTAGAAGGATAATGGGCTGTATAAATGCTGTCCGAAGGACAGCGGGAGAAATATTCTGATATATAGAAGCAACGAGCAATGAAGTTGGTGATATAAATAAACAGTCAAGAAGTTGTGAACATAAATAAATGTAGTTATATAAATAAATATGGTGATATAAATATTGTTTAAATAAATAATCTTAGTGTTTAAGCATTTAATAATATTATTAGTGTTAAATTAGAGTTTATAATTATTTATTCATAGTGCTAGTTACTTTTATTATCTTTTCAATATTTATCGTAATTATTTATCGTTTAATAAACGTATTATTTTAATTAAACAATAATTTTACACATTTTACATTTTACATATTTATTTTACATTTATTTTTACACTTCGCCCATATAAATAAAACGTTACACTATTAATTCCTATGGACAATACTTGTGTCCGCATAATTGTAAATAGGCATACAATTTTGCCGCACTATGGGAACACATAAAATGAATAAAAGGACGCGGTAAACATATTAACTTTCTTAATCTTTCCGGGAAATAGAAAAAGTTTGAATGTCGATTAAAATATGCGTCTGTGTAGCCAACATGTGATTCCCGTATCTGAGCCTGATTGCTTAATGGTGGGTGTAGATATCAAAACTCCGCATATCATTGTGTCTGTTCATTCGCTGAATATTCACAGTCGCATCCAGGCGGCCTTGACTGCCTTGCAGCCAAATCGACTGGAAACGTTTGATTTACTGACGAGCCAAGAAGTGAGAAAGCAATAACACAAGTGTGAAAAACTTCATTTATAGGAAGAAAGAATACGTGGAAAGGTAAAAAGTTTGAGGCCTAATAGTAAAGGATTGGTTCATAGCAAGAGTAATGTGTTTTATTTTTCAATATAATCACTCTGAACGACATTCGATTTAGTTTAACGATGTTCTAGTTATTGCATTCTAACTTACATACTACTCTGAAAACATTCAATTTTCATCAGCGTTCGTCTCGATTTTTTTTAACAATTAATTGGAACCTTATTTAAGGATTAATCTAAATATTACAAGAAATAGTAAGACTGTCTCAAGTTTCATTTTCGTTTTCTTGTCATGTTATTCAAAATTTGAAAATATTAATTCCCTGAATGTTTATTTCGCGAAATTATTTAAAAAATCTGATTTGGCCAACACAATACCTCCCGCCATTTAGTTTTTACTAATTTAAATACATGTACCTATGGAGTCTGATGGCTGCGTGCCTGAGTGTCTGATCGCGAATCTGGGGAACCGGATTCAATCCCTACCAATACCAAATATTTCGAATTTTAAATGGCATAAAATTGACCCTTGTGGTGCGCTCTCTACTCCAAAAATAAGTGTCCATGAGACGACACTTGGTAAACGCCCGCACGATAAAAATATGTCATCATCATTACCGAAATCTGTGTACAAAGCAGATTAGCACACCCAGCAATGGGTAATATGTCGTGATGATATATTTATTATTTTTTATATAAATACATACGGGTATATTTACTAATGCTGGAAACTGTATGTTAAGTTCCTTTCTATATAACTTTTGTTCTATTTACAATTTTCTTTTTAAAATGTTACTATTATTAATTTGAAATGATTATTTTTTTGACAGTGACATTTATCTATTCAGTTCCATACATTTGAAATATGAACTGTGTAGCTAATAAATTGTGTTTATCTTTAAAACATAGACTCCGGGATTTATAAAATTGATTATTTTATATATTTATCTATAAAATTATTAATGCATGCCTGTATAAAATTCAATAATCTTTAATTTTTATAATAATATAATCGCGAAAAAATGGCATTTAAAATGGCATTTTTGGAAGAAAAACTATTTTGAGCTTATAGTAAAGTGCAATTTTCAGTTATCCGATTTATACAAAAATCTAACAGCTTCTTTCTATATTAGAATAAGGTCGAAATACAATGTTTTATAATTTTGTGATTGATAGTACTTGAATTAGAGTGTCCAGAAGATCCACACTCACACACATACACACACACACACATACACACCCACAGACATTATTGTGAAAATGTTAAAATCGGATTCTATGGATCTTGAAACATGGTCATTTATTAAAATCTCGATATGCGATTTTTAGCATGATCCCTATACCTCCCTTACTATGGGTAACGGGAAGCAAAAAGAAAACCGAAATACCTTATTATTCAAATTTGACATACGCGTTGCTGTATATGTCACTTGTTGTTACTAACCAGGGATTTGTAATCTACCAGATACAGAATGTTAGTTTTCGCATATACCAGCCCAGTTCGACAGAGGTAGTGATACATAATTCCGATATCTGAGCCGTGTTCCTTCGGGCTGTGATTCGCAATCTAAATCATCAAAGTGATTATGATTAAGAAGAAGTATGTTTTTTCGTTTCCTATTCGTTATCCCCACTTTCTCATTTAGTGATCACTAGACAACCTTCCCCTTTCCCTTCTGAATCATCCTTTTTGAGTGATCACAGGGATTCATTTCAGAGCAAATTTAAAAATGGCTGACGACAATAGGTTTTTGAGCGTAGAAATTTATCAATGTGGGGTTTGTTGCATCAAAGGAAATATGATTTTCCTATAAAAGCATGTAATGACGCACTATACGTTCGAAAACATACTTCATATGTTACCGAGAACATTTTTCTTTTACTTCTGTATGATCCATTTTTAATGTCCTGACTATAACACTTGACACTAGATTATTTATAAAATAAAATAAATTAGTTTGCATTGGTCTGCATATAATATTTGACGCTAGATGGTGTTTATATTATTCAAGCTGTTTTCTTGGTATAATTTTTAAATCATGATTCAAAAGGATCACGATTAAACTAATCAGGATTCACAAAATCACAATCACAGACCGAAGGAACACGGCTCTGGTCTTTGTTCCCGTTATTTGCCATTCGTTTGACTGACAGGTTTGACAGCCTAGGCCGACGATCTGGTGCTTTTGGGTTCTTCTCCGATAAATATTGGACGCAAATTAAATATTTTACAAATTTATTGTGACCAGAATCTTCTTTGTGTGAACGTCAGTAAAACAAAAATACTTACCTTTCACAAAGGCCGCTCAAAATCGGACTACTCATTTACTTATAACTGTTCTTTAATTTTTTGTCAGTACGGTTTAATTATTTTGTTTTTTCTTTCAAAAAGTCGATTTCAGTATTTTTAATCAAGTATACGCTTTATACAGTATACATAGGTACTTGTTTTAACGTCATTTTGAATGTAATGAAATACTTAGTTTCGGTTCGTTAAAAAAATAGCCGTAACATTTGAGAATTGATTTTTTCCATTATTGTTCGGAAAAGTGTTTACGCTGTTTTTATTGTTTTTTCTACGAGTTACAAACTGGTACATGAAATTATTTTTATCTTTCTCGAAACCATCGAAACATTGTTCACAAATTGTGTATGAATGTGATTTTGGTCAGCAATTAGCAAACAGCTATTTGTTCGAATAGATTTAAAACAAATTGTGCATGTTGCTTAATACTGAAGAGTAAAGGTACGGTTTCGTTGGCGCTGCCAGCGGCCGCAGTCAGCAGCTACGGTTTGACCGTACTGTCAGAATGGTTTAATTGAACGCAGTCGGCCGACGTCAGTTGCAATTTAAACTTCAGTGAAAATGGATTCAGATATATATTTTTGTTTTATGCTCGAGATAGAAGAGGGGGATAACAGCTTAGAAAATATTCCAAGAAGAGCAGGGCCGTCTGATTTGTTCAAACCAGGGAATATGAAAGATATTTAATATTTCGTCTTCGTTATCAATAAATTTGGGCGTCATTTAAGTACCAGCACGGCCGCGGCTAGACTGCTCTTCAAACGATCGAGACGCAGGTTGGCAGAAATCGGTTTGAACGCACCGCGCTAACGAAACCAAACACACTGAAGTAGTCCTGCACTGCCGACCACGGCCGCTGGTAGCGCCAACGCCAACGACACCATACCTTAAAGGTAAACGAATATTTGAAGATAGATATAAAATATCTCACCGAGAACCTACAGCAT
Organism: Harpalus rufipes; assembly: GCA_951394225.1. NCBI lineage: Eukaryota > Metazoa > Arthropoda > Insecta > Coleoptera > Carabidae > Harpalus > Harpalus rufipes. The sequence continues at coordinate 32,311,110 of OX596280.1, read as the reverse complement.
CTTGTATTGAGATTAATAAATTTGAAGTTATGGAAAACAGATTTCAGTTTATTTATGTATGCGGCAAAATTTTGACAGTTACTTAGTCACTAGAACTTATAGAAATTATTTTACTTTAAAATGAAATGCTTATTTTGACGTAACACTCTTCGATGCTGGATCACCTGGTAATCAGTTTATTAAACAGTGCCAATTTGTTTCCAGGTTTACTTTCAATAATAAAAAATCTGTTGTGGCCAGCACAATACCTTCCGTCAATCCTGTGTATTATGTACATATTCCATACATAAATTTTCTTGCAAAAGATTCTAAATTTCAAGTAATATTATTTCATGCAAATGGCATTTGACACTGACATCTTCTTCTTTAGCTTTTCCCATTCGTTAGGGCTCGCTATTTTTTATTTATTTTCTTCCATTTGTTTTGCGGGTCATCCTTATGTCAAAATCTTTCATTTTTTTATTTTTTTGTATTTTATGATTCCTTTTCTCGGCAACTGAATTCCACACACCTGATAATAAATAAACCATATGAAATAAGAAAATCATGAAATTTTGAATGAAAAATTATGACATTTGTCAGTTATGGACGTAATTAATATCTGTCATTTTGACACGAGTTCCCATATCTGCTTGCCATAGTCAGCAAAGTCACGTCACTGCACGCGCCCTACACCTAATTTTTCTTGCAAAAGATCCTATATTTCCAGTAAAATTATTTCATAAACAAAATATGCAAATTACATGTTTTTCTTCTTCAGTTTTTCCCATTCGTTAGGGGGTCGCTATTTTTTATTTTCTTTTTCCACTATTTTTTGTTTTGCGTGTCGTCCTCATTCAGTTTGTTTTCTCTGCTTTCATCTTATATTTGGTCTTCCTATGTTTTTTCCACCTTCTGTTATAAGCTATTCATTCTTCCAATATACTCATCTCTCCTCATGACATTTTCAACCCAATGTATTCGTCTCTCTTATATCTTTCTAGAAACGCCCAACACTAGAATTATTTCCCTTATTCTTTCATTCATTTACTTTTTATTAATACTGACATCTGTCAATTTGAATTACCTGAATATATTAGCAGTTTCCATGGTTAAGTTACCATAGCTGGCTGATTTAAAAAAAATATTATCTTTATAATATCTGTTGAATATGAATGCAATCAAATCGTATAGAGAATAATATATTCTTTAAGTTATAATAAAATTTAACTGAGTTTATCAAGAAAAACTGTTAAAATCTCAAATGAGGGTACTTTCGGTTGACCAATTATAACCAAAATCTAATCGTCTTTATATGGTTGTAAGGTAGAGGAATACGTAAGAATTGTAATTTTTGGACTTCTAGTATTGGAGATATCATGGCCGATACCGCGGTCACATACATACACACACACACACGCACACATACACACACATACAGACATCATCGTAAAAATAGTAAAATCGTATTTTAAAGACCCTAAAACGTTCTTATTCAATGAAAACTCACCACCGAATTTTTTGACCAAAGACAATACCTTCCTTACCTGGAGTTGACGGAAGGTAAAAATAGGTGTTTTAATACCAGAGAAGAGTTTTCAACTGAAAGTATTTAACAAAACCGTACTAACTTACTTTATATTAATAATAAATTCTTAGTAAAAGCTGTACATTAGAAATATATGTGATAAAGTTATTCTTTATAGCAGATGGTAATAATAGTAATGTTTGTCCAAAAAAAAGCTATTTATCTAACACATACACTATCCTTGTATAAATATATTCTATAGTACCCTAAAATATTGCATTATTTGTGTTGTAAACATTAAAATCTAGAAAAATTATCAATTTAATTGACTTTCATACTATCTTTATAATATGAAACTAAATAGACATGCATATCCTTCTTCGATCCATAGTCACATATCTGTTTTATTTAAAGGATAATTTATTATCATAAAGTCTGTTGAACATTAATTGAGAAACTTGTGACACTTCAGCTCCACTTGAAAAACTTGATGATGAATGATAATTAAAATTTAATTAATTTTTTGTTCGTGTTTAGAAACGGATTTTTTTGGCGCAGCTGCGAGGTGCTTACGAAACAACAATGCACGCTGCAAATGTGATTATGGATCCTAAGTCGGCGACTTTCAACGTACACCAAATTTAATAAAATTGTTAAAACGATTAATAATTAAATATTGCGGAAAAGTAATTTATTATTCTCTTGACAGTCTCCTACGATGAAAATGCATTGAATATGTGATAATTCCATACACACATAGTACAAGAAAATACAGTTTTAATACTCAATAAATACCCACTTTTTGGATGTATTAGTTTGCTTTTATTCGCAGATTTCGGTAATAACGAACCACATATCTGTATCTGTACCTTCGAACAGTGCAACACTGAGATCACTTTTGTGCTATTTAAAAATTAGAAATATTTTTGAAGTTCAGCCTACAATCTACAAGCAAAATGCAATTAACTTATAAAAGAAAGCCGATATGATCAATATACATGTAACATTCCACCAATTTATTCTTTGGAATTAAAAAATGTATTTTAAAAATATGTTTGACTTTATACTCTTTCTTACAATAAGAATTATTGTGTGAAATCCATCATCGCAATTACTTGTCGAAACAATAAATTATTAGAAGGAAATTAGCCGACCAAAGCTAAACTTTTGCTTTCTTTACATGTGTCAGCCGTTAACATTTAAATTTGACTGAGTCACTTGGTTACATTTTTCTTCCAATCATGTTGAAATGGAACCTCAATACCTCGGAATTAATTTTACAACATAACAAGGTACAAAACAACAATGTATTACATACACAATAAATCACTACTGAATTCAACAACACAAACCTAACCTTTATCTGTAAGAGCGTAGTTGCTGTACCTATTGAGTGCGTCACTGCTTTCAAGGTTTTTCTATGGCGAGCTGGAACAACAGTAACAATTAATTAAAAGTACTTATTAGCAAATATGTTTTAATGAAATTTAATTATTTGCAATTATTATTTATTAAGTATTTGATATCCACGGTTTCGCAAGTTCGCGTACCTCGCCTCTCGCCCTGTCGGACTTGACCCGTAATGTTGGTACTAGCTCGCTCGTAAATGCTTAGCTACGGACCCAATTACGTAAGTGCTATAACTACGGGTTATTAAAAAAAGTGCTTATCGAATTTTGACAATGATATTTAGCAACTCATTTGACATTTCGTTTCGATACGATATTGTTATTTTAACAAATAGTTAAAATATAACTATAAGTGGTGCTACTAGCCATAAGTGTGACGGACTTTAAGATTTATCATCGCCTGTATTTAAGACAGAAATTTGTATCTTAAAGTGCGGTCACAACTTAAAACTGCTATAACTGTCATAGTATTAAAGGTTTTTTAAAAATTTATCCATTCATTTATCTTGAACTTATTTAGTATAAAATAGATTTATACATGGAAATATAAAAAGACATTCAGTGTCGCGCACATGGATTGCCATTTCCATCTATGAGATCTTCGAGGCAATGAATATAACATTAATTTTGATATTTCTTGCATATATCCGCTACTTGTTTAGAAGAATGATAGACCTTCCACTTGCTAGTTGTGGAATTAACTAATGGTTAAAGCCATCTTGAGTCATTTTCCACAAATTATCTCACTATTTTGGACAGCTGTCATTTTCATCACCAAATTTTCTTGCTAAATATTATTAATAAGTTTCACTAAGCGATGGAAAGGGAAGTAACGGAGAAGAGTTAAACGGTTTGTGTAAATTTATTAATTTATTTAATTTTCCTTATTTTAAGTGGTTGTTTTAGATTTGGTTAAGTCTCTTCTTCATCATTTAAGGCCCAATTTAAAAATATTTGGTTAAAAGTTTAACTACCATTTAAGTACAAAAAAAAACTGATAAGTAATAAATTTATAATTATTGCTGACAAATTATCACTCTTATTTAAACAATACATAACAAAATTATTAAAATACAAAATCATCAATTTGATAATAATATAATTTACTAGACCTGATGTATCACCCAGCATTAACTATGGCAGCAAGGATGAATTTTCTCTGGTGATTCCCCGTTCATGCCAGTAGAAAACCGTTCTCAAAACACTAACAGAGAAGTGACCCAGCTAAATTGTATTTTTTCCACAAAATAGAACAGTTTAGATCAGCTGGTGTTGCTTTAGCCAGGTGTTCTGTCGTGCATTCCTCTTTTAAGTTGGTGCAAATGAGCAGGTGAACCTTTTTTTGTACTTGACCACAATGGCATAAAGTGGGTTCTATTTGATACCTGCAGTTGTACATATTTACTCCACACTTTCCTGTTTGAGTTCGTAGGTAATTTAAAGTTTTAAAAATGACCCATTTTTTATTATTTCCTGGCTGTAGTTTTTCATCGGGGGGGGGGGGGGGGGGGATACCTATTGTTGTTTTCTGGGTTCATTACTGTGAATGATTTCATTATTATTGTTTATCTGGAAGTTAAAATTAACTGGGGTTTGCAAGATTAACCTTAAAATAGACATTGAAACATTATTACACAGAGATAATAATTTGTGTTTCTAATTTCTAATTAATTTCTTACATTGAATTGAATAAAACGCCTTTCAATAGTTTTCGATTGTTGTTGTTCAACAGAGACAGTTCTGAAGCACTCCATATTGATTTGATTCCTGACATCTACCTTTATTACAAGCAAATCTCAACAAACCAAACCAAATAACTTGTAGCACTCCATTTGAGCAGCAGAGCGTCGTTTTAGGAGGTTGTAATCTCGAACAACATCTCCAGTCTCTCGAACTCAGGTTCTCCGTACGCGTTGGCAGACTCGTGCACCTTAACTCTCAGCGACACTAATGGTAATGTTAGAAGTAGAAGTCTTACGTGAACGTAGAACATCCTACAGCAAACTTCTAACTGCATTAATTGGTAAGAGAGATCGTGAATATATGCGATACTGGTAGATGATATCGTACCTATGTATAATATGAGAACAGATTCACTAACACTGCAGTTATAAACAAAAAATAAAGCTTGTTTTTTTTCTGTACGATACGTATACCTTTTAAATTTAATGATACAGATTGTTTCCAGAAGTGCTAATGACAAATAGATAAATATTTTGAAAATTATACATCTTTTTAGCTCTTATTTATCTAATCATTAGCAGTATGTATCATAAAATTATTTTCAGTCTAGGACTTATTTTAACACTTCAGGTATTCCACAAGGTTCAAATTTAGGACCATTGTTATTTCTTCTCTTTATAAAAGTATCACTGTGAGGATATATGTATGTAAGCTACGCTTTATTTTATAACCTAATATTTAATATATTGTCAAGTGGTATAGTTGTAACAAATTGTACCTCAATAATAATAAATGCAATTAACACATAAAATGCAAATTTAGAATGTGTGCTTAACGAGCCAGGTTTAGATATCAATGGTCATTTTGTTGTGTCTACTGCAACTAACAAAATGTTAGATTTTTTATTCAAAAGAAGAAGAAAAAATAATAATATAAACAAAATACCTACATTTTTTTGCAATAATATGAAAGATTGAATATGCTTCCTTATCTGGTACCCAAATAACCAATGTCATATGTTATTATTGCAATCCGTACAACGGAGTTTTTAAAAACACATTCAATATATCCGCCTCAAGGAATCGTTTAAATGATCATATTCCGTGTTTATAATACATTATTTGCCGTTTTATAAATTCATTATTATAAAAAATCATCCACAGGTTATGCAACGAAATGCGAAATATAAAAATCTGATGTGAACAACACAGTACCTCCCGCTATTTACCTATGTATTTAATTTTTATATTACTTTATAAATTTATCCATACAATATATAGAAAAAGTATTAAAGCAAATTTGTAGAAAATGGAATAATCTTTAATTTTTATAATAACAAATTGAGAAAAAATTACATTTAAAGGTATTTTTTGAAGAAAAACTATCTTGAGCTTCAAGTAAACTGCCATTTCCGATTGCCACCAAAATCTAATCAGTTCTTTCCATATTAGAATAAGGTAGAAATACATGGTTTCAAAACTTTCTGAATGATAGTATTTGAGTTAGAGCGTAAACAGGATCCACACACACATACATACATACACACAGACATCATCGTGAAAATGTTAAAAATGGATTCTAGGGACCTTAAAACGTGGTCATTTATCAAAATCTCGATATGCGATTTTTAGCACGATCCCTATACCTCCCTTACCAAGGGTAGCGGGAGGTAAAAATGTAGCATAGGATTTTAAAAATATGCAGAAATTGATTTTCCTGTGCATTGTAAAGCAAAAATACAAGAATAAAAAGTTGTTTAAAATTAATTTTTACTTTTAAAAAGCCTTTATTTAATTCAATAGAATATTTGTAGCACTAGATATTTAGAAAATAAAATAAAACAAAATCTCATTCTGACAGTATAGTGTTATTGATGTGTCTACTTTGTTATAATTCATCTTTAAATTTTCAAATATTATGATCTTAATTGATATTTTGCAGATTTATAACAATATAGACACAATTGCTGATATCAAAATCCTTGTTTCAACTAAAACACTTTTAAAAAATGTCAAATTCAAGTATTAATATTTAATTTCACTCTAATGTTTAAAGAACGATTTTTTTAAAATATTTGTTGAATATATACTATGTTAAGCTTTAAAATCATGTTTTGATGAATTTGCCATTATTTAATATTACTATTATTAAATAATAATAATAATATATTTATTGGTTTTAAAGTTACAAACTTTATACCAACGGTTGGTAACATTCCGTACATAATACAAAGAAAAATACATTATTACAGTGATATTCATATAGCAAAAGATTTAAATAACAAATTAAGAAATGTGAATATACCCAAATAATAAAAATAACATTGTTGTAAGATTGCAGTTAATTCCAAATTATAAATTACGTAAAGGAGGATCTAACAACATAGAAAAAAGGGGGAATGCGTATTCCAAAACACAGTTAAAGAAAAACATCATCAAGTGAGACATAAATGCCAATAATATCAAATAATATTACATTGTATATATATATATATATATATATATATATATATATATATATATATATATAATAAATAAATAAATAAATACGATTTTCCTATAATACAGTTGTTGCCGAAGTACAAACAATATAACAAGCTACCAAAAAATGAGTGTCTTAGTTACAAAAACAACAGGCTGAAAAGAATATTTCAATGTTTCTACACATAATCAGCAAACGAATCTTAAAATCATCCTGTACATATTACCGTAATTTTTACTTTATTTTAATCATTCATAAAAAAACTGCGTAGTCTCAAAGCTGAAATAGTGTAAAAAACTATATTATTGATTTTGTGTTTAGTTAAGTTTGTGAATTATTATTAAATAATGAAATTTGTCATTTTTTTAATAACGTTTTAGTTAAAACTAGGCTTATGATTGTAGTCAATGATTACAACAATCAACATCAATAACGCTGTAATGTCAGAATGAGATTTTGAATTACTTGTTTTTATTTTTTATTTTCATTGCTATTTGATTTTTGACGAAAATATATTTATTTTGTAAATATCTAGTGCTACAGATATTCTATTGAAGTAAATGACACGACTTTTTAAAAGTAAAAATTAATTTTAAACAACTTTTTATTCTTATACTCTTGCTATGATACGTTCAGGAGAGCCAATTGCCGCACATGTTTAAAATCCTATGTAAAAATATATAATACAAGTATGTTATGTCTAACTTGTGAAATATACTGTATTGAACTTTGCCTATATGTCTATACTCACGCCATTTCTACAAAATTTGTGTGGGCACAAACCTTAAATCATGCAAACATGCATTTGTGGAACAATCAAGCTTCTTCACACCTTCCTATCCAATCACATTAAGGTACTCTCGCCTCATCAAACATCATTTGTAATTTTGTCAATTTTATTGCTTTAAATGAGAAATTTTTATAAAACTTCAAAGTCGATTGTGCAAGTTTAGTGATTTAGGTGTAGAATTTAATTATCTCCAATTTTTATTTGAAATATTTTGCTCATAAATTAATTGGGAAGCTTTTGCGCAAGGAAAAACTAATTTCCCATATTAAACGCACATGGCACGCGTTTTAATTAACACATTGTATACTATACATATGTATAATGTATATAAATCATTTTTCAGAATATTAAAGTAATAAATTACAACTTTTCGGAGGTTCTCAATCAATATAGTCCTTAGGCACTGTGCCTAGTATTCTTCAGGCATAATTCGGTCCTATTGCTTTTTTCATTAAATATAACAATTTACATGTGTGAATTTCATGTTATTCTAATCAATACAAACAGTTACCCTCTAGTGTTTTTGCATAGCCCACTTCATTTATTCCATTTATTTAAGCATAAAATTCGCATCACACAAACCTTTAGGCACCGTGCCTAGTATTCTTAAGGCATAATTCGGTCCTATTGCTTTTTTCATTAAATATAACAATTTACATGTGTGAATTTCATGTTATTCTAATCAATACAAACAGTTACCCTGTTTTTGCATGGCCCACTTCACTTATTCCATTTATTTAAGCATAAAATTCGCATCACACAACCCTTTAATTAAACACTCCTTGCTCATTCTTTCATAGTATGCTGCGAGTACAAAACAAACATGGCGTTGGATGTTGGTGAATTATATGACCGCCTTTCATGTTAGACATGTGATGCGCGGCAGTCGTTTCATGTTGCCGCATTTAAAACTGCGCACAAGCAAAAATTCTCTCGGTACGGTGGATGAAAGTGGCGTGAAAGTTGCTGAGCGGGCGTAATTTTATGCATATCACGATTATCAGTAGAGCAGTCTGGCCAGGATCCTGTGGCTTCGGCCTGTCTTTGTGCTCATTTCGCGCGCTCCTGCCATGTCTTGCATGTTGATGTGTGACGATGACGAGGGATGGATTGCGTTGCGGCATTTAAGAAAGAAAAAGTGAGGATTTGCCAACAGCGAGACTTTTCAAAGCGGTAGCGAAGGATCGTTTTCGATGAATTAGGCAACTTGCTCGTTTTTTATCTTTATGAATTTCAAATGTTTACGTGAGTTGCATTGTTTCTTCAATTTATGTGATATCTGAACTTATTACTTATTCTTTTTCCGATTGTATGAGGTCATTGGTCCTTTATTTGTTTAACTACGTCACGTCCTCTCCAAAGAAATGTGTTCGAAATTACCCGAACTAACATAAATTATCGCCAATTTTATTAATATTGCGGACATTTTAGTTCTAAAGACACATAGCGAATTGTTTTTACCTCCCGCTACCCTTGGTAAGGGAGGTATAGGGATCATGCTAAAAATCGCATATCGAGATTTTGGTAAATGAGCACGTTTTAAGGTCCCTAGAATCCAATTTTAACATTTTCATAATTATGTCTGTGTGTGTGTGTGCGCGTGTGTGTGTGTGAGCATGTGTGTGTGTGTATCCTCTTTACGCTCTAACTCAAATACTATCGTTCAGAAAAAATTTAAACCTTGTATACCTATCTACCTTATGCTAATATGGAAAGAAGCCGTTAGATTTTGATGTAAATCAGATAACCGGAAATGGCACTTTGCTGAAACCTCAAAATAGTTTTTCTACGAAAAATACCTTTTATTGTTATTTTTTCGAGATTTGTTATTATAAAAATTAAAGTTATTTAAATTTTATACAGGTTTATAAAATTATCTATAATTTTAATCCCGGAACCTACGCTTTAAAGGCAACTCCATGGTTACAAAGTTCAGATCCCAAATCTTTGTAACTGACAAATATATGTCACTGTCAACAAACTAATCATTTCAAATAATAACAGTAACGTTTTAAAAAGAAAATAGAAAATGGAACAATAATTATATGGAAAGGAACTAAATACAGTTTCCAGCATACGTAAATATGTAGGAATATAGGTAAGATAATAAAAATATATAATATATTATCACGGCATATTACGCATTGCTGGGTGAGCCAATATGATTTGTAAACATAGGTCGGTAATAATGAAGACATATTTGTACCGTGCGGGCGTTTACCAGGCGTCACATCACGCGAATCTGGGGAACCGAGTTCGATCCCAACTGACGCCAAATATTTAGAATTTTAAATGGCACAAAATTGACCCGTATGGTGCACTCTCCACGCCAGCAATGAATATAGATAAGTATATAAATAAGTGAAATAAATATATCATCACGGCATATTACCCATTGCTGGGTGTAGCAATCTGCTTTGTACACAGATTTCGTTAACGATGATCACATATTTGTACCGTGCGGGCGGTTACCCGGTCACTTCACGATCACTTATCAGTGGCGTGGAGAGGGCACCACAGGCGTCATTCTTGTGCCATTTAAAATTCGAAATATTTGGCGTAGGTCGGTATCGAACCCAGTATTTAAATTTTATTTAATTGTAAGTATTTACATGAACAAAAATTAAATTAAATGCGAGGTATTGTGTTGGCCAGATCAGATTTTTTATAAATATTTTATTATAGTGATGTAAAATGAAATAATATTTAGTATTAGCAACAATTCAAGGAAAACTGAAAAAAAAATTAAACGAAATTAAGTTGGAAGGATGTTATATTTTATAAAATAAAATGTCTAAAAAAATTACAGTAGTATTCATAGTAAAAATATTGGCTAGTACCAGAAGCCTTGTTTTGAAAACGCTGTTTTGAAAACACCAAATTTTATTATTTAATATCACCCTTATGTTTAAAGAACGATTATTATCAAAATATTATTTTAAAACAGAACATAGTTTGTATTCAAATATATATTTTGAAAAAAAATCGTTCTTTAAACATAAGAGTGAAATTAAATATTGAAGTTTGGCGTTTTCAAAACATTTTCAAAACAAGGTTTAGTAGTACCAGCTTTGTTTTTACTGTAAATTACTATTTTAATTCTTTTAGACATTTTATTTAATAAAACTCTTACAATTTAAATTCAGTTTACCTTGAATTGTAGGTAAAATTAAGTATTATTCCAGTTTACATTAAAACAAAATATTTTAGAAAACATATCTTGCTATGTGTCATTAAAACGACAAAATATCCGTAACATTTATAAAAATTGGCTATAATGTTACTTATTATTTCTTTCGTAAATTAACTGAATTAAATGAAATTAAAGCGGGTCGGCCAACTGATGTAGGATGGAGCTCGTATATTAATAAATTTCTCATGCCCTTTCCAGTGCTGCAAGACGTTCTATTTTTGTGGAACGTCCCGCTTTTTAATATAAAATATATTTTCCCAAGCGGGACAGCTAAATTCACGATTATTCTAATGACATTAAGAAACAGAAAAACTCCAAGAATTAAAATCTTCAACCAAGTACAAATATGTGATTTTCTGAATTTTTTTATTATTTTGATAACTAAATAGTTTGTTGTGTGATTTATGATTAATATGATAGAAAGATAATGCATGTTTCATAAATTTAGACACAAATTTCAAAAAATGCATTTACTTAATGTTTCCTAATACTTAATAATGTTTCATAATTTAAAAAATTATGAACTTAAATTAAGTAAAGAGCGAAAGAGCCATGTTCTTCTACAAGGCGCAACTTTCTGCGAACACCTAGTATTAAATTTTGGATATTATCGTCAATTTCTCGGACTACGCACTGGGCAAAGGGAAATGATGGATTTATACTGCCAATATTGCAGAGCTTCCTAATAATGTCAGGTATAAAGGCAAACGAAGAAAAATATCCGAAGTCCGTGAAATCGATATAAATGTCGTCCAACACCTATTGCTAGGTGTTCGAAAAAAGTTCCGCCTTGTGGAAGAATACGGTTCTCCTTGTTTAAGTACACAATTTTATTAATAATTATTAGATCAAAACTATAAGTAATTGCATTTTTTTTAAATACTGATATTTATTCCAAAACTTATGGAACATATGTTATTGACAAATTTAATAATACATTTTTACGTTGTCCCGCTTTTGCTCCTACATCCCGATATTTTATAATTCACATGGTAAAAATCCCGATTTGGTAAAATAATAATCCGGCAACGCTGACCCTTTCGTAAAATAAAAAATCTGATGTGGCCAACACAATACCTCCCGTTTAATTTATTTTTTATTCACGTAAATACTATAATTTAATTAAATTTAAATACCGGGTCCGATCCCGACCGACGCCAAATATTTAGAATTTTAAATGGCACAAAAATAACCCCTATGCTACACTCTTCACGCCAGGAATAAGTGCTCGTAAGGTGACACATGGTAAACGCCCGCATGGTATAAATATGTTATCATGGTTACCGAAATCTGTGTACAAAGCAGATTAGCGGACCCAGCAATGGATAATATGCCGGGATGAACACACACACACACACACAGACAGAGACATACACACACACACACACGGACACACACACACACACACACGGACACACACAGGCACACATACATTCATACATTCATACATACAGACATCATCGTAAAAGTGGTAAAAGCAGCAGCGTATGAAACCGCCAACGTACAACTAATTATCGTGATTGTCTAGATTACCCTAGGTTGAACATTTTACGTTAATCAACTCCACAGGACCAAACGGTGTATTTTAAAGGCAATCTATTATTTATAAACGGAGAAAAACGCAAAGTATTATGAGGACGATATGGACGTATACAACGAACTAAAAACTAACACTCTGGCAAACAATGAAACTATTTCAGCCACTACCAAAATTTAATTATAAATTTAAAATGTAAAAAGATTTCATTATTTATTTTATTTATTTATATACTTATCTATATTCATTTCTGGCGTGGAAAGTGCACCACAGGGGTCAATTTTGTGCAATTTAAAATTCTAAAATATTTGGCGTCGGTCGGAATCGAACTCGGTACCCCCAGATTCGCGTGAGGTGATACCTGGTAAACGCCCGCACGGTACAAATATGTCTTCATTATTACCGACCTCTGTGTACAAAGCAGATTGGATCACCCAGCAATGGGTAATATGCCGTGGTGATTTATTATATGTTTTTATTATCTTACTTACATTTTTACATATTTACTAATGCTGGAAACTGTATTAAGTTCCTTTCCATATAATTATTGTTCCATTTACTATTTTCTTTTTAAAACGTTAATATTATTATTTGAAATGATTAGTTTGTTGACAGTGACATATATCTGTCAGTTACAAACATTTGAGATCTGAACTGTGTAACCATGTGTATGAGTTGTGTTTAAAGCGTAGGCTCCGGGATTAAAACTATAGATAATTTTATAAATTTATCCATACAATATATACAAAAAGTATTAATGCAATCCTGTAGAAAATTTAAAAAAACTTTAATTTTTATAAAAACAAATCTCGAATAAATAACATTTAAAGGTATTTTTCGAAGATAAACTATTTTGTGCTTCCAGTAATGTGCCATTTCCGGTTATCTGATTTACTCTAAAATCTAATGGCATCTTTCCGTATAAGAGTAAGGTAGAAATACAAGGTTTCAAAATTTTCTGAACGATAGTATTTAAGTTAGAGCGTAAAGAGGATACACACACTCACTCATTCACACACACACACACACACACACACACACACACACACACACACACACACACACACACACACACACACACACAAACAAACACAGACACACATACATACACACAAAAATACACGCATACACACAGACATCATTGTGAAAATGTTAAAATTGGATTCTATGGACCTTAAAACGTGGTCATTTACCAAAATCTCGATATGCGATTTTTAGCACGATCCCTATACTTACCTTGAGAATTTGTATATTATGAAAAAGAAATTAGGAAAAAATCACCCAATAAGTAGAGATTTTTTTTTTTTTGCAGTTTCTACTGTAATGTAAATGCTTATAGTGAATTTATAATAGGAATGTATTCAAAATTATAGTAATTAAATCCAAATCTCCTTAATCACAGAATTTGAGTTTAGTTCTGACTAAAATTTTCCGCTGCAATAGCTCTAAAAATTAATATCCTATAACAATATTCCCTATAAACATTTGCTAGAGCATTTTCTCAGATATTGCGCTAAGTAAACGAGGTCTAGCGTTTCCGCTGAGTTTAAAATAACGGGAACAAACAGAGCCGGAGTAATACCACAAGAGTTCGAGTCGCAAACAATTTAATTGCATAGCAATTTTGTTCCTATTACACCCATGTTACTATAATAATTGTTCTATTGTATCAGATGGAAATACCATATTAGTTGCTTCTGTGTTTAATTTATGCTCATAGGAGAATATTCTTATCAATTATACACATTGTAGTTGAATGCGACAGGGGATAAAATGAAATATGAAAATGTGTATGTTCTATTCACAACAATAAAACGCAAAACCTTAGAAGAATTGATGGTAATAGAGGAAAAATATTGCACAATTTAAACTTCTATTTTATGTTTATTTCGTACTCTATTATTCCAATTACTTTTGCAACTTCTAGATTCATAGTTCAAATTTAAAATTATCTCATATTCATACGTCCAATATTTTTTTTGATATTCTTGATAATTTAAATTTAGATTTATCTTAATCGAAGTGTTTACAAGTTGATACAAGGGACAAGACACTAACATTCGTTGCAAGTACAGTCCATGATACCAAAGGAAGCTAGTGCTGCAAAGGCAGCATTCCATGTACTGTGTTCTTCCTATCACTATAGTTCACAAGTAGAGAACAATCGACCAACTGTAGTTTCGAAATAACGTCACTAACAAATATTGTTCATGCCACTGGTATACTGTAGTAAATTCTGATGGACAAAGTGGATCATGTATTGCGTATAATAAGTCATAGTATAATATTTCCAATCATAGTGCCGTTTTACAGAAATTCTGATAGGATTTAACATTCCTCAGACCGCTTTTCTGTTGTGCCATAGACTGTTTATGTTAGGTTTTCTTTTTAAAATGAGATTCTACTACTAGAATTTATTTGGATTCGATGATGATCTCATTAGTTACTCTTTCTAGAGTATTTCAATTGTCTTTAAATATGGAGGCAAGTTTCAAAGAGATTTGGTTAAATTCCATATTTTGGATGACAGTAATTAATAGGTGTAGATACATTCTCTGTACGTGGTCTTCTATGATTGGTCTTAATTTAATTGATTTTGTTGTAATTGAATCTTCATGTTTTGCCTCACTTCGTTTCAACCCTTGCTCGTAAGATGTTCTGTAGTTTTAAGAATGTTTTTAAGTTCAGACGATTTACGAATGTAACTTATTTATTTTTTAAATTTTCATTACATTATCTTTTACATGTAAGTATTATGCAACAAAATATTATTGTATTTAAAATTAAGAAAAATTGTAAATTGTATGTATCTTACGTATACTTACCACATGGTAATTTGTAGTTCCCTGGGGAAGGAATATTGATTGTTGAAACGTAATGAAAACATTTTCATCAATTTTCAAGACTGCTTCTCTCCGTCACAATTAAATAAAATAAATCTGAGGAAAAAATTAATATACCGAATCGAGAAAGGCATATAAAAGATATACCGGGTGAATATCTAAACCCGAGCATAGCACGTTAACAGGGGAAAATCGTTTTTCGCAGACTGTTGCTCCCAATTTCAACCCACAATAATGGATATGGGATCAGTAGAAAGATAAAAAATTCTGAATCAAATGACATACATGTAAACCGAGTAATATTTTAGTACCTACCATAAATGAATTATTAAATTTAATAAGTTTCCTATTAACACCGAAAGGCATGGCATTTGCAAAAAAAGACATTTTATATGTCAAAATTAATTACAACCAATAATTTATATAAATGTAATTATTTCGTATTTTATTATTTTTTTACCTCTCGCTAAGAGAGGTATTGCATTCATGCTAAAAATCGCATATCCAGATTTTATTGAGTGTGTGTGTCTGGGATGTTGGAAGGACGGTTACTCAAAAACTATAAGACTTTAAATTTTTTTAACTACGTATTTCCCAATCGGACATTCATGGGAAGATCTGAAAAGGTTTTGGTAACAATTGGACAACCGGAAGTAGAAGATTCTTGAAAAAAAATCTTTTAAATAATATTTTTTGAAATTTTTTCTTGATAATATTAAAGAAAAATAAATTCTCTTTCTGGTACATTTAAATATTTTACAATATATTCTATAGATTTAGAGATAGAAGAAATATAGTATGTAAAATAATCTGTTATAATAAATTTTACAGCCGAAAGAATGGCTATGGAAAATAGTTGAAAATTTAATTTGTTTGTAACTGACAGATAATGTCAGTGTCAGAAATCCGAAGACATTACTGAAGACTTTTTCTGGGAAGTACATACATTATATTATTTCTTAATGTATTAATAGAATTGGAAACATTTCGAAAAATTAGAAGAGGACAAAATTTCTTCATCAAAAATGAATTTAAAATTAAACAATCTAAATATATATGGAATAGATATATGCGTAAGTAGAATATATATAATATTCTATAATAATAAACTGTATAGCTCTTGATGAACACACACACGTTCAGTTTGAACTTGTAACATTGAGAATCTTTAGTGCGCTTACTTTATTATTCTAAGTATTTTCTCGCAAGGAAAAGGTACAGATTATGAATACGAATTAAAGCAAAACTTTTTAAGTACTTCTATCTTATACTTCTCAGTGCTACCTTTTACTTCTACCTTTCACTTCAAAGTAAATGCTTCATTTTTATAAATACGGGCCATTGTGTAGAACAGAAACATACTATATCGGTAACTTGAAAGTATTGCACGTGCAACAAAAAGGATTAAAGTTAAACTGAAAAAATTAGAAACTTAATAATAATAAGAAACGACAACATTGAACAAATAGATTTAGGTAATTCCCCCATATTATCAACTGTAATCGCGTTTAGTATTTAAGGACGCAATTTTTACTTTGTGCATTAGTTCACTATTATGTTGTCGTTTTTATTGAGTTAATTTGTTGTACCGCTTCTTTTGCAGACTTGCACGCGTTTTTTTGTTAATAAATTATTATTATTATTGTAATCTATCATTTATTACGTGCACATATTTTATTTTTATAATTATTAACTTCAATTTTGTTTATTATTTTAAGTGCAATATTATTCATTTTTATGTTTACTCTGTTCTAGTTAAATATTGAGCACGCTACTAAAATTATTCGCACCAATCGTGCTTAAGGAAGGCGTGGCTTAGTATGCGCGGTTATTCGCCATCACCGGTGAATTTTGCTGTATGTTCGGGTATATAAAGTCCTTTATTATTTGCTACAATCTTCAGTTAGTATTCCTTATTACGTTCAGGTGCTGAATACTTTCTTGATATATTTATTGCACCATATCACTTCACGTAACGCTTTCTATATTTCACTATCATATATTTTGATCTACTCGTAAAGATATTACACTATCATTAAACAGTTATATTTAGCATGTCTATCTCCTCCATTGTAATTGGAAAAAAATTATATTATATTACATACATTTTATATCATTGGATATCGGTAGTCCTTAATAAAGTACAACATGAAACGATTTTTAGTCTAGCGCCAATGGTGCAAGATGTGGATATTTTTTTGTGTTTGTTTCTATACATATGCACACCTATACGGAGCACAAACCTCAATTTTAGGGAAAATAGAACAACCATAAAAATTTACAAAGTAGAATATCCGTAAAAATCTGTTGACTCCCTTTTTCTATACTATTATATTTAAAAATATAAAAATTTCAAACTCCAAATATCAACCGCGTTGACATTAATAATAAAGTAAAATTGAAAAATGTGTAGACGCTACAAATAAAAATGTTATATTGTGTGTAGTTACATTATACATATAACAACCGGATATAACAAAATGACTTTATGAATAATAACTTCATCACCATGTGCGGTTATAAAACACTGTGGTAATTTAAAATGAAATACATATGTTTAGTTATTATTACAAATTTTCATTGTGCATATACAGGCTGGTGACTCGAACACTCGAACATAGGATTTTAACATGTAAAATCATTGTAATTTTCTGCTTCCCTAAAGGTAAAAAATGCAAATAAGAGTTATAGAGCTTAAAACCACATCTGAATCAATAAGCACAATTAATTTTACATTTTGTAACGACAAAAATTAGATATGAAAATGTCGAAAATCCCAAAAATAGCAATAGCCATGAAATTGAAACAAATAAAGTAACAAATATTTAACCATTTATCTATCCATTTAGGTTAGTATATTTTTATTGGGCATCATTCTGTTCAACAGAATTATTATCTATTAATTTAAATGCATTATTGTTCATTTGAACATAAATTACAAATAAAAATAAATTAATCTACCTTGATAGATAAACCGTTTAATGTTTGTTAATTTTTTGTTTTAATTCCATGGCTCTCGCAATTTTTGGTGCGATTTTCAACATTTTCATATCTAATTTCTGTCGTTACAAAGCTTTCAAAATTAATTGTGCTTACTGATTCAGAAGTATAATTTTAAGCTCTACGACTTTTATATTTTGTATAATTTTTTACAACAAATTTGCCCCATCACTATCCATTACATCAATTCTACCATATACACAATTTTTTATTCGTGAATGAACTTTACATAGGTATAAACAAATAATTCATCACTATGGAAATATACTCATATTGTATATTATTTTCTTTTTTATTGTATACAAAATAAAATTTTACGCCAATGGTCCAATAACCAACATCCAGAAAAAAATACTGCATAATAAAGAAAAAAATGTTTTACAAGTCATTAATTTAATGAATCCCTCATTTACAAAATGTGTTTGAAATATTTGATTAATGTTAATTTGAAATTCATGTATATATTTGGTACATGAATAGTAGAAATTCGGAAGTGTTTTAAATATTTAAACACTTTCAATCGAAATATTAATACCACGTATAGTATTCCAATCGTGTTTATTTTACATTAAAATGCCTATAAATTTGTAATGTAGGTTTTTATACAGGATTTCCATTTTCAGCAACTTTATATTTTCAAATGTAACTCCCTGTACAGGGTGATTCATCGGTCTGTTCTTTTTTATTAACACTATTGTTTAAATTTTGTGGAAAAAAATGCAAACGAAGCTTATTTTATGTTAAAATGACTATAAATCTGCACTATAGATTTTTCTACAGGATATTCCATTTTTACGCGATGGTACTCGTATGTAACTTTATATTTTCAAATGAAACAACTTATTCAAATTTGAAAAGTACATAAAAGTGATTATCTAATAAGATAAAAACAATCATATTATTGAAAAATACAATGGCGAATAATTTAAATATTACATGAATCTGATGAGAGCTTCTTGACTAGATGGATGTTTGGGATTTAATAAAAGTACTGGATTACACTCGAATGAATATTTATTCAAAATCAGTCTCTATTAGTTTCGGCAAGTCATTTGCCTACTTCAGGAGCTATAAAATTATTTTAATTTACATAAGTTTTAGCATATTTGTACATTTTGTTTCACATTTTAACTATGTGTTTTTGTTTAAATTTTTACAATTTTTATACATAATAAGATACAGCAAATTAAAGTATATCAAAATTATGCGTTTTTTCCCAGTTTTTGTTACTTTAAATGCTATATTTACATTCAAATTAGCGGTAAATAGTTATTTTATAAATGCATAGCCATGCTATCTATATAATAATATATTAATGAAAAATATTTTTTTTATCAATCTGATTTATATTATTTGTCGCATTATTATTATGATGATTCTGTCGGTTGTTATTATTATTTATTAAAATATTATTAGAATATGTCTATTCCAACAATTGTATTGCTAACCCTCCTGATTATAATAAAAATATAATATATTAATCATTCGCCACTATATTTTTAATTAATAACAACTATTTTCATACTAATGGATAGCAAATATATGTAATTATTAAATTTGAATAAATGTACCTTGGGTTTATTTTATCAGTAAATATAGGGTATATCATTACCATAGTTACAGAATAAAATGATTGACAGCAATGTATTAAAGCGTTTATTTTATAACTAAACATAAGGATAATTAACATAGACTAAAATAAATATTAAATTATGAATTAGAGAAATGAGGAATTTTTATTTTAACATCAAATAATCAATATTGGCACCTTTAACATCTAAACAATATCCTAAACGATAATAAAAAGAATTAATAGCATTCGCTGAGGAGTAATATTTTATGAAGCTTCACTAATTCTGTTTTTTTAATTGTTCATTGTACATTCTGTCACCATTATACACATTTTTAAGTGTCACCAAAGAAAAAAATCATTTGGTGCAAGCTATAATTATTATAGATTTTTCGAATTGTTGTTGGGCGGGGTCTGGGTCGATTTTTAAATGTAGCATCAAATACATCTGAATCTTGATTATTTGAATTATATTATGATATAATCTATACTTTTTCTTCTCTATGTTTACTCATAAAATAAACGATTCTATATATTGCTGTCATTTTGTAACTACGGTAATGAAACTACTCTATGTTTACTGATAAAAAAAAACACTCTGTATAGGGTATTCCATTTGAAAATATAAAGTTACATACCACTACATGAAAATGAAGCACCTGTAGTACAAAAACCTATATATATTTGTCAGACACCTCAGCATGTTTTTCAAAATCGATCATTTTGAACATCCTACGGTAGCTGCCTACTTAAACTATTATTTTCAATATAATTTAAAAAATCATTAACAATGATAAACCTTCATTGATATCTACAAAAATTAGTGATAGAATTTAGAATGGATTGTGTTAACATATGTTATGTAAATATATTAAGTGAAAATTTCCAAAAGAGTAGATATACCTATATTAAGGTGGTTATTAACAAAATGGTTTATGTAACTTACCATAAGGAATAAAATGTAATATAAATGTGTTCAGAAGTACTTAATCTTTTATGCAGTTTTGGAATAAAACAAGCATAAGGTACATAATCACAACAAAAATCTTGTGTGGCCAGCACATTACCTTCCGTCATTTCTGTGTAATGTACAAATTCCATACATAAATTTTCTAGCAAAAGTTTCTATATTT
This sequence comes from Harpalus rufipes, assembly GCA_951394225.1. Taxonomy (NCBI): domain Eukaryota; kingdom Metazoa; phylum Arthropoda; class Insecta; order Coleoptera; family Carabidae; genus Harpalus; species Harpalus rufipes. The sequence continues at coordinate 32,289,964 of OX596280.1, read as the reverse complement.
CCTGTAAAATTATTTCATAAGTAAACTATGTAAATTACACTTGACACTTTTTCTTCTTCTTTCTCTTTAGCTTTTCCCATTCGTTAGAAGTCGCTATTCTTGATTTTCTTTTACCTTCTACTACTATGCTTATGACATGTCCAAATCAATGTAATCGTCTCTTGTATCTATCTCGAAACTTCTATCACTCGAGCTATATCTCTTATCCTCTCGTTACGTATCCTATCTTTCCGTGTCTTCTCCAACATCCATCTCAACAAGTCCATCTCTCTGCCACATTCATTTTCTTTTCATTACACTGAAATCTGTCAATTATAATTTTCTTAATATAGTAGCTGTTCCATAGCTGGCTGATTTATGAAATTTAGTTTCTTTATAATATTTTAACGTTATATCCATAGAATATGGCGTCTAAATGCAATCAATTCGTATAGATAATAGAATATTCTTTAATATTAATAATGTTATTAAATTACATGATATTTAACAGCGTTTTTTCAAGAAAAACTGTTACAATCTTCAAATAAGGGTACTTCCGGTTGACCAATTATAACCAAAATCTAATCAACTCTTCTTATGAATGTAGAGAATAGGAATACAAAAGAATCATAATTTTAGGAATTGTAGTGTTGGAGTTATCGTCTATGAAAAAATTGTCACACACGTACAGACATCATCGTAAAAATGGTAAAATCGTATCCGAGGAACTCTAAAACGTGCTTATTCACTAAAAACTCTTCATCGATTTTTTTGACCAAAGACAATATCTTCCCTACCTATAAAGATAATGGAAGGTAAAAATAAGCAAATTCTATGTCTTATTCTATATTTTTCTTCTTGATATTTCGTTTAAGATCATTCCACTCCACACTAATTCAATCGGTTTTGAGATATAAAAATAAGGGGGCAACACGGTAATCACAAAAAAAATGTTAAATGGCAATGTGATCATTTTATTTGAAAAATACTATTTCTTTGTTTTTATTTATAGTTTGTTATAATTTTAACTTAGATATCATTTTATTATTTACGAGACGAGATAACTGTTCAAAACACAAATACCACGTTTGCAACGATCTACTTGTTATCGGTTTTAAAACTTTAACGAGTACCCGATATTCTGCATTTTATGAATAGACTAGTAATAAGCTGTATGTTTATATACAAGTATTTACAGAATGAAATAACAAAATACAATTGAATGGAATATCTTTCCTTACAATATTTGATAAAGTGTAATACTAGTATTAAGATAATTTGTATTTTCGATTATTTCGAGTGCTTACATATTCTAATAAGTGTGAGTGCTTAAATTGGGGTTTGATCTCTTAGAAGTGTCGTAACATCCACATGAATTTATTTATAAAATATGCCAGTTTGTTTGGAGTTGTTTGTATATCCATTACCATAATTAACCAAGATACATTTCAATTCATTTAAAAAACAAAGCTTCCAAATTCATCCCGAAACTTTTTCTTATATTTTCTAAATACCAGGATACGAATTAAATTACAAAGGTCAAAAAACTTCTCTTTCTCTCTAACTTTAAGAAAACAAATTATATAGAAGACAAATTAAGACGCCAGGGGATAAAAATATAAATTATACAAAACCAAGTCACATAGTGTGAATAAAAATTACGCAGGACTTGGTAAAAACACTCATTAAAGCTCATCTTTCACAAGAGGTGAATTCGTAAAAATCTCGGTAATATTTTGATCTTGTTTTTGCAGATTCTAAATGGAGTTTTTTAAATTGCACACTTCTCGGTGTTTTGCAAGAGAATTTTTATGGAAATGATTCGAATGAACTGATTTGAATTATCGAACAAGTAATTTTTATTTCCATCTTAGATTTATGTAAAATCTTTGAAAATATTGGGCTGCATATAATCGTAACTTTTTAACTTGAAAGTTATTTGAATAAAAAATTTCAGCGTAAAATATCTATGAAATTTTAGAAAAAAATCTGTTGTGGCCAGCACAATTCCTCTCGCCACTTCCTTTTTTGGTTACATAAGTATAGGGCGCGAGCAGTCATGTTACATTGTTGGCCTTGACAAGCAAATGTGGGGGCCTGTTTCAGGATGATAATTAGTAATTATGTACATGGATATCAATTGTCAATTTTTCATTCAAAATTTCAAGATTTTCTAAATACACGTAGTTAATTTGTCACCAGGAGTGTGGAATCTACTTGTCGAGGAAAATAAACCACATGGAATTGGAAAATCACTAAATTTAGAATGAGAAATTATGATACTTGACATCTATATACATAATTACTAGCTATCATTCTGACATGGACCCCCATATCTGCTTGTCAAGGCCAACAAAATCACATGACTGCTCGCGCCCTATTGTATTTAACATTTCTTGTATACCTACACTCTATACCAAAAATTCTACTACTTATATCTATTCCTTATATTTAGATTGTTTAATTTTAAATTCATTTTATGAAGAAATTTTGTCCTCTTCTAATTTTTCGAAATGTTTCCAATTCATTGTCAGGATTGACAGTATTTTTAAAGGATATATGTAATATACCTATAATTTTAAATATTTAACTATTAATACATTAAGAAATAATATAACGTATGTACTTCCCAGAAAAAGTCTTTAGTAATGTCTCCGGAATTCTGACACTGACATTTATCTGTCAGTTACAAACAATTTAAATTTTCAACTATTTTCCATGGCCATTCTTTCGGCTGTAAAATTTATTATAACAGATTATTTTATATATTATATTTCTATTATCTCTAAATCTATAGAATATATTATAAAATATTTAAATGTATCAGATAGAGAATTTAATTTTCTTGAATATTACCAAGAAAAAATTTCAAAAAATATTATTTAGAAGATTATTTTTCAAGAATCTTCTACTTCCGGTTGTCCAATTGTTACCATAACCTTTTCAGATCTTCCCATGAATGTCCGATTGGGAAATACGTAGTTAAACAAATTTAAAGTCTTACAGTTTTTGAGTAATCGTCCTTCCAACATCCTACATACATACACACACACACACACACACACACACACACACACACACACACACATACATACATCCACACACACACAGACATCATCGTAAAAATGTTAAAATCGGATTGTAGGGATCTTAAAACGTGCTTATTCAATAAAATCTGGATATGCGATTTTTAGCATGAATCCAATAGGTAAAAACATATAATTTTAATATTTTACATGTTTCTAAGATTTTGAAGAAAGTTGTATGAATTGAAAAGATTGTTTTGTTAAATGAGTTTTTATTTTATGGACAAACGAAATACGATGTAGTCACGTACTTTAAAATGCATCATATTTAATATAAGTGATATAAATCCGGTTATTTTGATAATACTCGTAATATCGTAGTAGATACACGAATAAAATCGTGATAATAGCTGTCAAAAGGTGCTTGCAAATAATGTTCGTTTTAAAGAATCCTAGGCACATATAATATAATTTGCAGACGTTCATGAAATCCCTGAGTTTTCATTAAATTAATAATTTTTGGAAAATTTACTTTCTTTGGCGTTCGTTGAGGAATGGATTCAGACAATTGGATTATTATTGAATATCTTATTTATTTTAGTGGGCCGTTTCGGGGAACAATTTCACCCATCTTCAGCCTTATGGTATAATAGTCTTTGGTAGTTACATGGTTTTTATAAATTAATGTAGGGCTGCCTTGCTCATGAAATACAATTCAGGCAGATGCGGACATCGAAGTTGAAAATTTATTGGAGAAGTCATTATATAAATTTTTTAATTTACTCAAATCACGAGGTACCCATCAATGTATATTCGTCGTGGATGTTTGGAGATTGTTGTAATATAACATCCTTACAACTTGATTAGATTTTGATTACAATTAGTCAACCGGAAGTACCCTCATTTGAAGATTTTAACAGTTTTTCTTGAAAAACTCAGTTAAATGTTATTATAACTTAAAGAATATATTATTGTCTATACGATTTGATTGCATTTTATATTTGATATTCAACAGATATAGAGTTAAAGAAGAATAAAAATAATAAATTTCATATAAATTTCATAATTCAGCCAGCTATGCTAACTTAACCATGAAACTGCTAATATATTCAGGTAATTCAAATTGACAGATGTCAGTATCAATAAAATGAAAATCAATGATAGAATAAGGGAAGTAACTCTAGTGGTAAAAGTTTCTAGATATAAGAGAGACGATTACATTGGTTTGAACATGTCATGAGGAGAGATGAATATATTAATAGAAGGTGGAAGAAACATAGGAAGACCAAATATAAAATGAAAAGACTGTATTGCAGAAGACTTAAGAGAAAAGGAACTGAATGAGGACGACACGCAAAACAAAAATGAGTGGAAGAAGAAAATAAAAAATAGCGACCCCCTAACGAATGGGAAAAACTAAAGAAGAAGAAGGTCAGTATCAAGTGCAATTTGCATAGTTTGTTTATGAAATATCTTTACTGGAAATATAGGATCTTTTGCAAGAAAATGTATATATAGGGCGCGTGCAGTGACATGACTTTGCTGACTTTGACAAGCAGATATAGGGACCCGTGTCAAAATGACAGCAATTAATTATGTCCATAACTGACAAGTGTTATAATTTTTCATTCAAAATTTCATAATTTTTTTATTTCATGCGGTTTGTTTGTTATCAGGAGTATGGAATTTTGTTGCCGATAAAGGGAATCACATAATACCAAAAATTTAGAATCTTTTGCAAGAAAATTTATCTATGGAATTTGTACATAATACACAGGCTTGATGGAAGGTATTGTGCTGGCCACATCAGATTTTTTGTTTATCTTTTTATTCTTGAGGTATTAAAAAAATTTATAAAGCATAACTACATTTGCGTTAGTTTTTATACAATACCTTATAATTTTTTTTTTATTATATATTTAGGGTCCTTCAGCATTTTGGACTATTGCTATTAGGACCGATATATTAGATGACATACTTTGTACATGCATATATAATTCTGAATATGTGATTACATAGGTCGTTTTAATACACATAAATATATTACAATGTATATTATTTATATTTTATTGGTAATATTTAATTTTTGGATATGATTCTGGCTTGTTGGATAGGACCTGTTTAAGTGTGTTAGGTATTTTGTGTTTTTGTCTTGCTTATGTGTGTTGTGTGCATTCTAGTAGGTGTTTGACTGTTAGGGGTGTGTTATAGCATACTGGTGCTTCAGTGTTCGCTAGTATGTGTTTGTGGGTAATTAAGGTGTACCCTATTCTTAACCTCGTGAGGATGATTTGGTATCTTCTTGGTTTGTTTGTTTGCCAATTTATTGTGTCGTCTTTGATTTCTCTGAGTTTGTTATTTCTTTCTTCTATCCATCTTTCTTGCCATTTCTGTGTAATTTTCTGTTTTAATGTAGTTATTGCATCCCAGGTAGATATTGGTATGACGGGTGGTGGGGTCTCGATCGTGCTTGTTTCACTGCATGGTCTATCTTTTCGTTGCCTTGTAGTCCTACGTGGGAGGGTATCCATATGAAGTTATGTTCTCTTGATTTTGTTCAGCAGTGCGTAATTCCTCTTGAATTTCTTGGGTTATTTGGTCTTGTGGGTAAGTTTGTTTTATTTTGTAAGGGAGCTGATGGAATCTCAGCATATTGCAATATTTGTGTGTTCTTCTAATTGAGTATTTATTGATTTTACTGCTGTTTTTATTGCTATTAATTCTGCTGTATAGGAACTGGTGTTGTTTGGTAGACGCATTTTGGTGGTGGTATATAATTAATTTGCGTTGGTTGTTATACAAACTTCTTGGATGATTAGTTTCTAGCAGGCAGTCTATGACAAACCTTTGTTACGTACGGTTCAGTAGTGAACATCGTTGCGATTGTTGTGAATATAAGTGTTTATGGACATCATAAGTCCGTGTCTAGGGTGAGTAATCACTATCCTGTATAAGTACGTGATAACGATCTTGATATTTATTACTATTATGTTATAAAATGAATATGCGAGGAATGACGATCACGATACGAGATCATGTTGATCTCTCAAGGTCATTCGGACCTAATGCAAACACGATACGATATCATGCGGACCTAATGCGAACACGATACGAGATCATGCGGACCTAATGCGAACATGATACGAGATCATGTGGATCTCTCGAGGTCATGCGGACTTAATGGAATTACTGTACGAGATCATGCGGATCTCTAGGTCATGCGGACCTAATGCAATCACGATACGAGATCATGCGGACTTGCTGTGAATGCGATGGATCTCTAGCTATAGTGATACGAGGCCGTGCTCTTCATTATGAGCTTATGTGTAATTATTTACGATATCGAAGGCCGCAGTATCAATAGCGAAATTTTGCAAGTGATATAGCACATTCAAATGTTGGGTTTAGTAACAAGTCTGCGCAGTCCTTGACGATACGCTTACATTAGTAAATAAACAAAATCACAGTTTAGACTTCTACATTGACTACAACTTTTGCAACAGCAGACTGAAACGTTTTTTTACACATTTTTCGCCACTTTAAATATTGTTCGCGTTTAAAGCAATAAAAAGATGGAATTGTAAGCCCTATTTTACTCCCAAAACCATTCTAACTGGATGAGAGTATATAGCCTTGGGGGCCTGTACCGCGGAAAACTTTGCAACTATGATCTTTACAGATTTCGATGAAATGGAACAATTTTTCTGGGATTCAGCCACTTTAATTATTTCAGTCTCGACCGTTTCAACCTCACATGGGTCTTCTTCTAAGTTGTCCGCTAGGGTGTGGCCCATCGTTTTTTCACATGAATTTTAATAATTTTTATAGTTTTACGTACATTTGTGACTTTGTTAAATATGTTTAACAACTATATTTTTATAAAGACTTTCCATTTTTAATTAAATGACACATAAATATTATGTACAGTACAGTTACTGCAATTTTCATCTCTTGAGGAAGACCCATGTGGGGTCGCAACGGTTGAGATAGCAATAATTAAAGTGGGTGAATCCCAGAAAAAATATTTCATTTCATCAACTATCCAGCCAAGAAACAACCCTTATCCCATTTTCAGATTTCATTTATCAATATTGTGCCACCATTGATACATAATTTTTGTAAATATTGAAGTATACTCGTATGTCAAAATATTCTTTATAAAAATCAAAAAAATATTATAAAAAATAATTGTAATGATATTTAGTGGAACACATAGATAAATTAAACTAAATTTTTGAATTTTTACAGCATATTTAATACATGTTTGCAAAATTATGTATCAATGGTGGTATTAAATTTGTAAATGAAAAGTGGAAAATATAAATTTGTAAACATATCCTTGGACCGCGATTTTAATTAATTTGTATGCAAACTATTTCCTTTAATAACGTTAGACTTTAGGAATTTAATTTTCCAGGTTGGTATATATACAGTGAGTGATGTGGCTAATATATTACTTCCCCTCAATATCATGAATATATTTTATCTATATAAATTCTATTCTACAGATTACATATGCTGTCGAAAAGTATGGACTGGAAATTTCTACACTGTTGCCAATAATTCACTGGCAATATTGAAAATGCTTAGTTATAAAGAAGCGGCAACAGCGTATACAAGGGACAGGTTGTGGAGAATGGAAATGGTTGAGCTTCAGTCCATACTTGTTTGACGGCGAATAGAGTAATATTTGAATATCCTATTTCCATAGTGTAGTATACGAATAGCATAGCTTCCATGATTTATGAAACATGATTTCTTTTTTCTAATTTTAAAATTATAATACGTTGAATATGAAGACAAAATGCGTTTAAACCGTATAGAGAATAATAGTTATTTATGTACCAAGAGTCGTAGGTGCAGTTTATAGCACTTTGAGGTGCATATGAGATTTTTCGTCATATCTATATATCATTTTACAACAAATAAAATTAAATACATTTAATCATTTTTATATATGTCTATCACATCAATAATTAATGAAGGTAGCGGTGTTTTACATACCCTTGAAAACAAAATAACATATATTTATTTCAACAAGAAAATTTTAAATGTGTTACGTGTCAGTGTTTCACTTTATAATATAATATAATATTTTTATAACTATTTGTGGATATAGCCAATCCTTTACCACGTTAACTATCAATCACTAATATGATTGATTTCGTATATATTTTTAAATTGAATATATTAATACACTGAGAAAAGAATGACACATTTTATTATTCAAAATACCAACTCCGGAAAAATTAATACATATACACACCTAGATACGTAAAACGACTGAAACGGCCATGACCAACCTAAATTCCTCATAATCTTATTTCATGGCTTGCTGGTCGCTATATACTTAATCGAAAACATGTCTCAAGAATACAAGATGTGGCTAATGTGTTCTCGCATATTTTATTACCTACGAAATATGCACAAAGGAATTTATTGCCAATTTACTTTGTTCTCTAGCCATCTAATGAAATACTTCAACCCGTTGCCTACGGTAACTAGCACTTGAATGTAAATTGTCATTTACTGTCAACAAAACAATGACATAATGTCATATTTTCGTTGTTGGTATGACGAAAAATATTAATTATTATTATTAATATGATATGTCAAAATATTATACTTAACTGCGTGTTTCAAGAGCTTCTGGTAAGTGCCACTTCTGGTTGGTCAATTATAACCTAAATTTAATCAACTTGTCTTATTCTAGATGTATGAACGCGGAATATGAAATATTACATTTTTTTGAATTACACAAAAGGTGTTATTAGAAAAAAAAATCACGCAACTCGCAAACACATACTTCATCGTAAAAGAGTAAAATCTTATTCTGTGTACCGTAAGGCGTGCATATTCACATCAGTTTTGTAAGAGGTGTACCTATGACAGATGCATCAACAATACTGTTAGGGATATTAATTACATTCCTACAATAGTTGACATTTATTTTTTATACTTTGAGTTCATAATGAATTCATTACGAAATCCAATTGCGTATCGAAAGAGCTTTCATTTCGATACGCAATTTTTTGATTTAGAAGGTAGGTACTACATGAAATTTAAAATAGAAATAGAAAGTTCTTTAGCGAATGTCCGGATGCGGCCTGCCACGAAGTTGGTACGCAGCTGTGGCATGTGGGTGCTACAGGGCCAAGAACATCACTCATTATTAACTTTCATATCTGTCTGTCCATTGTTTTATTCCTCGCGTCAGTAGGCGTGAGCCTTACTCCCGCAAGATCGTTCTTTACTTGGAATAGCCATGTTTTCTTGGGAGCATTTACCATTACTTTCCAACAAGGTATGCGCATATGCCATAGGAGACGGTGTATGAGGCGATCTTCATTCATGTGGCATACATGACCGAACCACTTTTGGCGTTGATTTTTTTACTACCTCCATAATTGTTAGCTGCTTACAAAACGCAGCCAAATATATTCGTTTGGACGAACTCTAATTATTTTGATTCTGCTTCAAAAGTATTTATGCGTCTGAACCATAGAGTAATATTGGGAGGATTAAAAAGTGAAAGAGGTGTATTTTTGGTTTTGAATTATCTGAAGATATTAGCAATTTTCATTGTTAGCATAGCTGGTTGATTTATAAAATAAATAATAAATAAAATAAATATATCATCACGGCATATTACCCATTACTGGGTGTACCAATCTGCTTAGTACACAGATATCGGTAATGATTAAATATTTGTACCGTGCGAGCGCTTACCAGGCGTCACCTCACGGGCCCTCATTGCTGGCGTGGATAGTGCACCACAGGGGTCAATTTTGTTTCATTAAAATTCGAAGTATTTTTTTGGCGTCGGTCGGGATTGAACCCGGGTTCCCAGATTCGCGACCAGACACTTAGGCACACGGCCACGAATTCCCATTAATATTAATTAATATTTATTAATTTACTATTTTTATAATTCTTTAACTCTATATCTATTGAATATGAAGTTTATATGCAATCAAATCGTATAGCGATTAATAAATTATTTAAGTTATAATAACGTCAATGTCAATAAATCATATTTAACTGTTAAAATCTTCAAATGAGGCTACTTGCGATTCAACAATTATAAACTAAATCTAATCACTTGGTCTTCTGGATGTAAACTTGAGGAATACGAAAAAATTATAATTTTTGGAATCGTGATATTGAAGTTATGCGATCCGAAACTTTCGTCAAACACACACAGACACAAAATGGTAAAATCGTATTATAAGGACCCTAAAACATGCTTATTCACTAAAAAGTCATCATTGATTTTTTTGACCAAAGACAATACTTTCCTTACCTAAAGGTGACGAAAGGTAAAAATATATGCCATGGGGATGGGTATTTCGATTAGATAACGATCCTAAAAATACCACGAAAGTAGTAAAAGAATTTTTAAGTCAACAAATGTCGGATTCTTAACTTGCCAAGCCAATTTCCGGATTTAAATTCAACAGAAAATTTATGTCAGGAATTAAAAATATACATTGGAAAAGAAAAATACCCCATCAACCATTTAGAAAATGCATGGCAAAATATACCGCACGAGAGTATTACAAATTTAATTGAATCAATTCCTCGACGGTGTGTTGCAGTAACTACATCAAAAGGAATAGCAACAAAGTATTTAACATAGAATACAAAACCACAAAACAAATATTTTGAACATTTTTTTTAAATAACACGAATAACTTTGTTGCGACATTTTTACCCAGCATCATAATTTATTTTGTTACTACATAACTTTATTTACATAGTTTTTTGTTTATAATATCAAAATATTTTATTTTAAATCATCACTAAAGTGCACAAAACTCGTCATTAAAAGTTCAGAAATCAGCACTAAAGTAATCCATTATACGCCGGTTTCATACAAATGCAGTGTTACATACAAATGACAAAAAATATGTGCAAGAAGAACGAATTAAATAAATTCCAATGTAACAGTTCAAGGTAATACATAATTTTTAGTGTTCATTATGAAAACTTCAATGCCCGGATGTTCGCAACACAAGTTCGTTTGTTTGTCTGAGAGCAACCGACAGATTTGTTAATATAACCTATAAAAATAATTATTGTTTTCATTTTCACAATTTTTTGATTTCAAAGAAAACTTAATATGCACCTCGGCACAGAAGTTTCTTTTTATCACTCGTATGGTTTATTTTTTAAATTCCATATTCGAGATAAAAAGTACTGAAGTAACTTCAGTACCTTGATACATAAATAAATATTTTTCTACAAATATATTAATAGTAGGCTTTTTATAGCCGGTTTCAATACGTTCAGTTAAATATAACCTAGCAAAAATTAACGCTGTTTGTTAACGCTACTTGCGTACTGAACGGTATTCATTTTTTAAACTTAGAAAAGTAAGAAAACTAACAGTTCTGTCTATATGGTATTGAAAGCTCGCAAACTTCATTTTGAAATGGAAATTATTACTTGAGCTGTTAGACGATGAACCAGAAGTAAATATTATTAGCCAGGTATTAAATTTGTTAGAAAGTGACGTTCGTTGCAACCAAAAATGACACATGCAGTGCCCACTACTTCGCTAGATGTTTTAGCGAAATATTTCTCGCTCGTCTATCGCTGGCTAGTGCTAACCAGGCTAAATACAAGCATTGATGTCAAAAAATTGCGTTGTATTTGTTTAATTTATTAAATTTACTGTGGAAGTAAAATTTAATCATAGATTAATTTACTTTATGCAACCCGATATAAGTGTTTGTTTTTAGGGTTAAAAATATCATTTTATGACACCAGTATTAAAAAGTGTCAGATTATTGTTATTTTTAACAGGAGAGTGAAAAGCGAATTACTTATATTGATAATGATAAATGGAACTGTTTAATTTTTTATCACCTTTAAAATATATGACAGTTTAAAAATCTCAAAACTTTTGCACGATCCTATATGTCTGTGCCTCTGGCAATCAAATGATGTACTTGTATAGAGGATATTTTTTACCTTTAGGTTTCGTGTTTACATTGTGCTATTCTAGTGTCATTTTGCTTTATTTCTGTATTTTTATTTTTCATCTATCTGGTGATGAATTTTGTGGTGGGCATTATTGGTATTACTTGTAAGCTTATGTATTCTGATTGCATTTATTGTGATCCTTTTTTAACACTAGGTAAATGGAAAAAAAGAGTTTACAAAAGTGTTGTAAATGCTTTTCAGAAAATAAAATGAAATGACACCACAATAGTACAATGCATCTAAACATGAGACGAAAAGATACGCTGTACCTTCCATCAAGTTCGCAATTACGTCGCTGACACTTCCTCTTTGAATTAGAAATGAGTGAAATCTTTTGGAAAAGCATTTTTCATGTTAGAACTAGCAATAATAAAATTTTAATATTTTTAATATTCACTATTATTCCTCAGCCATTAAAAATTTAAATTTCTAGAAATTAGACATAATGAAACTGATTCATTTTCGACAAATACTAAGATTTTTTGAATACATATAAAAAAAATTATTATTATAAATTTAATTGTTTTTATAAAATGAAATAATCTTTTTTTAATTCTTTCCAGAATTCGTAATTTTAGTACACCACACAAATTAGAATCATACCCTGATTATTTTTAGATTTCAATAAATTGATATAGTTTATTCATATTTTCAGTGTGAAACCCGTACAAATTAGAGCAAATGATTCCACATAGTCGACTAGTGTGTTAGCTGTTAGCTCTAAAAATGTATAACCAAACAATTTAATCACACTCTGACATATAGACTTGAAAGTTATTTCTTTTCGAGAATTTTTTTTATTGCTGCCTTGGGTACATTGGTAATCAAAATCACACATATTAATAACTCGCATTATCATTATACTAGTATTATGAGACAAGTATCCTTCTACTATAGATATTTGAGGCCTTGGTCATACATGAGCAGTCATGTTGATAATTTTATTATTAATAAAAAGTTGACAACAAATAATTTAGATATTTTACAAGGTTTTTAAGATTTTTCATTTTTGAAGATAACAGAACTAACAAAATATTCTTTACAACGCACTTTTGTAACGCGTGAAAAGTATTTACGATCAAGTTTATTTCATTCACAACAATAAAACTCTTCCATACAATCCATCAAAGAGACCCTGGTAGGAGCATTTCGAACTTTTTCCCCTACGTACGTATTTTGTATTTTACGTCTTTATCTTTAACCTACATATGAAAAGAATAATACTTTACTTTGTTTTCCTTTCCGCATCAAGGGACCTATTTAAAAGATGATGCGCATTTCTCTCTTACGATACTTTCCAATGTACGGGATAAATTAGTACCATATTTCTTATACGTCCCACACGAGGTCCCACACTTCAAGAAATGTTAACTGTTAGTATTCTTATTTTAATATAATTATAGGCACATTTTCATTAAAAGTTCTCGTACTACCGTAATTAATTTAATAAAGAAATAATACATATTTCAAATTAACTACAAAATACTCGTATATCGTACAATACTTGTACAAAATAAATTTGGAACTATATATTGAAAGCATGTGAACGATTAGACGTTGTATACCATGGTGTTGATGCTTTCATTTCAAGTAAAATTCTTTGTTAATTCTGTAAAAAAGAAAAAGGAATACAAAATGCGTTTGTAAGTGTTCTTCAGCAACGGGTCGTGAAATACATCTAAGTTACGTTTCCATACTTTTTAAAAAAAAAATCTGATGTGGCCAGCACATAACCTCTCGCCGTATATTTTACCTGGCTGTATGCATAAAGCAAAGAATATTTTTAGAAATACAAATAATATATTCATATATTATACAACAAGACGATTGAAAATTCTCGATTATACGAAACGTGTTGCCTGGAAACACCACGAGACCAAAGGTCGAGTGGTATTTCCAATAGGCAACTCGTTGAGTATGTCGAGAATTTTCTATTGTCGAGTTGTATACAGGTAGACTATATCATAAATAAAAAATAAAATAAAAAGTAAATAGTAAATTTAACGTAGACCTGTGGTCCATTTTATTTTGACAGAAACGTCAAACTATATATTACATAACCTATTTTTTAAATATAGTTGTAGTAGTATGTAATATTACATTGAAATGCTCGTATCTCAAAATACATGTTTGTATTTCAAATAAACTAGCAACAGTGCAGTTCCAGATTTGTGATCCAAATAATTATTTGTTTATTTGTCAAATTTTTACTTCCATAATTCCTTTCTGTCAAACAATAGATGCGTTCAATTATTTGTTTCGGTGCACTTGGAGCAGTCAGTGTGATTTTAAATGTCTACTAAAGCATACAACGCACGATTTTCATCCTCAAAGTGTAACTACAGATTCATTTATACTCGTATACTCAATACTGTGATCGAATGAAAAAGATCATGTCCGTAAATATAATTAAAAATGTCATTGCCAGTTCTGAGAACATAGAACAAAATAACCAAACGCACTTCTAAGTGAATATACGAAGGTAGGTATATTCGAATATACCAAGGTTCGTATATTCGTTCACCATGGATACTCAATAATAACCGCTGTAATACGTGGTAGCTAAGGAAAATCACACATTCTTATTGGTTTATAACTTAATGAATGATATAGTCATATAAATCTATTACGTATAAACTTCTTTATTATTCAATAATAGCATGTCTCAACATAAAACAATTTTCACATATATTTATATCTATAAGATATTTTACCATAAATTATGTACAATAAATTACAAAGTAGAGTTTACCATATATAAATATTAGGCTGGTAACAGCGATTTTCAATTCAAACAACCTTCTTGTTTACTTTCTCTTCATATTTTTCTAGTAAAAACATTAATTTTGGACGGTCTAAAATGTATATATCTGGATTGTGCATCTATTCTTACATATCTTCATTTACATTTTATTTTTTCATACATGTTATATCTAAATAACACTAATTCCCTTTAACAAAGTGACGGATAGATTGCACTCCGATTATTCTTATATCGATGTATAATTTTGTCAATATTTACAACTTACTTGAGAAGAATTTGATAGCGTTTTCGCAATTCAAAGTTACTCTAGTCTACAGTGCTGGTGTACATTGTACCATAATGTTTGAAACAAATTTAAGTCCTTCAACCTAGACTTGTCACCTCCATAATAGTCACAGATCAAGAATTAAGAGATTCTCCAAGTACATTTTTTTTTCATTACTCTTTATTTCGATGAGATACAATTTTTCTGTATTTTACGTTGCAGAGTGGAGACCATCTTCACTTTCATCTTGTGTTTATTACATTTAAATAACGTCTTCCTTCGAGCTGTATTCTCGCTTATATCTATTCTTTACATTTAGATTTTTTAAATTTAAATTCATTCTATGAAAAAAGTTTGTCTTACTCTTCGTTTGTCGAGATGTTTCCAATTCATTGTCGGGAGTAACAGTATTTCTGAAGGGTATGTGTAATATACCTATAATATTAAATATTTAACTGTTAATAATTCTTCAGTAATGTCTTCGGATTTCTGACACTGACATTTATCTGTCAGTTACAAATAATTTAAATTTTCAATTATTTTTCATAGCATTCTTTCGGTTGTAAAATTAATTACCACAGATTATTTTATATATTATATTCCTTTTATCTCTAAATCTATAGAATATATATATAAACATATTTAAATGTTTCAGAAAGAGAATTTATTTTTCTTTAAAATTATCAAGAAAAATTTTCAAAAAATAATATTTAGAAGATTTTTTTTCAAGAATCTTCTACTTCCGGTTGTCCAATTATTACCAAAACCTTTTCAGATCTTCCCATGAATGTCCGATTGGGAAATACATAGTTAAAAAAATATAACGTCTTATAGTTTTTGAGTAATCGTCCTTCCAACATCCCATACACATACATACACACATACACACACACATGCACACACACATGCACACACACACACACACACACACAGACAGACATCATCGTAAAAATGTTAAAATCGGATTGTAGGGACCTTAAAACGTGCTTATTCAATAAAATCTGGATATGCGATTTTTTAGCATGAATGCAATACCTCTCTTAGCGAGAGGTAAAATAGAGGAAAGAAATTGTTAAAATAATAATAAATACTTATGTCGAACAAAAGGTAGATTATTTTAAAACATGACATACATTTACTGACATCTTCTGTACTCGTAATTCAAGATTTAAACATTAACAAGAATACAAGAAAGAAAACGAAAAAATAAAATATTTTTCCTACTATCACTACATAAAATTGCATTTCTCCCATACATAACCCGAAAGTTATTCATTTCTCACAGTTGTAGGTTAAAGTGTGAGAAATTATTTCCCACACAAGTTGCCAATTGTAGTATAATGTTAATATTTATATATGTGTTTTTAAATTTATAAATTACAAAAATATTTGTTAATTAATCCATGTATATATTTCCGTTTATAGTAAAAATAATTATTGTAATTGTTTTAAATTTCAATTAATTATTGAGAAAAAAATACGTTCTTTATTAAAAATGAATTATTTACATCTTACTAAAGAGTTTAGTCGTAGAAAAAGTATAGTGTGCCACTCGTGCAGAAACACCTATTGTCCACTTGTGATTCCACCCGCGACTTCGTCTCGTGCTGAAACTCTCACACTTCGTTCGTGGGCAATAGGTGCTTTTCCGCATTTGTTGCACAATATACTATTGTCCATATTTTGATGTTTTGGGTTTTGTCGAATGGTTTTGTTCCTGATACCCTGATGCAATATATTTGAGCCTAGATAACGAAATAATTGCGCAATAGATAATTTTATCGTGTAAAACTCAATAAAAACTTAAAAATGCAATTGGTGTCATTTCAGGTGCTATATTGCTGTTGCAATCAGCTGCAACATTGATACTTTCGTTCTCAATAGACACATAAACCAGGCACTTTGTTTTGAAGCACACAACCTGTGTTGCGGGGAAAGGTGATTGTGATTGTGCTGGTTATATGGTTCATTGCGGGTTGTAGAGTAGAAACATTTTTGAAACATTTTAAATAACTATAAATAAACACTAAGAAAATCAGAAATACAAATCTACAAGAAACCATGAAACTATTCGTTTGTTTATTATTTCACACAGCTGATGTCACGATGACGTCATAGAAGTTTTAATGGTTTTTTTTCTCCAATTCTATTAATAATTAACAAACTTAAAAAATTAAGGGTGTTATTTTTAACTAAAGTATTAATATGTGTTCTATATTGTGCTTAAGGTCACATACCTTCTTCCTGCACCTGGTCTCTTGAATTTTTAACTTGTGCCGATCCTGCAGGGCAGGAATGCCTGTGGCAGTGCAGTATTCCCTCAGGATTAAGCAGCTTGGCGGGCCTTGTCGCCTATATATCGTGCATGTCGGGCATCTGGGACATGCGACGGGATACGGCCACGAGACTAGGACTGGGTAGCTATACGGGATACAGGATAGAGTATACATGCCACATGCTAATGTTGCCCTACCTGACTAATATGCAGGTACACAGCAACACCCTTAAAGAAGATGTAATAGAGGATAGGGATAGTATGTTATATGGTAGATAATTGCTTGCTATAGCAATATGTAAATTGTAAGCGATCTACTTGATTAGTTGCTCTCGTCAAATATCTGCAGTGCAGGGCAGGGTATTCTAGTTGCAATAACCCAGACTCTACATGGTCAATACTATCACCAGTAATACTTACGGTATTTGAAATCAATGTGATGATTATTAAGTTATACACTGCAGTGGAATTTGTGCTAAATACGAGCCTCGTCTCGTATTAGTTGGTTCATTTGATAATAAATTTATTGTAACATATAATAGAATTGCTAATACTTAAGGTACTTAATCCTTCGCCTTTCTTCCTTGCAGTGTAAGGCTATGTGGAGTTGTTTCTTCTTTGTATTCTTTGGGATTTCTCTTCCATATGTCTCTCCACCTTTTCCTGTTTTGCATGAGACCCTTGACTTCCTGCAGTTTGTCTCATCTATCACTTAACGCCGCACTGACTTCTTCGTCCCACTTTTTTATCGGTCTGCCTCTTCTCCTTTTCTCTGTTGGTCTTGCTTCGTATATACGTTTTGCTGTTCGTTTCTCGTCCATTCTTTGTACGTGTCCCCTCCACCTTAGTTGTCCTTCCTGTATAATGTCTATTATTGGTCTTGTATTGAGGTTCTCCCTGTAAACGTCATTCCTGATTCGGTCAAGTTTTGTTTTTCCCTCTATCTTCCTTAGCATTCTCATCTCTATGCTTCTTATTTTGCTTTGATGTCTCTCGCTAGTTGTCCAGGATTCACACCCGTATGTTATAACTGGCACTGCGACTTTTTTGAATACCTCTATTTTTGTCTCTTTTGGTACCTCCTTTTTTGTCAAGAATTTTGTCTTTAGGCTATTAAACAGCCTTCCACCCTTGTTTACTCTTTCAATTATTTCCTTTTCCACTCCTCCAGTTTCTTCAATGGTCACTTCAAGATATCTGAATGCTGTTACTTGTATCGCTAATAATACTCGTAATTAATAAAATATTTTCATTTATTTATTTAAAAATCTGATGTGGCCAGCACAATACCTTCCGTCATTCATAATTTTTACCTCTCGCTAAAAGAGGTATTGGATTCATGCTAAAAATCGCATATCCAGATTTTAATGATTAAGCACGTTTTAAGGTCCCTACAATCCAAGTTTAATATTTTTACGATGACGTCTGTATGTGTGTGTGTGGATGTATGTGTGTTTATCAACCTGATAAATCTGCAATTGCTGAACACTCAATAATTACATGGAATTGATTTCGAAAACACGAAGATTCTAGCAAGAGAAAATTACTGAATTAGAAGTCTAATTAGAGATGGAATCAAAATCAAAATATCTCCAAGTAATTTCAATTTAAATACAGGATTTGAGCTTAATAAGTCCTGGTTCCCTGTTGTCCGTTCATAAATTTCTGCCAATGTCATTTGTGTGTTTTTAACACCTTCGCTGCCAGGCGGTCATTTCAAAATTGTCCCAGAAGACCATAATTGGTACTTTATAACAGGGTTAATTCTATGAAGTTGAATTTTATTTTGTATTTAATCATTAATTTGTTGTTAATAAAAAAAGCAGAGGCTGATGTTTTCCGTTGGCGCAGTAATATTACATACTGCCTTTTAGATTTTAAGTCGCCAAGCGGACACAACGGAATCAGCGGACACGAATAAATTCGTACGGACAATATGCTCAATACTGTTGAATTTTTGTATGCTAAATATCTTTTCATCTGTTATTACGGTTATATGAAAATCATATCAGAACCTATGAAAAAATTTTAAATATGGCAATGGAGATGCCTTCGCCAAGTCCTGAAGGTATTGTTTTAATATTTAAAAATTATTAGCTCTCTTATAAAATATTTGGACAGATCCATTCCATACTTCGGATGATTCGAGAGATCCTACATTGGTGCTGATTTTGAGGAATATGAGGGACCCGGGTACACAATAAAGTTATATTTGATTTTCACAAATTTTGGATTTTTAAGTCAATGGTTTACTCATATGGGTATACCTGATTTTTTGCAGTGTCCGCTTGGCCTCTTCAGACAAAAATATTAATTTATCTTGTGTACGCCGGAGCGTACACAAATAGCGGACATATATCTGAAACTGTTACTAAAAACCATATGGAAAAACCAGGAGTCAAAATATCCTAGGGAGCCACAGCAGACACATATTCAAGGCTTCTTTCAATACATTTTGTCTGCTTGATGTTTCTTTACCTGGTGAGGCAGCACTTCGCTGTGGAAACGTTTTTCTAATAAAATTTATACTGAAATATATATCCAAATATTGCTTTATTTATATACTTATTATGAGTTCTGAAAGCTACTTACAAAATTTAAAAAAATATATCATCCTGGCATAAGTACTCATTGCTGGATGTACCAAGGTACTTTATTTGAACAAATATCGCTAATGATCTAATCATGATAACATATTCGTACCGTGCGAGCGTTTACCAGGTGTGACCTCACGGATACTCATTGCTGTCATAGAGAGTGCACTACAGGTATTATTTTCGCGGCATTACAATTCGAAATAATTTTGGCATTCTATATAATTAATTTTTTTATAATTTCTCAATTTATGTTTTATTTCATTCAAAAAAATTATATTGCCATTGTATGTACAATATTTGTAATCTTAACCATGCTAGTCTCAAACTGATAATGATGTAATATGGAGATACACAAATCATATTTGAGATGTAACCAATATATATATATATATATATATATATATATATATATATATATATATATATATATATATATATATATATATATATATATATATATTGTACTAGTTTGTGAATTAGGTAGTCATAGAAATAATTATTATGTTTTTATATGTCAATTTGTAGTTTGTGGCCACGATTTTTTAATTATACCCGGAGAACAATTGTACCAATCTTTTGCTCTACCAGCTAGTTGTTTGGTAGCTAGCAATTTTATAATTGGATCGGACAGATTATAAGCATCTTTCACTTCATAAACTCTACTAATCCAGGCTGTTATATCTTCACTGTTTTCTCCAGAATAATGCGGTATTTGTACAGATATATCACTGTGACTTATCGTGTTATTTGAACATTCGAGTCTTGCTTGTAAGACAGCTTTCGTAGTAGCAGCAATAATTTCTTGAATGTTAATTATATTACCTTCAGTTACAGTTTCACTATCTTCAATAACTACATTAGTATCGGTATTCGCCATATTGAATTTCTCATCCCACTTCTGACTATTGTAATAAAAGTATATTCAATTCAAACGTATTTATTTTACATTAACATAATACAAAATTGACATATAAAAACATAATAATTATTTCTATGACTACCTAATTCACAAACTACTACAATATATATATATATATATATATATATATATATATATATATATATATATATATATAATAAAATTATTAATGATTTTTATTAGAAGAACGATCACGATAAAAAATTACAATCTTATTTAGACCTATTGTTCTTTAAAAAATTGGAATAAATATGTTTTACAAAAGAAGTAGTTACAGTAAATAAAAAATACAATAGAATTTTAAATTAGAAACGCGAACATCCACAATGGCTGACATTATTATTGGCTCTAAAGTTTCGGGTATATCAAGCTTTACATTATCTCATATATACTTTTATTCCTATTTTTAAAAAATATGGAAATAGTGTGGTTAACAAAAGAACCACTAACGATAAAAATTAAAAGTACAGAATGAAAGCTATGTATGTTACTACAGGGTAATTTAAATTTTTGATTAAAATAAATATACACCTACTTCCCTACTCGTATGCGAGTTTGTCAGTGAATTTACCTTTCTAGTATGTAAGCAAAATTTATCTACTCTGTATGAAAAATTTGTTGTGACCGGCATAATACCTATCGGCAATTCTATTTTATTTTACATACACATTATCATATAGCATTTCTTACAAAGAGATTTATAACCAATTAAAAGTATTTTCTGACACGACACTTCATATTTCCAGCAAAATTACTTCACGAACTCAAATATTAACAACTCTTGATTTTTTACTCTGGCATTACCAGTCAATGGGGTTTGTGACCATAATAGAATTTCAATATACATGTCATAAAATATAAAAACTAAACAGTATAGCTTCTCATTACAGGTAATAATAAAAACTAAGCATTAGTTAGTAATAATATTGTTATTAACAATTTAATATTTTGGAGAAGGGATATATGACGTTATCATGGTAGGATCGTAGAAGAAGACAGATGGACTGGGAGGGAAAGAGATAGTTACAGATCAGCGTCACGATTATGTTGCGGTAGGTTATGGCATGCCGGCATGACGACAGCTGGCTATATGTAACTATTTCTTTCCCTCACATGTATACAGGTGTTCAATTTAAGTGGGGCACTATTGCGAACTCAAGTACTATAAGAAATACGAAGTTGGTTAAATTTTTTAAATTAGAATGTACCTTTTTATTCGTCTATTCGACTCAGTATTTTTTTTCTGAATACAGAGATGTAATAAATTTAATAGTCTTACATGATAAAAATATTGAGTAAAATGCAAATGAACCATTATATTTAGTTTAAATATGATAGAAATAAGAGTGCTAAAACAAAAATAATTTAATTTAGTGTTATCAACTATTTCTTCATGAGTAAAATTCATTATATCACCAAAAAGCACACGAAAGATTTATTTTAAAAATTAATATGGAACAAAATTTTCAATTATATCTATCATAGCACTTTTATTTAAACTAAAATATAATATTTTTTTATTTGCATTTTACTCAATATTTTTGTTATGTAAGATTACAAGTGTATGAATATATCGATGTATTCAGAAAAAATACTGAATCGAATAGGCGAATAAAAAAGTTAGGTTCCAATTTAACATAAGAAAGTTTTATCCTATATTTTGAAAACCAATGGTTTAAAAATTTGTTTCACTCATTTTAATAATCTTATAATACGTATAGAAATTGTTTGCTAATTTAACCAACTTAATACCTCTTATATTTCTCGAGATAACAATAGTGCCTCATTTAAATTGAACACCCTGTACACGCACACGCATGCATACATACACAAAAGTGGGCGCACACTCACACACATGCACGCGCAAATTCACGCGTGCACGCACTCACAGTTTAATTTTTAACAGGTTCTTAAAAACTGTCACAATCAAATATGTTGATATATAACAAATAATTAGATTTTTCATTGTAAAATCTATTCGGATTGAGCAAGAGTTTAAAGCCACTTGCCAAAAATTAACACGTATTTATGCTATTATTATTCATATTTTAAGTTTTTAAGTAATTTTGCGCAAGTATATTGCAGGACTTTATAGGAATTTAAAAAGGAAATTCATTCTTTACGTTTTAATAAATTCAAGATTCATTAAGGAATAAATTGTCCATTTCATAAATATTTAATCTCATTTTGTTTTCTTTATTCTAAGTAAAGTAAAAGAAAACGTCAAATTTTATGCAATATAGCGGTTTGTATACAGCTACTGAGGTGGTTTCGTAAAGTGATATATGACTGACAATTCGATGCATTTTGTTCTAAACTTTTAAAGCAAATGTAAAACTATTTGTAGGATGTCAGAGCTTTTCTCCAGAGTTCTAGAAATGCATGTTATGTATTTTCTTTTTATTTCAATATACACTTGTTTATATGAGACTTCAAACTCCTACCGTTTACTTCATACATTTAAATATTTACAAGGCTGATATGTGCAGCATATTTGAGGATATAAAAGTAAGTCTATTTATGTAAAGTTTAACTAATTTTAATATTGACCAGATGACCAGTTTGTAATTCGATAAAATTAGTTTCTTATTGAAGCACGTACGTAAAGTTTTCATGTTTAAGGAATGGACATTAACATATTTATTTGCGGTTGTAAAATGCACAAAATAGAAACAAAATGCGTTTAAAATAAGGTTTGAAGAATATTAATTACTTTGTGAATGGAGTAAGAGTTTACAAAAATAACTTAGTAGAAAATTATGATAATTTATGCAGATGTATATAGCATATTTATATTAGCAACTAACAGATTTTCATAATTGGCATGATAGTGTTTTCATATTACATATATACGCAGATACGTATACAGTGGAGTCCGGATATTGTGAACTTGAAAATGCATTAAGACTGGTTCACTATATCCGAGGTTCACTAAAAAGGAAAATAAAATTTCTCGTGTTATAAATTATTAAAAAAAACATATTTATATGTATTATAAACTACTTAAGATAGTCGGAAATTTTAGTTTGTACATAAATGCTAGAAAAACGAATGTTATTTATATAGTTTTCAAGGGCACAAAACCATCCCAAACTTGAGCTGGAACTTCGCGTGATTGTAAAAAGAATGTGAGTATCGGTAATTTTATGGGGATGGACGCATGGTGATTATGGGGAAAATTTCAGGGAAGCGTACTGCGCAAGCGACGCCTATGAGATTCGACATACTCTCTAGTCTATCGTTCTGGTTTTACTACCTCTCGTACGTCGATTCTTTCGATCTCTTGTGTTTCCATCTGTTGTGTGTTTGTTGTCATTATAAAAGTTTACTATAAACGGAAATTTTATACCTTAAGTTAATAAAATTCGGTTCACTTTATCCGGAAGTTCATTATAAGCGGGTTCATTATAAGCGGATAAAATTTGTATTAGTCTTATGGGAAAAAATTAGGATACCTAAAGTAGCGTTCACTTTAGCCGGAAGTTCACTAAAAGCGGGTTCATTATATCCGGACTCCACTGTATTCACTTTAATGAAGTAGCAATCATTTACCACATAACAATTATTTCGCTTCGTATTTACATAAATTACATTAATAAAATGTTCAGTAAAAAGTATACTCTCAAATTGTAACTATACCCAAATAAATTTGTTTTACTAATCGTTGGTCTATCTCTAGAAATAGCCGAAAATTTCAAAGAATTCACGTCCACTCTATTATCATTTTTAGGCGGTTGTTACATAAATAGTTATTTTTGCACGATCGGTTTTTTTAATGTTTACCAATAGCGTTTCCAAGGCAGTAGGTTTTATTTACAAATTACTAATCGGTATGGCCGGACGTATACCAAAGAGACATCAAACACACAATATGCAATATACAATATAAGGTAAATACCGCGAGTATGCTTATGCCGCATAAAAGCTACAGAAATGCATAGATATCGTCCAAACAATCATATACCACGAATACATCAAACTCTCAACATTAAGTACATAAATAGTATATGAGGGTTTCGACCATATCTATGTACTTCTGTAGCATTTATGCGGCACAAACATTTGTGCGGTAGGTATTTACCATTATGTTCCATGTTGTGTGTTTGGTGTCGCCTAAGTGAACTGATTCACTTACCGAAGGCGGTACGTAAATAAAAACAACGATCAAAGCTTATTTTAAAAATGACTACCAAAATATTTTAATATTTCAAAATTATTTTCAATAAATAAACGTGAAGGAAGACTTTTATTCTTTTCTTATTCATATCTCTTCACATTGGGTTTATTTTCTTTTCGATTATTAAATAACTATTTATGGATTCATTGACAACCATAAAGTGTACAAAATTACTTTACGGTTGTTTTACTTCACGGCCGCTACAGCTACTAATTTAATTCAATACATAGCAAGAAATTTATTGTTGCACTACTTACATCATACATTCGGCGGAATATAGGAAAAATAGATGTCACTTTCGCTTATTTTATTGATCAATAGATTAATAAATGTAATTATTTTTACCTCCCGCTACCCTTGGTAAGG
Organism: Harpalus rufipes; assembly: GCA_951394225.1. NCBI lineage: Eukaryota > Metazoa > Arthropoda > Insecta > Coleoptera > Carabidae > Harpalus > Harpalus rufipes. The sequence goes on along the minus strand of OX596280.1, from coordinate 32,264,608 downwards.
GAGGTATAGGGATCGTGCTAAAAATCGCATATCGAGATTTTGGTAAATGACCATGTTTTAAGGACCCTAGAATCCATTTTTAACATTTTCACGATGATATCTGTGTGTATGTGTGTGTGTGGGTCCTCTTTACGCTCTAACTCAAATACTATCGTTCAGAAAATTTTGAAACCTTGTATTTCTACCTTATTCTAATATGGAAAGAAGCTATTAGATATTGGTGACAATTGAAAATCGGAAATGGCACTTTACTTGAAGCTCAAAATAGTTTTTCTTCAAAAAATATCTTCAAATGTTATTTTTTCACAATTTGTTATTATAAAAATTAAAGATTATTCTCAATTTTGTGCAATTTAAAATTCGAAATATTTGGCGTTGATCGGGATCGAACCGGGTTTCCCAGATTCGCAACGAGACCACATAGGTATATGTATTTAATTTAATAAAAATTAAATGGCGGGAGTTAGGCATAACCTTTGAATAAACAAGGAGTATAAGTTGACCTGAGAAGAAGCATTTTCGTTGTCGCTTTAGTAAAAGAAGAAAAATTATTAGAAGAACTACTATCAGTTAAAATAATCTCATTAAAGAATATCCACGCTTCCATAATTTCAATCCATCTTCAACAAAAAATTAATTTAAATTGACAGGTCATGTGACAGATGATCAAAGCCAAAGCATTCGTTTATTAATGCCAGTTACAAAACCGCACGTTTACCAACTGAAACCAGGACCGAACTGTGGTTTATTTTCCGAATATGCTATTATTGATATCCCCAGCACAATTTTAAGGCAAGGCTACTGCGCATCCTAGCTAATCGCTCACGAACACCGGTCGGACTGTGTTACAGTAAATCTACATAGTGGGATGATGTGCACATTGCCTGGCAAATGTAGAGATTCGCTTAAAATTGTTTTCGCTTACAATTTAACTAAGTATAACAACAATAACATCACCTAACGCACAAAACCTAGTTCGAGTTTTCCAAGAATGACTTTTGTGCGTTAGGTGAGGTAATTGTTGTGTTTTCTTAAATTGCAAAAAAAAGTAGTTTTGGGTAAGTTTCTACATTTACCGATAATTTGCACATTATCCGACTATCTACTTTTACTGTAATATATACACTTCAATGTATTTCTGTAGCCTATTTTCATAATAGTCTGAGCATGCAAGAAATCGTGGGTTTGTATATTGGACTCAAGAAAACTATTAACTAAACCACATCGCTGTCATAGCAGTTGAGAAACTACTATAAGCTATAGGTTTTTAAATGAGTACAAGCTTTTAAATGAGAAGTAAATAGAATTTTAGTTCGTTGTAGTAACATGTTGTGGTCTAGTGACTAATCTACCTGCTTGATAATTCAGGGAGTACATGCCGACGTGGGTTAGTCTTCCTCACAATGCTAACTAGCAGCCAAAAATACATCTGAAGCTGAGTAATTAGGATATCACTATAATAGGATGTCCGTCCTTTGAAGGTTTCAATCAATGAAACCGGTGGAATTCCGGCTTCATGTGTTCCACATACGAGTAGACTCGCAGGAATCAGAATTTAATAGAATAATGAGGTAAATAGCAAATTACCGTATAATCGGCTGTAATTCTAACAATCCGATTTTAAATGAAACTGACGTCAATTATTTCTAATTATTTATGAAACAAAAGGAATTTATCTCATGCATTCTTCGTATCAACTATTAATGCTAGTAGGGTAACTTCCGGGAAACGCTCTATGCAGTAAACGAATGGGAAAATTGTTATTATTGAAATTAATGAAGCCATTATATTCCCCGTCGAATTTTCTAGATGAGAATAAAATAATTATACAGGATGCTCACGGCAGAATGAACCATAAAATATCTATGTTATTAAGGAAGATTGAGACTTTCTTCAAATAAACACAATAATTGCTAGACTCAATATGGATAAAAAGATGTTGTATCCAGAAGTGTTTTATTACTTCCGGTCCCGAAGTATGTGATATCAACTTCGAAACTTTACCCAGAGTGTACCATACTTTTTATATTTTTGATAAGTAATCAAAGTTAGCTGTTTAATGGTGGTAAATATGTAGTTGTATTATATAACCTGCTGGTGTCTGGCAAATTGCAAACGCTGTAGACTCTACATTACGGTGAAGATGTAGAATAAGAACTCGCACTATTAAAATGCTTGCAAAAATGACTAATGAAACAGATCGAACTATGGCCTACAAAGGAGTTGAAAAAATTGATTATTCTATCTCTAACTATCCAGAACTTGTATACAGCTGTCGCCATTTACCCTTTCCGACCGGATTTACCGAGTAACAGTATTTTACCACTGCAGGTTGGATTTCAGTCTTTTCTACCATTATGTAACCCGGCATCGGCGATGTGGGTAAATTTACCCCAAGGTTATTCAAACTGCTGTATTTTTTCTATGTATAAACTGTTTGGATTCTAGCTTCCTGTACATTTCAATTATTGTAGGTACTATATACGTTTCTGAGTTATCAGTAGATGTTAATATCTTTTTAGTGAGTTTAGCATTTATTTAAAATGTCCTGGGGTAATATATACCTCACCTTACCGTTAATGTTACTGTTTTAATTTTTCTCGAATACCTTATATTACTAATGTTAATATTAGACATAAAATAAGAGTTAACGTTTATTTTTAAATATACGGTGTTCACCAAAATAAATAGTACTGGAAATGAAAATTGTATTTATTTTTTAATTTATATAATTTAAATGTCCAAAATGTGTACCATCGCGGCGCAAACAAGATTCATAACAATTTTGCAGATCATCGAACAATTTATAAACAGTGGTTGCTGCAGTTGCTGACAATTGATTATTAATATTTTGTCGTGGTTGTCCAATATTTGCTGGAGGATCTTCTGACCGAAATACTGACTCCTTCAACATGCCCCAAATGTATGCATCAGGTGGCGTCAGATTAGGCGAATAAGAAGGGTACTCGAAGAATGTTACACGAGATATTATTCTGATTGTAGTGTTATTGGATAAAAGCTTCTTTTTCAAATGTTTTTAATTAAAACAAAGAATTCAATAAAATAACGACGTTCCGAACGTGATTACTTCCATTTTACAAGTTAAGGAGACAGGAAAATATATTATTTACAAGTATAAAAACAATTTAACAAAAGTCACTTCCAACTACGATTTCAGTAAAATATTGTCTAAATTAGTTAAAACAAAGTTAAAAAATATATTTTTGTATGAGTCACATATTCAACTAATGTAGTTGAAAGTCAAGTGAAGAAAATTACAATAACATTTTATATTAAACTTACTCTTAACAAAAACAGAAAAATAATAATTAGAGCCATCTATATTGTAAATAAAGATCTGAATGAAAACAACAGAAATAATTGACATCTCCATCAATTAAAAAAAAGTTATAATAAAGTAAGATAATTTATATTAGGATATAAAAGCTTGGAATTATTATAATCTCATTTTATATTTAGAGTTTTATCATTTAGATTTATGTAACAACTTTTAAGAAAAGTTTTTTGTTAATATTGGCTTTGATGTCATATTTGATAATTAGTGAAAAATCGTCGTTACACAAGATTCTGAAGGAAGATTTACATCTTATAGCCTACAAAATTCAGTTTGTTCAAAACCTGAACGTTATCAACTATCCTCTCCGACTGAATTTTGTAAATGAAATGCTTCAACGTTTCTCAACGTTCGAAAACATTATATTTAGTGACGAAGCGAACTTTCACTTAAATGGTCACGTAAACAAAGACAACTGCCGCTACTGGACAGAGACATGAACGACCATTACATAGTCCAAAAGTTATTGTGTGGGTTGACATGTCTGGTGAAGGCATCATTGGGTCTTATTTTTTTTAAGATCGTCGAGGGCGAGCATTTACTGTAAACCGTGAACGGTATTGCGACATGTTAAGAAACTTTTTGAGTCCACAACTGCAGGAGTTTGAAGGTTTTAATGTGGAAACATGGTTTAAATATGGAGCCACTTGCCACACCTTAAACCAATCACTTGAGGTAGTCAATCAACTTTTCCCGGAAAAAGTGATCTCTCGTCGAGGCACCATCAACGCCACCGAGAAGCCCCGATCTTACACCCCTTGATTATTTCTTTTGGGGATACCTTAAAGAGAAAATGTATGCAAACAAACCACGAACTCTACTGCAATTGAAGCAAAATATCCGCACTGAAATGGCCGCCGTTTCCAGAGAGATGTGTAGACGCGTGGCGGCTAATTTCCGTGTTCTGTTATAGGAATGCCAGAAGTGCGAGGGTCAACATTTGGACAACATTATGTTTGGCAGTTAATTTTCCAAAACTTTGTCTAAAGACTGAAAATAAAAAAAAACATTTTCCTGACTTGTAGTGTTTTTTCATTGTATTTACAAAACAGAGTATATGTAGCTCTATTTTATTTTTACGACAAATCACACATTGTCAGTTGACAGAAATCGAATGCACGGAATATGGATCGGGTTACGTCACAAAGAGCTAGGAGATGTGCGGCCGCTCGGTCACCGTGCCAATAAACTAATTATTATTTATAATTATAATGGTATCTGAACTGGCATATTTATAAACTCATAATAATTATCATAGTAAAACAATAATAAATACCACTATCTACACCACTCAAATTCCTGTTGTACTCGTAACTCGTAGCAATCCCCATATATCCTGCATTCCCTTCACGCCTCTGCATTCCATCACGTGGTTCATCCCGTACACATTGAGCGTCGGTCATCACTGCAGATTCCAGACACAGACACAGGACTCGTTTGGAGTTGAAACCTAGGAACCTAGGATTGGGAGCCAGAGTCAGACGGCCTGGGACTTGGCATGCTCGAAGCTTCCCGCTGGTCACGTCGCTCTGTTTGGAGATCGATGCAGGATAGATGGGAGATCGGCACTGAATGTATGGAGATCGGGGTAATATATAGCGAGAGGTGAATTTGTAAATCGTGTGTGGTTGGAAGCGGAGTAAGTTGAATGTGGTTGAAGCAATCAGTAAATGTTGATTTTAAGATTCGGATTTCGGATTACAGTAATTTCTGCAAGTGAGCCATTTGAATAAACAATCAAGCAAGTCATGAATCTGTTATTTGCTCTTTTCTATTGTCGTCGAAATGTAAGAACGCAGGCTGTAGTGTTCATTTTATTTTGTCCACTATTCCTATCTTGAGAATAGTTCTTATAATAAGAGCTACGAGGTCGGTTAAATTAACAAACAATTTCTATTTTACTAGACTATTTTAATGAGCGTAAAATTAATTAATTTTAACTTTATAAGCTCATACAAATATGTGAAAATAACTTTTGTGATTAATTATTGGAAATATGCGTAAAAAATAAGCAATTTTGTATAATAATTAATAAGAAACTACGTATATTATACTCATAGTACAAGTTTTGATTGCTTCTGACAGCTTGTCATTCAACATGCATATTTATTTAGTTTACTTTTGTTGTTTTATTTACTATTTTCTGCATTCATTTACTTGAAAATGGATTCCGTGTATTTCGAAAAGGCGATAGTTGAAGACTCGAAAACAATAAGAAATGGGATGAGAGAAAATGTGTGATCTATGTTAAGGCAAGAAATAAGAATAGTCTCTATAATACAGTTTTAAGATCTAGTTTTAACATAAATTATCCATGTTCTAAGTGGAGGACACAAGATGCCAATATATCTGTACTGTCATGGGAGTTTACCAATCATCACCTCAAGGACTCTCTCAGAGCTGTCGTAGAGAATACAACGCAGGAGATACTTTTTTGTGCTACATGAGAACAGGAAATTTTGTACAGCTTGAATTTTCACCACGCTATGACGTATTGTATTATAAAATAATTATTCATTTATATTTTTTATACATTTAATTTTGCGATTACATGTATCACAAAACATAGTTTATGATTATACCTCGGACATGTAGCAAACGGCGTTTTGGTAGTTAAATTGATTAATGACGTAAAGTAACAGTCTGTGTCCTTGCACTGGGATGATGAAATAAAATTTAAATAAATATATCATCCCTGTTCATTATCCATTTTTGGATGTGCCAATGTATTTAATCACAAATTACAGAAATAACAGTTCTCTTTTATTTGTATTTGAGGTTGCTTACCAGGCGTCACCTCAAACGCACTTATCATGTCAGTCATGTGCTATTTGAAAATTTGAAATTATTTTCAAATTTGGCGTGGGTCAGATTTGAACCCAGGCTGGTCATCTAACGTAGACAGCCACGCGGTCCCGGTGAATATTTGAAATGTAGTAATAATAATATTATTCATTAATACATTTTTTACAACCTAAATTTTAAATTGTATCTTTCAAAAAGACGTTTTTGTTTATTATACAAAATTCAATTTTAATATGTTATCATTGCGTAATGGCCGTAATCAATCTTAAAGTATTTTTTGCACTGTGTTCCGTTCATCCAAATACTCGTATATAATTCATCTCGTTATTTTAGTGACATATGCAGAAGATTTTCAAATACGACCATTTCATTTGCTATCTATTACTCTTTATGTTTTGAATTTATCAACACTGTATTTTCCTTCTTAGATAGTTTCACAAACATTTCTCTGCACTGCATAATTGTATATAAATACATTTTTATTGGCTATTTGACTAGTAATGTACCATAAAGAGATGTTAAATGTTAAAGGAGGTAGTGTATTATTTTTTCCCGAGAAGAAAAATTGTGGTATACAATACACTTGTTGATAGTATCTACCAAATGTAGACTCCACTAATATTTATGTTAAATTAATTAAGTATAGAAGTAATTGGGTATTATATTGTGGAAATTTTGTGTACATTTCGCCCGGCAGTGGTAATTATTTAAATTAGATTATTTCCCATGAGGAAGAAGAACCTTCTTCCCTACAGGAAAAAATCTGTTGTGGCCAGCACAATACCTCTCGCCATTTTCATTTTATGTTGCATAGGGCGCGAGCAGTTATGTGACTTTGTTGGTCTTGGCAAGCAGATGTGGGGGCCCGTGTCAGAATGAGAGCTAGTAATATACATATGTGTCAAATATCATAAGTTTTTATTCGAAACATGATTTTCCAAATCCAGGTGGACTATTTTCCTCGACAAGTATATTCTATACTAATGGATGACACATAAACATCAGAATATTTTGAAATTTTGAATGAAAAATTATGACATGACAATTGTGACATCTATGTAAATAACTACTAGCCGTCATTCTGACACGGATCCTCATATCTGCTTGCCAAGGCCAACAAAGTCACATGACTGCTCGCGCCCTATAAGTACACACAAATAATTGAAATTGTTCCTCTTCTTTCGTTCTATGAGAAATTTTATCCTACTATTCTAATATGTTCAAAATTCTTCAAATTCATTGATGGTATTAGCGGTATTTCTTAAGGATATATGTGATATTAACATACCTGTAATTTAAATACATAATTAATTAATAATACAATAATATATATTAAATGTACACATACCTCCCAGAAAAATCTGACACTGACATTTTGCATTTATTTGTCAATTACAAAAATTTAAACATCGCAACTGTTTTTCGGGCAACGAGATTTATTACAACAGATTATTTTATATTATTATACCCTATATCTCCAAACCTATACGAGATATAAAAAAAAATTAAATGTAACAGATTGAGAATTTAATTATCTTTAATATTTGTAGTAACTAATTTTCAAAAAATAATATTTAGAATTTTCTTTTAGAAACTACCACTTTCGGTTGTCCAATTTTTACCAGAACCTATTCAACTCTTCCCATTACTGTTACATTGAGGAATCCGTAGTCAAGCAGGTCTTTAGTCTTATAGAATTTGAGAAATCGTGTCTCCAACAACCTCACACACACACACATCCACACACACACACACACACACACACACACACACACACACACACACACACACACACACACACAGACATCATTGTAAAAATGTTAAAATCGGATTCTATGGACCTTAAATCGTGCTTATTCAATAAAATCTGGATATGCGATTTTTACCATGAATCCAATACCTCTCTTAGCGAGAGGTAAAAATGTGTTATTTCTGTCAAGATTTTGGTATCTTAGAAACCGACTTATACCGGTTATGTGAAAAAATAAATAAAATTCAAGCATTTCTTTTAAAAGCATTAATTATGGATATATTTGACCGCCTTTGTAATTAGTTTATTATAATATATCAGTTTATTATTTTCGTGTTTTGGTTTTATATGCTGATAATATTTTTTATTGGATTCGTTTGACAATTAAAAAAGTCCAATAAATAAAAAAGGCATTTCATTCATTCAAATATTTTGATTTATCTCCACCCTATGAGATCTTTCTGTATAATATTTCAAAATAAATTGCTGATGCTGACGTTCGCCTTTATAACTTTGGCACTGGTAATGGAAATTTGAACTTAATTAATTGGGAATATATATTATCGAGTTATGAAACGAATTCAAAACGTAATTTTACAGGTACAAGTACCTAGATTTTACGAAAATGGCAATTTACAAAGACTGAGAAATAATGATTCTACATAACGGCAAAAAAGTGTAAGCTTCGAATTCAGCTCAACAATGTGGGCGTACGAGTTTCTTACGTTATTTTTTTAGGATTTTTTCTTTCTTGCTGTACATTAGGACTAAACGACAAATATGACGAGGTAAAAATAACATTATGGAAATATACGTAGGTGATATAACAATATTCGTTACCTAATACTGTAAGACTGTTTTTGACAAGGGACATTACTACATACTAATTTCACAGTTCAATAACCGTTCTTCAGCGAAATTCCATCTCGCCAGTACTATTTTTTGAAGGTCTTCAAATATATCTGGTAATATGACAAGCAATTTTTTAGATAGTTCAGATTAAATTTAAACTTTGCCGGTTTATAAAAATCAGATTGAAATTTCTTTCTGCAAATTTTGACAATTAGTAATTTTGTTACTTCATTTTTTTTGTAAGAATCATAGATTGACATACTGGATGTCTACTTGAAATCTATTATGTAGAGAATACAATGTTAATTTATCTTGCTGTAGTTCCCTATTAATTTTAGAGGAACAATGTAAATACAAAAGACACGTATTTAAGCGTTCATTAGTTATTCAATTTTGCTCATTATTTTATTTGATTTTATTCAATATTTTTGTTCAGCATGAATAATAATTGTTCAGCAAAAATGTTATTTGTTCAGTATTTCTTTTCTTCAGTAAGTTAAGTTTTTATTTATACTCGTTCACTAAAAAAAAACACTTGTTTAGCATTTTTCATTTCATTTATTTTGACGTCTTCGCTTGAAAATTTTCAAAAAATAACGTAACCTAACGTACAAAACGCAATTTGACAAAATTTGGGTCCTTGTATGCATTTTGTACGAATTTCGCGCCAAAATAATTATTACTTTTTTAGGCTGTATTTGTAAAAAATGTAACTTTTTCGCTTAGAAATTTAAAAAAATACATTATTGTAAAGGTAACGTAACGTACAGCACTCAATTTGTCGAAACCGGGATAGTTATATTCATTTTATAGGAAGTACATCATCTGACCCTAATCTTTTTCAGAAAAAAAAGCTCAAATCACTATAAATATTAATTTTATTACTGAACATTTTATTTAAATACTGCACCTACAAAAATTATTTAAGTGAACATTTTTTTTTTTACTGAACAAGTATTATTTTACTGAACATTTATTATGATACTGAATATTTTTGAAAAATATTGAGCAGGAAATAACATTTATTTAAATAAAATCCAGAACAAATAAATTATTGCAATATAAAACTAGTTGTGTTAAAAATTACACAATGTGAAATCAATTGTAATTCACGAAAAACCATTAATAAAATTCGCAATTTACAGCATAATACAGAGTACCATGGAACAAGTGATATTTTGTTGGTTATTAGATCTGGCAGAAAAAAGGAAATAAGAATAACACTCTTGAATCTACTGTAAATTCCAAATTTTGCATATAGGTATCTCATAAAATAAAATTACGATTGATTTTAGTCTCATATAATGCAACTTTTAATTCTAAATAAGTTCTGTATGTACAAATTTTCTCTAAAATTATTAAGTAAGCAACTACAACAAAATTATAAAATTAATATTGCGCTCCCGTACATATTTTAAACTTTAAGTAGGCATTAAGTAATAATAGTAATATAGTATTTTTAATAGTTTGTTATAACGTGAGTAACAAAAATATGTTTAATAGGTACATATTTTTACCTTCCGTTAGGTAAGGAAGGTATTGTCTTTGGTCATAAAATTCAATGATGAGTTTTTAGTGAATAAGTACGTTTTAGGGTCCATATAATTCGATTTTACCATTTTTACGATGATGTCTGTATGTATGTATGTATGTATGTATGTATGTATGTGTGTTTGTGTGTGTGTGTGTCTGTGTGTCTGTGCGTGTGTGTCTGTGTGCGTGTCTGTGTGTCTGTGTGTGTGTAACGAAACTTTCGGATCGCATAACTTCAATACCACGATTCCAAAAGTTATAATTTTTTTATATTTCTCAAGTTTACATCCAGAAGAACAAGTGAGTAGATTTTGGTTATAAATGGTCAACCGGAAGTACCCTTATTTGAGATTTTAACAGTTTTTCTTGAAAAAACGCAGTTAAATATCATTTATTGACATTTAACGTTATTATATCTTGAAGAATATATTATTCTCTATACGATTTGATCACATTTTATACTTCATATTCAATAAATATAGAGTTAAAGAATTATAAAGATATTAAAATTCACTCGAAAATTTATAAATTAACCAGATATGCTAACCATGGAAACTTCTAATATATTCAGATAATACAAATTGACAGATGTTAGTATCAATAGGTATGTTCAATGAAGTAAGAAGTTCAAGCAAATGCTAGGTAAGCAAACGAGACTTGTTGCTTAATACACTGAAATATTTGCTAGCTATATGACGAACAGATATTCACAAATGTCAACGAGAAAGTTATACAGTTGTGAAATATAACATGTGTATCTCTCATATCCCTTTTATTGTTCTGGAAAGTTATACAAAATGAATTTATAGGTAGGTACAGTTATTTTCAGATAGTGGAATTAATTTTGAACATTCTTTTAGGTCTAAGAAAATATTTCTAATTTAACAATGTTATGAACATTCATCACATAAAGACTTTTTGACATGTAATTGGTATAAACACACCATAAAATGAGGTAGAAACAGTACAAGTTAAATTCATGTATGCATAATTTGCATTTCCCGCCATTATATTTTATAAGTTAACAAGACAAGCGAGAAATTTGGCGCGTGGATTGCTTGTGAACAAATCAAGCAAATGCTAGGCTAACAAAGTCGTTCAACAAATTTTACTTCCGATTGCTTGTTTTCCTGGGGCTTATTAAACGCAACTAATGAAAAGTAAATGAATGTGGCAGAGATGAGGATGTTGAGACAGATGTTGGTGAAGACACGGAAAGATACGGTAAGGATTGAAAGAATAAGGGAAATAACTCTAGTGTTAAAAGTTTCTAGAAAGATACAAGAGAGACGATTAGATTGGTTTGAACATGTCATGAAGAGAGAAATGAATAGCTTAGAAATAGAAGGTTGAAGAAACAGAGGAAGACGAAAGATAAGTTTGAAGGACTGTATTGCGGAAGACTTGAGAGAAAAGCAACTGAATAAAAACGACCCGCAAAACAGAAATGAGTGGAAGAAGAAAATAAAAAATAGCGGCTCGTAACGAATGGGAAAGGCTAAAGAAGAAGAAGAAGATGTCAGTGTCAAGTACAATTTGCATAGTTTGTTTATGAAATAATTTTATTGGAAATTTAGAATCTTTTGCAAGAAAATTTATGTATGGATTTTATACATAATAACAGGATTGACGGAAGGTATTGTACTGGCCACATCAGATTTTTTTATGTGTGATAAACAATTATCTCCATTTATCCATACATGTACATATTTTGTTTTATTTTGAAACTAAAAAATAATATTATACTAATGCACGTTGCAAATTACTTATGTAGCAATCGAATCAAAATAATTGAAAAGTCGAAATAGTCGAAAAAATCATAGTCGATAAGTCGAAATAATTGATTCTATATAATTATAGTCGAAATATACGAAAAGTAAAAATAACAATAAAAATAATGAAGATAATTATGGTCTAAAAATCTAAACTCCAAACTAAATCTACTCTTTAATAAAGCTTAAGAACCAGAACTCATTTACATAAATATAAAACGATCTTTAGGTTATATTTTTCACCTGATGAGGACAACACTGTTGCTCGTCGAAACGTGTTTATAATTTAAACCCCTCCAAAAAAATATATTATTTTTTAAATGAATCTAAATTGACAAACAATAATAATAAGAAACTGATAAATTTTAGTGTAAGTACGAGTATATTAAAAATTGAAAAGCCAAATGCAAAATTTTATATCATTGTCCGTGATAGCTAGCGACTTCGTGTTCATAAACGTAAATCCGTCGTTCGTCATATAAGATTTCAGACAGTTGCACTTGAAATGAAATAAGCAAAATATTATGGCGAATCGAAATTGAAACACAAATTTATCTAACATGTCGGAATAATTTTAAGGTTGAAATGGTCTAAAAAACCGAAATAATCTAAAAGTTAAAATAGTCTAAATTGTCGAAATCATAAATATAAGTCGAAATAGTGTACAAAGTCAAAATTATATAAAAGTCAAAGTCGAAATAGTCTATATTCGACTAATCGATATTGTATTTTTTAAAAGTTGAGTAGAAATCGATATATTGACTTCTGTAGCAGCTCTATTGTGAATATAGCAAGAAATCATACAAATAATTTTTGCAATTGAAGTATTACTTGACCGCTACTGTGCTTTATATAATTCAAGATTTTCTCTTAAATTTTGATTTGTTTATTAGGTGAAAAATAATATAGTATTTTTCTGTTTTCTCTTTAAATATTTTCATTTAGAGCAAATAATATTCTGTAATGATCACAGAATCTGAAAATAAATAAAGGCATACTTTTTTAAATGACAAACTATTAAGCTCGCTATAGACTGCGTTTATTTGCGATTCATGATGCGCGATGTGCGATGCATGATGTACACAATTTTTGAATGCTTTGTAAGGACTTGTTCGTTCAAAATTGATTCGTAAACAACGTGGTTCGTCTGTTCGCAGTGATTCGTTCTTGGAAGCGATAATTTAGCGAACACCACAGGCTGCGCAATAACACGAATCGGTGATTCAACAATGTCCGTATTTCATGCATATTAGTTTGGGGTCTAGTGGCCGTGTGCCTGAGTGTCTGGTCGCGAATCTGGGGACCCGGGTTCGATCCCGACCGACGCCAAAAATTACATCGCATTTTAATGGCACAAAATTGACCCCTGTGGCACACTCTCCACGCCAGCAATGAGTGCCCGTGAGGTGACGCCTGGTAAGCGCCCACACGGTACAAATATTCCATCATTACCGATATCTGTGTACGAAGCAGATTGGCACACCCAGCAATGGGTAATATGCCGTGATGAAATATATATTTTTTTTTCAGTGCACACTAGTTTGTGAAGTTATTATTTATTTTATTAATTCTAGAGTTTCTCCAGGGTCCCGTATATGATATATTATTTGTTTTAATTATTTAATCATAATAGCCGAAGTGTCCCAACAAGAATACGTATGGGCTGTCCACAATCTGAGTTGTTTCCGTTTTGGTTTCTTCTTCTTCTTTTGTGTCATGATAACAAAAATAGTACTAGCTATTGTCAGATCATCGACGCTCTCAATTTTTTCAGTTCAGAAAACTGTACTGGACGTGAATTTACAATATACCACATAGTGTATAGATTGTTCACAAACTCCAGTGAATTAATACGAATATGACAAATCATGTCAACGCGCATCACGAATCGCGAAATAGAACAACAGTTATATGGAAAGGAACTTAATATACATAATTTCAAATTAGTAATAATAACGTTTTAAAACGAAAATTGTAAAGAGAACAATAGTTATATGGAAAGGAATTTAATATACATCATTTCTAGCATACAGCATACAGGTATGTATTTAAATAAAAAAATAAAAATATATATTATCACTGCATATTACCCATTGCTGGGTTTGCTAATCAGCTTTGTACATAGATTTCGCTAATGATGTTGACATATTTATATCGTGCGGGCGTTTACCAAGCGTCACTTCATTGCTGGCGTGGTGGTACAACACAGTGGACAATTTTGTGCCATTTATAATTCGAAATTTTTAGGCGTTGATCGGAATCGAATCAGGTTCACCAAATTCGCAACCAGGTATGTATTTAAATTAATAAAAATTAAATGGCGAGAAGTATTGTGTTAGTCACATCAGATTTTTTTATGGTAGGACCTGTACCTCAAATTAAACGTAGAATATACAGCTTGAAAAAACTATAAAGATCTAAACATGTTACAAAGGTACGTAAAATTTTTGAAAGATGTCCGATCAAGGTTGTCTACGAATTGTATGAATTCAGATTTTTGCTCCGCCCATCATGACAAATTCAGTAGAGTCGTTTGCTTAGTTTTTATGAGGGTACGTAAGATACTGCTGTTATTTTATTATTATAAAAATATATATTACAGGAAAAACATTCAAAATTAAAAAATAAGTCAACTATAAGCAAATGTAAAACCAAATATGTTAAAAATAAGATACTAACACAATGTCAGTGTCAGTGACTCTGACAGAATATAACGTTATACGTACGGTTATGAATCCAGGTAATGTATCTGAATTAATAAATAAACTTACGTTACAGCGAAAGTATTATCAACAACGAGCATCGTTTATAAATGGAATGTCCTAACTTAGTCGAAACAATATGAATTTTTGAAAGACAAGCGTGTTATATCCATCCTTATCACACACTCTTACAGCCTTTGCAAAAGAAAGAGATAAATGTATGCCTATTTGTTAATTCGTTCGTGATTCAGGTGCCCTTGATCGGACATCTTTCAAAATTTTTACTGTAGGTGGATACCTAACATACAATGCAATACAGAAGCCTATAAGTGATTTGAATTTGCCTTATCAAAATTTCCTACCTTTTTCTTACTATCTTTCCACTCTCCTACCCTAAATCAACTTAAAGGAAAATTCTGCGATTCAATTAAAGATTTATCTGTCCTGTTTCTACCCCAAAACTGTACAGTGTGCATAAGAGTGGCAGCTTTCGTTTAGATTTTGTTCATTATTTACAGATTTACAGATCTGTAAAACTTACAGATTTGTTCAGAATAGAGCCATAAAGTATATTTTAACCAACATAATTATGAAGCTACCTGAAAACTATCTATATATAGTCAAATTTTTTGACTCTGTCGGGTACAGTAATAAAACTATAAATGAACTATAAATATCGCAATTATGATAAAGCGGCATATCCTTTACTTTCTGTGGTATAATACTGTTTGGCATCGGCCCATATTTTTGAGCCGCTCTATTCATGCATTGAATCAAACGTCTACCAGGTATGTATAGGATTCAATGCGTGAATAGAGCGGCTCAAAAATATGGGCCGATGCCAAACAGTATTATACTACAGAAAGTAAAGGATACGCCGCTTTATCATAATTGCGATATTTGACTATAGGTATAGTCGAATTTTTTGACTCTGTCGGGTACAGTAATAAAACTATAAAGGAACTATAAATATCGCAATTATGATAAAGCGGCATATCCGTTACTTTCTGTAGTATAATATGATAACGACATACAATAAAAAGAAAAGGTCGTAGCTATTTTCATTCTAATGGTTATTAGCAATATTTCATATTTATTTTCTCAGCGTGTAATTACTCTTTGAGCTTAACATATATTTTTCTTTGAAAGTAATTGTTAAATTTTAAATGAATGAATAAGGAAATCACGATTGGCATCATTATAACATCTGCGTCTGTAATTTTGTTTAGCCAGGATTTTAATTTGGCTTTAGTAATTAATATTTCGGCGATGAAACCTCGTTAGCAAGTTTTATTGCGCGAAACTGCAGATGTCATTTATTTGGAGTGTACTTTATTTTCTTCCTTAACTTCAGAAGTACTTGGAATCTAATTATGATAAAATAATCATTAGTTTTTTCTGTTTTTTTTTTCTAAAATATAGGAGGACCTAATGGGATCCACATCTGTACTTAAAACTAGTGTTCTATGCTAATAACTGATTAATATTTTAAGCGGCAATTAAAAAATCACTTGAAAGTAAGTATTTTAATTTCGTTTCTAATTCAGATGTTCTATTTGCTTTTTTGTACAAATAATCATTTCTTTTTAATGAAATATTCACAATGGAAGTTGAGATAATTGTTTGCTTTGTGCGTAGATTTCCTCAACAATTTTAATAAACGTTTTAGAAAATTGAAATTGTCGCATATTTCAAATATTTTCCCGTGTGCACGAAATAATTAAATTTTATTTTATGCGTGCCTTGTTATTAAAAACAAAATAATTTTAATTAATTATTAACATTTTTTGTTTAAATAAACTATTTTCATGGTAGAATATTAAACGGCTAATTTCACCAGAAAAACATGGAAAAAAATTATGAAGTGTTATTAGGGTTATAAATAGGCTCTTGAAATACGTAAACCCTTATGTTTGAAGGACCTTAAGTGCTAAATCTGTTCCCAACAGATGTGTCTTTAACTTTGTCAACAGTTTTTGTAAGCAGTCTTCCCAAAATGTAAAACAAACAAATTTGTCTTCTATATTTTTCCCGTTAAAACTTTGACGTGGTTTTCTACCGTATTTTTAATATATGTACAATATTTAGAGGTGGGCGCGAGAATTTTGTCGAGCCACGATGTAACCCAC
Source organism: Harpalus rufipes (assembly GCA_951394225.1). Classification (NCBI taxonomy): domain Eukaryota; kingdom Metazoa; phylum Arthropoda; class Insecta; order Coleoptera; family Carabidae; genus Harpalus; species Harpalus rufipes. Next base: position 32,247,710 of record OX596280.1, on the reverse strand, counting down.
GTGATCTTAAATATATTTCAAATTTTGCGTCATGATAGGACGTAACCGTAAAGAATCAAAAAATTATCGTGCATGTTCGGCCGTGATTGAAATTTAATCGGCGTGTGTAAGTAATAAGTTAACGATGATGATATATTTGTACCGTGCGGGCATTTACCAGGTGTCACCTCACGAGCACTTTTTTCTGACGTGGAGAGTGCACCACAGGGGTCATTTTTGTGCCATTTAAAATTCGAAATATTCGGCGCCGGTCGGAATCGAACCCAGTATTTAAATTTAAATAAATTTTAAGTATTTATGTGAATAAAAATTAAATTAAACGGGTGGTATTGTGTTGGCCACATCAGATTTTTTAAATAATTTTAATTTCTATATTTTACATTACATTCTTGATATTATTAGTATATCGAAATATGTCGTCAATAGTATTTTGTTTTACATTAAAATAGTTTTATTGTTGCACCCAAAATTGTGTACCTATTTGCTAAGATTTCAATTAAACTTTGCATTTCTTTAAGTCCGTTTGGCAAGATCATAATTTGTTGGAATAATAGAAGATAATAATATAAAAAATAATAACAAGGTGTCAATGTCAAAACATTATAAAAATAAATAATATAAAATATATAATACAGTGTATTATTCAAGAGAAATAGAAACATAATTTACTATCAAATTCATAATTTGTAATGAAATTTGTGAAGAAATAGGACATCCTAATTTTCATACCAATTTTATTAGCAAATTTGTTAACATAAAAACAATTACGTAACACGAACGTGACCCACAGGGCGTGATCGGGTATACGTATAAAAATAAATTCGTGAACGTGAGTGACCATGAACTGAACATAAAATGTCGCACTAAATTTTGATGTGTGCGAAAAAAAAATGTCTTATAAAATTCGTTCTTTAATACACTACTATAAAATTTGTTCAATTTGTAAAACTTTTATTTTTGTCCGGACATCGAAACACCTTTATTATTATCATATACATACTTGTTTGTACCTTGTTGGATACGAATATATAACGGCACGCTATAATGATATTATTACCGAAAATGAAGTTTGCAACACAAATCAAACCAGGATTATGATCATTCGAGATATTATTAGCCTTTATAGAAAGTTGTATCGTGTACTATATTTTATCTACGACTGATTTTTACATGGAAGATTTCTTATAATTTCTTTTCATAATCTGAAATTAAAAATAATATTCTTTGACGTATTTATTTTTTCATTAAATCACTAAAATTACATAATTTAACATTACAATTTTTTGTGTTGTAATTAGACAATTAGAGTAATTGAGTTGGGAGAGATGTCATTTGAAAACGTCAATTTTTTTTTGCATATTTATTATACTAAAAATGTTCTGATTAGTGCAGAAGAGGGAATAATGACAATTATTCCTTTATTATTACTATACCCTGTGGGATTTATGTATGGCGATATATAGCAAAAACCACATATCATTGATTAGTCGTCCATAAACAAAATTAATTGAGGTTTTATTTACAAAAACCGAACATGTCTAAAAATTTAAATATTCATAAAATAAATAAAACTACTCATTTCAAAACTTTTCATTGTATGACTGTGGATTTTTTTACGTAGGAACATATAATAAAGATAAATAATAAGATGTTTAGTTTGAAATTATTTTTTGGATTTTGCATTTAATAAAAAATAAAATACATCTGAACTTGAATGTTTTTGTTGGAATTTTGCATTTCCGCGATAAAAATTATGGACAAAGAAATAATAGTATGTTATTCAATGAGCATGTAATGTGTGCTATTACTCATGAGAATGAAGTTTGCATCACGAGCCGAAAGGCGAGTGATGTAATTCATTCGAGTGAGTAATAGCCATTACATGCGAATAGAATACTATACTTTATCCACAATTGTCAAATAATAACATACTGTACTATTATAAAATCAGAAATAACCTAACAATTTTAGAAAATTGTTTGTTCACAAACATAAACATAGTTAGCGTTGATTACTGGGTATTTGTTTTAACAAAACTATGAAGTAATTTGACATTTAGCAAAAAATTTAAATTCAGCTACATTTTAAGCTTAAGAATTTTGGGTTCGGGGAAATCAAACAAATGCCCGGTATCACAATGGTGTTTGACTAACGCACTCTAGTTTTAATTTTTGAATTTGCAATTGTAGTCAGCAGACCTTACAACTAGCCTGTATACGAGGTCTGTTTTGTCTGTGTGTTTAGTGTCATCTTTTAATCTAGAAAAAAGGGATTTTGTGGTAAAGGAACTAGAATTTGCGAATTTAATCGGGGTATTTTCTAATATACGAGTTAGACCGAAATTTAAGAATTTTTCGTAAGGGATCGAAATCTAGTTAAAATAGTTACAAGTACTTACATCATTTAGCTAAAAATGTGTTCATTTAACTTACGAGTAAAAATTAAGTATTAAAAGTTACTTACAAGTTGACATTTCAAACAATATTACTAACTTATAACCATAAAAGTCACTATATACCTTTTTCTTCAAGTGTAGAATAATATTCATATTATGCTACTATACACACACTATAGAAGATATTCATTTTATTACTAGTACAACAATGTTGTTCATTATTGTACTAGTAAAAAAATGTTAGCTTCTTAGTTCACCGCTGGCGGCAGCACTCGTCAAGCAGCACAGACCATATTGAAAAATTGTTATTTGACAGTTGTATCGTTTGTGTTTTGTAGTGTACACAGCCAACTATGGCTGAAATTGCAAACGCTATAATTAAAACAATTCTAGAAAAATATAAAAAAGAATCCCGAGTTTTCTTCGCAACACTAGTAAATAGTATATGTTATTCGGAGCAGAACGCCCTTTTTGTGTTTTACCCAACTTGTCTGGCCTCGGCTGGCGCCTAGGCCGCAATAGCTGGGTTCAACACAAAAAGACCGCTTTCTACTTCTAATAACATAATATACTATTTTGCCGATCGCGGCCCGTAAAAATTGTTCTACACGATATAGAGTAATGTAAAACTACTAATACCGGCCGGGAGTACAAAAAAAAATTCAATTCGAAAGGGGACTAATTTGGTTCTTGTAAAATTATGGACGTACAATCTTTATTTTTCGTTACTTGGTTTTTGAGAAAATTGTTGCTCCCACTGTGACGTAACTGGAAGCTAACCATATGGCGGCATGAACCGGTAACTTTATGGTAAGCGGCGATGACGTTTATGCTCAATTTTTTAAATTTTTATCTAATTATAGAGTTAAAAATAGTATACTTATCCGCAAAGAGATGGCTACAGACCAGATTTCGGTTTCGTTGCTTGTAATGCTTTGCGCAGAAAAGATCACGGTGACGTGACGTCGTAGAAGTAATAATGCAGTTTTCTCTAATTCTGTTCTATTCTATTAATATTTAACAATTTTTTAAATATGGGTCTATACTATTTTTAACTACTTATTAATAATATATTAATATTATTTCTAAATTTCATAGAGGCTACATAACCTATTACCAATTGAAGAAATATCAACTGAAATTGTTAATTATCTCTTAAACAAGTTTCTGCAAATTGTGTACCAAGTGTGTGGCAAGTAATTTCTCTTAGTTGGCTTTGGTGCCATTTTGCTGTCGGTAGGGCTTGACAAGGGCCAACAATGTATAATGTATGTGGTTGCTATTGTTCCAAAAATATCTTCTAGTTTCAAGACAGTAATCTAATGGAGTGGGTGATAATCTAAATTCCGAGTTTGCAGAATTTGCGTTTCTAATACCTCGCTACATTTGGGAAAGTGCAACAGCGCTGCCAACCCGCTTAAACTAGGCCAAAGCCCCCTGTATCCTCGCATTAGCAGTATTGCAACCCTGTGCGATCTTACACGTCGCCCATTATAGTAATTTGTTTGCGTTGAGTGCATCGTTCGTTTTAACCGCGCCGGCGATGACATTTACCGTTTTAATAATTGTGATTTATATTTAAACACGGTTTCAATGCTACGTGTTTGGCTTCAAAACAAAGTTATAATTCTAAATGTTGCAGCTATTGAAGAGCTCACTTGTAAATAATTCTTTTGACTTCAAATTCTATACATAAATTGAATGCCAGCTTTTGTTCACGTTTTAACGCAGAAACAAAAAAATATTTGATTCATATGTTTAAAATTAGAAACTTGTTAAAAATTTAAATTACAACTGGAAATAAATTAATAGCATCTGAAACAGCGTTTATCAACCTTTTATTCCCCGCGACCCTATAAAACTTTTCACATTATCACGACCCAGCACTACGCATTTTAAAAAAAAAGTTTTGTATATCAGTTTTAGCCTCAAGTATGTTATAACTGAAGTTAATGATTAATTATAAATTATTTTTTATAAAAGTAAAATTAAAATTTATTTAATAACGTAAGAATATATACCCATTTGCAAACCAAAAAAAAAAAATCACAGTCTACTATTTTAACAGGCCCTAATTTTTTTCATTCCTCTGCGCCTTAAATAAAATATTTGTATCCTATGACCTATTTCCAGTAAAATGATTTTATAAACAAACTATACAAAATGCACTTGAAACTTACATCTTCTTCTTTAGCTTTTCCCATTCATTTGGGGTCGCTATTTTCATTTTCTTCTTTGCGTGACGTCCTCATTCAGTTCGTTTTCTCTCAAGTCTTGCGTAATACAGTCCGTCCATCTTATCTTTAGTATTCCTCTGTTTCTTCAACCTTCTACTACTAAGCTATTCATTCTTCTTCCAACATATTTTTCATCTCTCCTCATGACATGTTCAAACCAATGTAATAGTCTGTCTTGTATCCTTTTAGAAACTTCTAACACTATAGTTATTTCCCTTATTCACTCAAGCCATTTCCCTTATTCTTTCATTCCTTACCGTATATTTCCGTGTCTTCCCCAACATCTATCTCAACATCCTCATCTCTGCCACATTCATTTTCTTTTCATTGATTCTGATATGTGTCAATTTGAATTATCTGAATATATTAACAGTTTCCATGGTTAGCATAGCTAGCTGATTTATGAAATTTAATATCTTTATAATTCTTTAACTCTATATCTATTGAATATGAAGTATAAAATGTATACAATATAATCACATCATATAGAGAATAACATATTCTTTAAAATATAATAACACTAAATGTCAATAAATGATATTTAACTGCTTTTTTTTTCAAGCAAAACTGTTAAAAGTTGCAAATGAAAGTAGTTTCGGTGAACCAATTATAACCAAAAACTAAGCATGTCTGCATATGGGTTTAAATTCGAGGAATACGAAAAAAATATAATTTTTGGAATCGTGGTATTGGTGTTTTGCGTTCAGAAACGATTGTGACGTACACACACACATACATACATATCATCGTAAAAATAGTTAATTCGTATTCTGAGGACCCCAAAACCTCCTTATTTATTAGAAATACTCTATCGAATTTTTTTACCTAAAGATGAAGGAAATTAACAGGGAACAGAATTGTTTTAATTAAGATTAATATATAAAATATCAAAAATAAATCAAATCAAAAATATTTGGAAACCCCTATTCACATAAATGCACCATTATATTAATATGAACAAGAATTGTAGTTATTTTGAAATTGATTACGTAATTTTATTCTTTTCCTGCAACACTAAAACTGAAAATATTAAGCATGGAAGGAAACAATATGAACAACAATTTTCTATGAATTGTTTATATTTTGAAAACGATTTAATTTAAGAATGAATGGCGACGCAAAAAATAATCTTTCGCTACATAATTTTGGTTTGCTACCCTAAGGTTGAGAATCGCTAATCTAAAATACTAAAACAGTCTTCTAAATAATGAAGTCCTTAATTTATATTTGAAACTGGCAAGGATTTTTTTTTAAATGTAGTTAACCAATTCGTAGTATAATAATACAGAATTCAAATTTCAATACGCCTAAAGACTCATTAATTGGTTGCATAAATTTCTCTTATATTCCATTGCCATAACCATTGTTTTTATTCTATAAATTTAATAATTGTGTCATATTTTCTGTTTGAAACAAATATAGGATGCGGCACAGGAATCGATGTTTTAATCGTTGTTGAATTTTGTGTTATGATTTCAAAGTTGTAATTTTAATATGAACGCTATATTGAAAAGTTAGATGATTGAAAAATGATTATTTTATTATATTATATTTATAACTTGCCTATTCGTACGAACATATCGAGAGAAGTGGGATATAGAATCCAGACGTTTTTGAAATACAATCACAAAATCGTTAATTTTTGTTAATAAAAAATATTTATATTAAAAGAAAATCATTCAGGAGGACAATATTTCTTGATATTCATGGGTTGAATATCACACGTTGCAAATGATGTCTATTTTTGTTGACGAATTGTTTAGACGTTCACGGAAATTGGTCTCTGTCGGTTTAAGCGATTTGTTGAGGAATCATGTTTGTCTACATGCGATTAGTTTCTATGTAGGTAGGTAGGTACTTCAAGTCATGTGTATACGATAGCAAGTCCTGTACATTAGAAGAGTTGAACGATCGAGGCCTACTGGAAAAAGTAGAAACAAATTTCAGTGAACTTCTACATTGTTTACAACAATGCGTCAACGAAGATGTACATTATTATTTGCAAGATGTAGCTTTCCACATATGAATATCATGAATTGCTCTGTCCTTACCAATGTTTTCTCTTATTTTCAAGCAAAGACTATTTTGTTATTATTTCAAAGATTTCCGTTTTCCGTGCCCCATCCTGTAATATGTGCATATGGATAAGCAAGTTATAAATAGATAGAAAGCTAAAATAATTCTCTTTTCAATCATGTAACTTTCTCACTCATGGCCAAAAAACCGGACACATACGAAATATGGGTTTATTTGTTATTTTTATGTTAAACTACTAACAACTGATCCGTAAAGATTAGAAAATAATAAACGTTTATCAAACACTTTATTTATTAACAAAAAGGAAAAAAATGATATGTGCAAAATTGTTTGTTTTTAAAATTTAATCACAACAATAAATTCTTCAATGGGTAATGTCAAAAAGCATTCTACATGTATTTGTTGATTAGTTTTATTTATATTTTAACGGTGCAAGTTGTCATGGAATGGCTTCTAAACAAAATTATTTCATACTATACTTAATCTTAAGTATCTCTTCACTGATTAAACAAACCTATGTTTTAAGAAAATTCTTGTTAATTTCTAATTAAATAGAAAGAAATTATAAAATAAGAAAGTAAATATTTACTGAATTAAGAAGATAGGGCAAAGCCCCGAAAGCCACTGAAACTGAAAAAGAAAAGTTCTCTTGAGAACTTTCCCCGTTTCATCGTATTCATAAACGAATATGTTATTTCTTTTTTACGAGCGAACCTTTTATATCTTGTCGATGGTTACATGGCGAATGGCTATCCGTGTAGTAATATTTGAATATTTTATTTGGAATGCGTATTTCTTTTATGTCCCACTTTTTGCGAATATAATACGTTTCATTTAATATTGTGTTTAAAAGTTTTTTTCCATATCCAACCGTAGCCTTTAATATTTATTTTTAAAATCGAATCATTTTTATTTGTTTCCCGATGCATTTATTCCATTCTATGTTTGTAAAATTTTGATACCGGATTTTATATACAGTATACAATGGTATTTCAATAAATCTTTGAATTATTGAACAGTTTTAGTTATAAAACATTGAACAAATATCAATATTAGATTAATAATTTAATTTTTGTTCACGTGAAAATTGATATTGCTATGTAATAACTTTGATTCAAAATATTTGGAAAACAATAAAAAATATTTGTTGGCTATTTCACCAATAATAATTTTGTTTTTATGAAAATAATAACGAGAATAAATTTTTATTGAAGATTTTATGCACTGATGAAAAAATTTTTTCTGATGTTTTCAAAGGTGCGTGAAGTTGGCACCAAGGTATATGGTGCTAATTTTAAAATTGTTACTACGAATTAGTACCTAATTTGTACCAATTAGTACCCACAAAAACACTTTTGTTTTTTACTCTGCGTAGGAATTATTCATTGTTTAATTATTTTGGTGCCAAGCACCACAACATAGAAATTTAAAAAAAAATACGACAATTTAATACCCAATTGGTACCTTTAGGTACCCAAAAATTTGTTTCCAAAATGTTTATGAAAAGTTATTGCTAATTAAATATTATTGGTGCCAACTTCACGCTAACACCAAAGTATTTATTTAAAAAGTATATTATGTATACAAACGCACATAATTTCTAATGCAGTCATTTTCTTCAAAATGTATTTTAAATTGAAAAAAAAATGTTGTAGCTAGCATAATACCTTCCGTCAATCCTGTGCAATATGTATAAATTCCATACATAATTTTTTTGCAAAGATTCTAAATTTCCAGTAGAATTATTTCATAAAAAAATTATGCAAATTGCACTTGACACTAACATCTTCTTCTTCTTTAGCTTTTCCCATTCGTTAGGGCTCGCTATTTTTTATTTTCTTCTTCCACTCATTTCTGTTTTACGTGTTCTCATTCAGTTCCTTTTCTCTCAAGTCTTCCGCAATACAGTCCTACCATCTTATCTTTGGTCTTCCTCTGTTTCTTCAATCTTCTATTACTAAGCTATTTATTCTTCGTCCAATATATTCTTCATTTCTCCTCATGACATTTTCAATTTTCCTTATAATAACGTTAAATGTGAATAAATTAAATTTAACTGTTAAATCTTCAAATGAGGCTACTTCCGGTTTACCAATTATAACCAAAATCTAATCAGTTGTTCTTCTGGATGTAAACTTGAGGAATACGAAAAAAATATAATTTTTGGAATCGTGGTATTGAAGTTTTGCGTCACATACACACACACACACACACACACACACACACACACATATATATATATATATATATATATATATATATATATATATATATATATATATATATATATATATATATACGTACGGACATCATCGTAAAAATGGTAAAATCGTATTGTAGGGCCCCTAAAACATGCTTATTCACTAAAAACTCATTATTGATCTTTTTGACCAAAGACAATATCTTCCTTACCTAAAGGTGACGGAAGGTAAAAAACGATGGCCAACACATAACCTTCCGTCAATTCTATATATTTTATATACACGAAAATCTAATCAGATTTTCATATGGAGAAGAGGAATGCGAAAGAATTATAATTTTAGAATTGTCGGAGACATTTTTGTCATACACACACACATACAGACATCAACGTAAAACTAGTAAAATCATATTCTAGGGACCCTAAAACGTTGTGGGCTCTGCCTGGAGCTACTACTACCATCTGTCGACAAATTGAGAAGCTTGCTGTATGCGCTAGGAATATAAACTTGCAAAAAACTTCAATATGCCGGGTTTTTTAAATCACTGTTCACTATAATAGTAATTTTATTTTGACAAGAATGAAAATATTGAATTAATGACAAAACGTTTATGTAACGAATGATTTTCCAGTCGTTAAAAAATAATGTTATCATTATCTTTTTTCGTTATGTAGAATTAAATTATTGTTTACAGAATATCACTTTAACGATAATCCTTATAATAACGATATAACAATGTATAATGTCAACGAAAGTTTACACAATAAGCTTATTAAACGAATTTCGTTCTTATTATATAACAATATAACGATGCTTACAGAATAGCCCTTATTTTAATAATAATAAAATCAAAAGAAATGCCATGTGTCATATACTCGTATGTCATAAAAAATAAATTATTATTTTATGTTCCATGGCACTCATAACTGAAGTCGGGACCAGGTTTTGGTACCTTTCTGGGTCGCTAGACACAGTGAATTGTTAAATCTAATTTGCCTAAATCTATAAAACAATAAACACAAAAAAAATTCTGATTCCTTATAGAAAAATTTGTTGCTGATTAATGGGTAGCGTTATTTAATAAATTGTAGTATGGAAGGTAGAAAATTGAAGATTTATTGAACTTTTTAATTAAACATTTTATTTTGGAATATCTTTTTTATAATAATTTATATATTTATGTTAATATTTTTTATTTATAATTTATGAAGTGCAGTATTTATTTTGTTTTTTGTATAATTCAAAATATATTTTTGTTCAATTTTTTTATTTATTTTATACTTATTCTGTATTGAAGTATCAATGAATAGAGGCTCCAAGTCAACTTTGTGTCGGGTTTGTAATTACGCCACTGTATACAAGAAATATTTTTATATTCGTCATATATTTCAACTTGAAAATATGTTTCTCGTACCAATGTAGAAGTTTTATTATCTAATGAATATTGAATCTCCCTGAGATAAATAATATATTACGATAGACAAAGCATTCGTTTCATAAAAAGTGACAAATAAAACGTTACAAACGTCAGTTGTAAATTGAATCGGACAGACATACAAAGCATCTGGTGAAAAGGATTCCTAAATTTCACGCTAACAAAAATTGAGTGAAACATCACTAGGATCACATATGACGTAATGAATTTTGACGCCATTGCCACGTCAGATGTTATAATATAAATTGATGTCAGATGCGTCAGACAATATTAGATATTTCACCAACTGAGTCCTAGTTTCTAACAAACGGAAAATTGAAATTGTTTGTGAAACGGCATTCAAAGCTTTCAACAATCAATGACTTGTCAGATTCACATTAATTATTACTCTAGTGTAGTTTCATTCAATAATTATCTACATGGAACTGAAACTAATATCTTTGATCTGCTAATAGTTTACTGTCTGTTGCGCGCAGATATTTATAAATTGAAAATACAATAAGCATACCTAATTGAAGGGGTTGCGGGTCTCAATGCATTAGGTAATCGTTATGATTTTGATGATCTGGATTTGAACCGACCCACTTCAGAATTTCGCATAAATCATTTACTTAGCAGAAAAGTAATGTGTTAGCCTGAAGACATAATCAACAGAGTAAAGATATACACATAATCGAAATCTGAATAGAAATAGATACACCCAAGAATGCAACCAGTGATGTTTTATTTTATTTTATATACATACATAATGTCGATGGATTATTCAAAATTAATATCTGAGTTGTATTTGTTTTAATTTAATAAATTCATCCCATCACAAAATTAATGATTATTATTTATTGCATCACCTGTATCATTATTACAGTAGCTTCAGCAAGGTTCTTAAATATAACGGCCGGCTATCTCTTTAAATACGTGATTTTGTTTTACAGGTTTCAGATGTACAGAATATAGTGTTTGAGTTCTGATACTCAAGAATAAGTGTAGAGGGGATTGATATAACTGAATAATACACTGAAGTATCTTTATATATTTTGATGATAATTTTTGTAGATTGATTCATTGATTTATGTCATAACAAACTTGTTTTTTAACACAACTATAGTAACCAAAATTTACATATTTTTACCTCCCAATACTCTTGGTAAGGGAGATATAGGGATCGTGCTAAAAATCGCATATCGAGATTTTGGTAAATGACCACGTTTTAAGATCCCTACAATCCAATTTTAACATTTTCACGATGCTGTCTGTGTGTGTGTGTGTGTGTTTGTGTGTGTGGATCCTCATTACGCTCTAACTCAACGCCCGCATTGTATAAATATGTCATCCGTAAACTGCATGATATATTCAACAAATTTTTAAACTATTCCCCAGGAAATACATTTGAAGTTTCTTGTTTGTTTGTTTTGATTGCAATATAACATGGATATATGTTCATTTATAATAAATAAATTTATCACCACGGCTTATGACCTATTGTTGGCTGTATCAATCTGCACTTTGGTCGAAAATTTTACTACATATGGTATAGTTATTTATTCGATAGAGGACACCTACCAGGTCCTCATCTTACGAGTTCTCAAATCAGTCGCAGAGGGAGTACTACAGAGATAACTTTTCAGATGCTATTTTGGAATTAGAAAAAACTTGCACCTTTGACTTCAGTCAAATACAGGAAAAAAAGTATGAAACGAAAGAAAAACAACATATACAAATTTGCTTGTTTGAAATTAAACTGTAAATAAAAGTAAAACATTAGTAACCGTCACAAGCAACCGGTGCTGGAGTATGCGGTCGGTCACAAACTTCTTCCACAAAACCTCGAAGTTAGGAAAGCATTCGTGCAAGTTGCTCATTTACTCCACCTTAATGCCTGCTGCATTTAAACTAAAAACAGAAAGATTTATCTAGTTGACATGCACGTATAGGGAGCGTACGAGTATATCAAAAGAAAGCAAATATTTCTCCTGAAAAGGAAAACACAGAAGAGAAAACAGGCCGGAGGCTTGAGGAGTAAACAAACACGCCAGCAGGAAGTAACGAATTTAAGTAAATGCTCTGAAGCGGCCAAGCTTATCCTCGGGGAATAAAGACTGCGGAGTGGAACCAAAGGACTTAAAGCACTCGGTTCCGACGAGGATGTGTGGATCCATAGATGCCCGCCGGTGTAGATTTTACTGGACATAGACACAAGATGGACCTGTAAATTCTACCGTAATTTATAGAGGTTTTAAAGACATGTCCGGTACAACCAAGATTGTAGAGGTTTTCTCATAAGAGGTTTACTTTACAAATATATTTAAGTGGATTCCCGACGACTGAAGGTGAAAGAAATTTAGATTTAGTATTTGTCTGATTCAAGAACAGGCTGTATTGACATATTCTCCTTGATTCATTCTGAATTGTAGGACATTTTCCTTTTCTCTCTTTCCAATTACTATTTAGTTTTGTTTCCAGCCTTATTCTACAAATATAGGTGTATGGAAAAATAGTTTTTCCTTGCCTGGCCTTTTAATTTTAGACTGCGTCAAATAAATGCAGTAGAAAATTAAATTCTGAATCCAGCTTAATAATCCAATTTTATTCTGCATATTTTTATCTGTCGCTAAGAGAGGTATTGGAATCGTGCTAAAAATCGCATATCCAGATTTTAGTGAATAAGCACGTTTTAAGGTTCCTAAAATCCGATAATAACATTTTTACGATGATGTCTGTCTGTGTGTGTGTGGATCTTTGTGAGGTTGTTAGAGGTACGATCTCAAATTCTGTAAGATTAAAGACCTATGTAACTACGGATTCCTCAATCTAACAATAATGGGAAAAGTTGAATAGATTCTGGTAACAATTGAACAACCGGAAGTAGTAGTATTTTAACAAAAATCTTCTAAATATTATATTTTGAATATTTGTGTTATTACAAATATTAAAAAATAAAGCTCTCTATCCGACACATTTAAAAAAATTATTATACCTTCTATAGATTTAAAGATATAGATATATAATCTATAATATAATCTGTTGTAGTAAATCTCACACCTTGCTCACAACCCAAACATCTCCATGGTAACTACTTGAGAAATTAAAATGTCTGTAATTGACAGATAAATGTCACTAATGTCAGTGTCAAAAATTTAGAGATATTACTGAAGGCTTTTTCTGGGAACGATATTTAATATGTCTTATTGTATTATTAATTATATATTTAAAATTATAGGTATATTACATGAACCCTTCAGAAATAACGCCAATCCCATCAATGAATTGAAAGAACCTCGAACATTTAGAAGAAATGGAGAAAATTTACTCATAGAATGAATTTAAAATTATAGAAAATACATAAATATAAAGATTAGGTATAATTAGATTATTTTGTGTGTACAAGAAATGTTAAATACAATACTTATATATACCACAATGGAAAGGGCGCGAGAGGTATTGTGATGGTCACAACAGATTTTTTTAATTATTTGTCTAGACTGGATTTTATAATATACCAATAACATACATTGATTATGCCTTTAATACGAATAATCTTTTTCCACTATGTAGAACTTATTAAAGATCCATGTATTGTAATGATGAATTATACTTCCATATCACTGATGCGGTTTCAAAATGTGAATTTTTGTAATTTCTTTTTCGGGAAATACCATGGATCCGTAATTTTCTATTCTTTATCGTAATTTATTTGCCGTTTGAAAAATGTAAAATTTTCAGTAGTAATTTTAAAATCATTTTTCTTGCTGAATATTTGTTCTTTCTACCACACATTCTTGTGATTTCTGTTTTCGGACAATTGAAAAACTCACTGAGGTTAATAGATTTGGATCGGACACAGAGGTGAAAGATGAAAAACTGAAAAGAATTGAGAAATAGCCGAAAATGTTTGTAATGAAATAGAATAGAAATAGAGTCCATATAATCAATCAAAGTTTAAGAAACGGACAGCGTTAGAATTGACCAGAGAACATATGTGTAACGGAGGGTGCGTTGGGTGTAGTGAACAGCACCCTCGTTGACCTACTGAATTAAAGCTCAGACAGCCACAGTAAGAATATAAATAAAAGTTATACTTACCTGTGTCACTACGCTGGCCTGCGCTGACACTGGAAAGGAGCGCACACAATTAACTAAATAATTTTGGAAAAAAATATATACTAATATATAATTAAGTTTAGCAAAATATATACACAAAAATTATACAAAAGAATAAGGTAAAATTTAAACAAGGTTAAGAATAAAATGAAATTAAGCTACAAAACGAAATAATTGAACAAAACTACACGACTGTTCGCCTCCACGATCGGGCAGAGAATCCTTCTCGATTCTGGATACGAACACTTCCTAGGCTAGTTCAATTGCTGGTAATATTCTCCTTTTCTCCAGTATTCTGTAAAATACTGAGCGAAAGATTACCAGCCGTAGGTCAGCGATGTGTCACAGCTATTAAATAAGTAATATTACCTTTGAATATATAATACATATAAGAACGGCAACGTAATGTATTTAGATTAAATATTTCGAGAGAAGGTGCCATCTCTCCCTCCGTATACGAATTATTTCTGAGTTAGTTCAAAAAATACATAATAGGTGGATGTTGCACAGTGTTGCCACGTAGCTAGAACAGCGAGTTACGGTTTTATAAAGGTTTTTAAGTTTGCTACTGTAAAACAAGTATACATGTACATTGAAGATTCAAAATATATTATTTGGTTATTATGAAACAATATTTTTGAATTATTGATTATTGAATACCTCTAACAAATAGTATCTGGCAATGCTGTCAGCACGATTTACCGTAGTTCATAGTTTTGTGGTAGGAATCACTAGCTATCTATAATAATTTTGTGAATAAAAAGAGACAGATATAGTATCTTGCTAGGCCATATGCGTTGCTGTTCTTATATGTATTATATATTCAAAGATATTACTTATTAAATGTCACAGCATTCATTCAAAGGAAATACTGAATTACAAAAAAATAGAGTTCTCGCAAGTGGCTGTTACATATGTAGGGGATCAACTTCTATACTCCCTATATTTTCCTGTAGAGATAGTATAATACTGTCACACAAGAGTGAGGCGTATTGGAGAGTTGCGTTTGCATAAGCTAAAATCGAGAAATATTTAAAAATTATTGTTCGATAGTTTTCCATCTGCGACAAAAACGTGACATAAACATCACAAATTATTACCGTACACAAAATACAAAACAGTGTCATATCGTACCGTCTAATATTAATGTATCGTAAATGTGGGCAATTTTTCGACTGTGGTGTAAACTTTGTGTTAACATCTCAGTTATACAGCATTTATTCTTACAAAATCAATTCGACAACAGAATTTTGTTATCAAATTTGAGAGTGAACGTATGTTGTTGTTTGAAAAACTGTATATTTAAACGAATGTATTTATGTGAACATTATATTATATGTAAACATCTATAAGAAAGCATAAATAAAACCGTATACTGAAACGTCAAGTTTGTAAGAATAAATGTCGTATGACTGATATTTCGAGTATTTATTAATACTTAGTGTATTACACCGTCATCGCGTCGTGACCGAATAGCTATTGTCAATCAGTTACTATAATAATGCTGTCGTTCAAATAATTTTGATGATGATGATGATAATGCTAAATATAATTGAAATCATTTTAACTGTTTAAATTATACTGGCCAATTTATAAACTATTAAGGAATTTAAAATTTCCTGTAAGTCCTGTGATTCTATCCAAAACATATTTCATATAGACTCACTCATATGAAATAAACAACAAAATGAATAAAATAGTTTTGATATCAGTTATAAATTAATCCAAACAATCACACTTTAATCGTTCAACTTCAGCTTTATCGAACAGGAACTCAATTAATCTTGAATACCTTCCGTATAACGATTGGATGCATTCATTTTTAAGGAATGAATTGTAAGTCGGTGCAGGCTGGTGGTGACACGGAAGGCATCTATCTCTCTTAGCCACCATTTGCTGGCTTGTCTGTCATCGACAGATTCATTCTGACATAAATTACCCGGCGTCATTCCTGCCACGTGAATAATTGCAAATGCACTCTCCGGATGTCAGGAAGAAGGCGCACCGCAGGAATTAATGTCTACATCAGCTGGAAACGATTTTTATTTTTTAAAAGTTTAGAACTTATTATAAAGGTTGTAAAGTTGAAATGATTTAAAAACTAGGTCGTTACTTTGAATATCAGAAATTATTAAATTATTTTTAATAATAATACCTAAGAAATTAAAATATCTAACTAATGTACAACATTGCTCACTCATTTGTTACTCATTAATGGAGAAACTTCTCAAAGTTAGACTATTTACCACATACAGAAATATATCATTTATTTTTTGCTTTTCAAGATCCTTATGCAAGTTGAAAAAGAAAAAAAATTCTCGGAGTCCAATGGAATGTGTTTATTAATAAATGCTTCCCTATAGCCCTTGTAAGCAGGACAATGTAAAAAAAAATATCTAGACTTTCTGGTCTTTTGGAGTTACAAATAAGGCAGATTACACTTGTATCCCAATGATATCTGATGCCATTGTGGTACAACGTGACCATTTTTTTACTGGCTAATCGTAGTTGTATCATCATTCTGGTTTTAACTATAGATATCATAATATATTAAATATTTTTCTGTGCAGAAATCTAATTTAATTAAATTATAATATTCATTATAATTACCATTTATCAAATGCTCCATGTCGTTGGCCAAAGTTCTACAATTTATTATTTCCACATTTTTGATAATTAAAGATTTAGATAATATTGCAGAATCAAATAATTCTAGTGCGTCATAGTTGACTTAGCTAAGTAAGTTAATCTATTAAAAATGATCTTAGGGAATCTTGTGTCCGTCATTTTGTTAATTTTAATAATCCAATTTTAGAGTACGCTTAACGATTTGTGATATAGTGTGCGTAGTATCTGTTTCTAGCCTAAACATGTAATTAGGCGTTGTTCTTGGACATTTTAGGATTAATTTAATAAATTTCAATTGGCATTGCTCTATTTTATCACAATACCTTAAGCCCCAAATTTCAGACCCATATAATACAGTGCTTTAGACAATACATCCCATTAAAAGCTTTTTTTCGTAACACGTTTGAGATTTTCCTTTAGATAATATGTTATTTACTTTAGAAGTAGCTAAAATTGCTTTTTTTTCTACTGAAGAAGTATTTTCAATAAATTTACCGGAAGATTTAAAAGTGACCCCTAAGTAATTAAATTTATTTACTGTTTTAGCTCTAAGTTTTGATATAAAAATGGATGTAGTACTCTAGGCCTACGACCTTTATGGAAGGGGACAATTTTTGTTTTATTCGTGTTCACAATTAAGAAGTTTGCAGAACAGTAACTTTCGAGTAATCTTAGATTTCGTTGTAAAAATACCGGCGAATCACTTAACAAGACTAAATCGTCCGCATAACAAAGCACCAAAATATCAGTGTGGCCGTCTATATTAATACCTCTTTGGCCATTCTGACGAAGAAATCTTCTAAATAATTTATAAATAAGGCGAATAAAATACGGCTTAAAATCTCATCCTGTAAATTTCCTTCTAGTACCGGAATAGGGTTTTCAGAAGATTGAAAAAGCGAATTTTTAATGAGAATATTTGCGTTACTATACAGATTTTGTATTAGTCTTATAAATTTGGAACTAATTCCGTTAAGGTATAATTCTCCCAGAGTTTGGAGTGATTAACAGAATCGAAAGCACGCTTAAAGTCAACAAAGGCTGCGTATAATTTTCTCTTCGTGAGTCTCAATTGAAAGTAAATAGCTTGTGCAAGTGAGAAAACATTATCTGAAGTACCCCTGCCTTTTCTAAAACCGGCCTGGTTTTCATGTAATATATTATTATTTTCAATCCAAGCCTATTATAAAGTATTTGCGTGAAAATTTTACATAAATTGTTAACTAAAGCTATGCCCCGATAGTTATTTGGGTCATTTTTATCCCCTTTCTTATGAAGCAAAAATTAATTAATTTTAGACTACAGTGTCGGAATGTTCTCATGCATTAATATGATATTGAAGAAATTTAAAATGTAGTGAATTGCATTACCTGGTACCTAAGTGTTTATAAAAATCGTAGTTGATTTCGTCACAACCCGATGATTTATTATTTTTAAAACTCATAATACTTTATTGTAATTCTTCTAATGAAATAGTCGTATCTAAGTAAGGATGTAAGCAGTCTATGTACGAGTAGACATTATTAGATAAGCACTTGCCGGCATTTAGAGAAGTATAAAAGTGTTCCCAATTTTCAAGACTAATTTCACTAATAATATTTTTTTTCTTTGATAACTTACGAATAGTATACCAGAATTATAAGTTATTTTTAGTGTTATCTAGTGCATTTATTATTTCGGTTTCTCTATTTTTCTTAAAATATTTAAGTGCATTTTTGTATTCTTTTTTGCTGTTTAGGTATTCGTCAATATTTTCTTGAGAGGGGTATTTTTTATATATTTTAAGATTTTTAAGTGCATTTTTTTTCAGTTTTCTACATGTAGAGTTAAACCAGTGCTTGTTTTCGATACTATTATTTTTATTCTGATGCGATTTATACACTATTAACATACCCGAGTTACATGCCGTATCTTTAATAGCGCTAAGTAAATTATTACACAGTTCGTAAGTGTCAGCTGAATTAAAGTAAACATAACTATGTTCTTGCATTAAATTAATATATAATGTAGCCTTTGTTAAGTTGAATTTAAATTTTATCGCGAACTGTCGGTCTGTAGCGTTATTGGATTCCGAATTGTTACTACAGTCAAAAGAAATATTTCCCTTGTGGTTTGTTTGAACAACAATTATACTGTGTCCAGTGTTTGCTAAAGACGGATGAATTTCAAAATGTACCACTGATTCTGCGAAATCTAAATTTGTCAATTACGCTTTTACCGCGTTGATTTAAAAATGTAAAGTTACCTGGGATATCGCCGCGCGTTCTCCCATTTAGAACGAAAAATCCTGAATTTTCCATGACTTCGGTTAGTCTTTTCCCTCTGTCATCTACGATATCATGCAAAGAAGACCTTTTCTCAAAAATATTAGGGTTGTTAAAAACAATAATTTCATCTAATTGGTTCAAATTCCTAATCTTTGAATTAAAGTCTCCCAATAATACTATTTTATTTTCACTATAATTTCGTAAAATAGAATCAATAGCATCAGATATCATATCAATACATACCTTATTACATAAATATGGTTTAATGTAAAAAAAATCCAACAATAATTTTTGAATTTCCTCTAGTTATTTCAATAGTAACCCACATATTTGTGTTCTCTACAACGTGAATACTACTGTAAGATTTGTTTCTTAGCACCAACAAAATACCCCCACTGGCCCTTTCTGCTTATCCTTCGTGGCGAAACTGTAAATTGTAGAACTATATTCATTCAAATATTCAGGAATACTTGCTAAAGTAGTTTGGCACCAGGTTTAACATAAACAAATCAAGTCCCCTTGGAGAAGTTGCTCCTTGGAATTTTCATCTAGAACATATAAATTATTAACACCACTTAAATTCCAAAAACATATAGTGTAAATGTCTCCAGACTTATTGTTGGATAATATATTTGACTATTTTCATGTTGTCATAGAAATAATGTAAATTATATGTATTTACATAAGTAGGCGATATTGCATTACTTGTTTTTCTGTATGTCAATAATAACCGTCAATTTAAGTGTTTCCTCAATATTTGTATTTTTCTAAATTGTATTCATTAAACATTTGTTCAATCTTCTACGGACTTCTTTATTTATCCAAAAATCCAATAGGTTATGGGCCCAGGTCTTCCGCAAGATTGAAATAGTTTATACCTTTTAAAAATATATAAAAAAATTGAGGTTCGTATCAGAATAGAGCAGGAAAATGTCCGAGGAAAATATCGTTAAAAATGTCGCGAAATTCGACGGAAGCAACTTCCAGTTGTGGAAATTTCAAATGAAGACAATCTTCAATGTCTACGGCATAAGCGATATAGTTAATGGAACACGTAAGCAACCGGACGAGAAAGAAGGAGAAGCAGGTAAAGCATGGATTAAGGACAATGCAAGAGCCATGTGCATAATATCATCGTCAGTAGATTAGTCGCAACTTCAGTACCTAATTACTTGTGAAAATGCACAAGATATGTGGACCAAGCTAAGTTTGATTCATGAACAAAAATCAGAAGCTAATAAATTAATTTTGATGAAGCGTTTTCACAGCTATTCAATGAATTCCAACGACTCCGTTGTGCAACACGTCTCGAGAATAATGAACATGGCAAGTCAGCTAAAAGACGTTGGCGAAGAAGTCTCAAATCTGGCCATCATGGCGAAGATTCTTGGCAGTTTACCTACAAAGTATCATCCGTTAGCGACAGCGTGGGACAATGTTCCATTGGCGGAGCAGACAATAGATAGGCTACAAGAGCGGCTCATCGCTGAGGAACGGCGGCTTAATGAAATGGAAGAAGCTACAAGTGCTCTATCTGTAATGACGGTGAATGAAAGAAACAAGAAAGAAAAGGACAGACTAGTAAAGTCTGAAAAGAAGACCGCGAAAAAGAAAGGCAAGTACGAATGTTTTGTGTGCGGGAAAACCGGGCATAAAGCTAAAGATTGCTGGCACCGGAAAAAGAGACGCGAGCCAAATTCTGAGTCAGGGTCAATAAATGCGTTCGTGGTTACCACCGGTGGTATCCCAAAGTTCGAAAAGCTGACTACAGAAGGTACGGTGACGAATGAGATATTGAGGGCCGAAAATGCCGATGTCTGGGTCACCGATAGTGGGGCGTCGCGACATATTACGCACAGAAAAGAATGGTTCACTGAACTAAAACAATGTAATGATATGGTTATTACATTGGGGGATAATTCCACTTGCGAAGTTCGCGGCATAGGAAAAATAAAGATTAAAAAGTACATTAGAAATAAATGGGTGGATGGTCAAATAGACGATGTGCTCTACGTCCCAAAATTGAAGAAAAATTTATTTTCGGTGGGAGTATGCACAACAAAAGGGTTTGAGATTATGTTTGGTGAAAATGGAGTACAAATATATAAAAATGGAGACATTGTGGCAAGTGGTGTCAAACACAACAACGAGTTGTACAGAATGTTGTTTGTTGTGATAACACAATGCGAAGCAAATATAGCAAGTTCAAATAATCTCAAAATTTGGCATGACAGGTTGGGCCATGTCAATGTCAATACCATCAAAAATTTAGCGAAGTCAGGATTGATAAGTGGATTAAATCCACAAGAAGATGAAGAATTTTTTTTGCGATGCTTGTAATTATGGAAAATCACATCGAAATATAATCCCAAACAGCATAAGTCCACGAGAACTTCAAGCAGGAGACATGGTCCATAGTGATGTGTGTGGTCCCATGCAAAATGAATCTCTTGGAGGGGCGAGATATTTTTTGCTGTTCCGAGACGACGCTACGTCGTATAGGTATGTCTATTTTATGAAACACAAATCTGATGTTTTTGATAATTTTAAGATATACGCTGCCATGGTAGAAAATAAATTTGGTCATCCAATTCGAATTCTGAGAGTTGACCGTGGGACTGAATTTATAAATTCACACATGAAGGCATATCTTTTGAAGAAAGGCATACAACTAGAAATGACAGCACCGTATACCCCGCACCAAAATGGCAAAGCCGAACGTGACAATAGGACAATTATGGAACGCGCGAGAACAATGTTGGCAGCAAAGAATCTTCCAAATATGTTATGGGCCGAGGCTGTCAACACAGCAACATATACTATCAACCGGGTGACCCAAAATGAGAACGGGTTGATACCATATGAAGCCTGGACCGGGAAGAAACCAAGATTGCAGCATATGAGGACTTTTGGATCAGAAGCGTTTGTCCATATTCCTGATCAGTTTAGGCGTAAACTAGATAAGAAATCAAAGAAAATGATAATGGTTGGCTACCAGGGGGAGTCATCCAACTACAGGCTGTTTGATCCTGAAAGAAGAAAAATAATAGAATCTCGAGATGTGAACTTTAATGAGACAACTATAGAGATCCCAATCTTGACAAAACCAGATGTTAAAATAACACTTCCCTTAGAAGAAAGAAATATAGCAGACGAGTCAGAAGAAGCGAATTACAGAAACGTTGAAAAATCAGAAGAACAGAAACCTGAAGAAGAAAAGTATAGTATTGTCAAATCAAGACACACATTGAGAGACAGGTCACTACTGCAGCAACCGAGAAGATTTGAAGCGAATCTTGCTGAGTTCGAGGAACCAAGAACAATTCAAGAAGCCCTAACCAGTCCCGACCGGGACAAGTGGAAAGAAGCTATTCGTGAAGAATTGGAAGCTCACGAATATAACAAAACTTGGATCATTGTGCCTAACCAAGGTCAAAAGCTAGTAGATTCGAAATGGGTTTTTAAAATCCAACAAAAAGCCAGTGGTTGTAGGTACAAAGCAAGACTCTGCGCAAGAGGATTTACGCAACGCCCAGGTTTAGACTACCAGGAAACTTTTTCTCCGGTCGTCAGGTATGACTCGCTGAGGATATTGTTAGCAATGGTAGCGTCAAAGGACTACGAGATGCTGCAATTTGACGTCAAGACAGCTTTTCTAAACGGTAAATTAGATGAGGACATTTATATGTCCATACCAGAGGGTCTTGAGGTAAACTGTAATCGTTCCATGTTTGTTTGCAAATTAGAAAAGTCGCTTTATGGATTGAAACAGGCGCCTAGGTGCTGGAATAAAGCTTTGGTCAATTTTTTAAATAAATATAATCTAAAGGAAACTAAAGCCGATAAATGCATATTTTACAATAAGTATGATAATGATGTTTTAATTATGGCACTCTTTGTAGATGATGGTTTGGTTGTGAGCAGAAACAGGAGGACCCTGGAGAATTTCCTGGACGAGATGAATAAAGTTTTCGTCATTAAGGTAACAGAAGTTCAATGCTTCTGCGGAAAGGAAATCTCACGCGATCGGTCAAAAGGTAGCCTGTTTATACACCAAAAGAGTTATGCTGAGAAAATCATCAAACGCTTCAGAATGGAAGAAGCCAGCCCGATAGCCGTACCTGCAGATCCAAATGTAAGGTTAGATATTCCTGTAAATAATAGCGATGAAACTGTACGATTTCCATTCCGCGAGGCAGTGGGATCACTCCTGTTTTTGGCCACAGTATCAAGACCAGACATAACCTATGCTGTTAATTTAGTTAGTAAATTTTTGAACAATTATGATGAAACACACTGTCAAGCGGTGAAGAGAATATTGCGATATATATTGGGAACAACAGACTTTGGAATTATGTACGGGAATTTATACAAAAATGCAAATTTAAATTTAATTGGGTACAGTGATGCAGATTATGCCGGGGATATTGTAACGAGAAGGTCAACAACGGGATATATTTTTATATTAGCTGGTGGACCAGTCACATGGTCAGCACAGCGTCAAAAGATGGTGACGCTGAGTACAACCGAGGCTGAATATGTAGCAGCTGTGAAAGAAGCAGTGTGGATAAAGAAGCTGTTAAATGGTATCGGACATCAATGTGCTTATCCAGTAGAATTATACATGGACAATCAAAGTGCCATCAGATTAATAAAGAATCCAGAATTTCATAAGAGGACAAAGCACATTGACGTACGGTATCATTTTGTGAGAGAGAAATATGAGAGTGGTGAAATAAACATGAAATATGTTCCGAGTGAGGTTCAATTCGCAGATATATTTACGAAAGCTTTATCTAAAGACAGATTCGTAATGCTAAGAAATAGTATAAGTGTAAACAATATGGAAATATTCAAATAGAGGGAGTGTTGGATAATATATTTGACTATTTTCATGTTGTCATAGAAATAATGTAAATTATATGTATTTACATAAGTAGGCGATATTGCATTACTTGTTTTTCTGTATGTCAATAATAACCGTCAATTTAAGTGTTTCCTCAATATTTGTATTTTTCTAAATTGTATTCATTAAACATTTGTTCAATCTTCTACGGACTTCTTTATTTATCCAAAAATCCAATACTTATCTTTATCAATACGCTTCTATTTGCGGATTGACTCTTATTGAATTACTTGGATTTAGAATCATTTGAGGCTCGAAAAAATTTGAACCATGGTTCTGCAACTTTGCCTGCTTGGAATTTTGCTTGTTCCCAGAATCTTCTGAAGATTGACTTCCGCAGGTCCTTTTCTCCACTGATGTTGAATCTCGCAAATTTTCACTATCCATCACGAGTTTGTTCTTAATAATTTTAACTTTCTTTCCTTCACTAGTTAACTTTTTCTTCAATATCAAAAGTTCTTTTTTCTTGTTTCTTTCCACTGCGGTGAGATGATGGTCTATATATTTGTTCGTTCCTTTTAACTTTGTTCGCCTTTCGAAGATGCTGTTCTTTACTTTTATGGAGCAGAAAGAAATTAGTACAGGCCTAGGACGCACCTGCATGTGTTGTATAATTCCCAGTCTAGGAACTTCTTTGATTTGTGATTCATCGATGTTTAGTTCTAAAATTGAGTTTATTTTTGCAATTAACATTTTTTCAAGTTCATGTTTATTTGACTCCGATTCGTCTATTCCGTAAACAACCATGTTTTTCCTCTTCAAAGTTCTTTCTAAGTTTGTATTTGTTTGTTGTTGTTTTACTGTGAAGTTTTCTAATTCGTCCACTCTGGTTTGTGTGTTAGTGAGCAAATCATACATTTTATTTATGCTTACTTCAATAGTGCCCAACTTATCAAGTTTTTCGTTTATTTTTATTAATTGTGACTAGCTCCATGCCGTTGATGGGTGATTATAGGTTAGGTTTTGGCACCGCCTGCAATACTGGTATATATTTATACAAATCCCACGAAAATTGGTTGAAAATATGTAGCACACTGTTTTTACTACATACAGTACACTCTACAAATTTCAATTATGATTTAAAACTATTTAATTTTGATTTTTATTGATCTAAGAAAATTTTTCAATACTTATCGTAATGTTGCCAATATTACCATCATTTCACTAATAATAATTGAAATAAACAATACATCTCAAACAAAATATGCTTTTAAACTACATTATATAAACTTTATAAATCATTATTACAAATAAATAAGTTACTTTATCATAACGGGTTATTATCCATTTATTTATGTAATAGTTGGCTTTTATTCTCAGATTTCGGTAATGACGATATATCTGTGCCATTGAGGGTGATTAGGCAGTATCACCCCACATGCTATCAAACTATTGTGTGCTATTTGAAAATTAGAATTAATTTTCAAGTTTGAGTCGTTCAGAATTGAACCCAGGCTGTCTGAATTACGGCCGGTCACTTGACTCATTCACTTTAAATGTCCCGAATTTAAGTTATATTTTGTCACTATTCCAAATATTCATACTATTACCCACTTGTCAATTCAAGAATTAAACTATCACTATAAATTTTATAACGTAAATGGGGTATAATCCTTAGAAAGAATTTAGTGTTTGTAGCAGTAAAATTCATTTTTTTACATGTAAATAATATTTGAAATACATTAAAATATTTTGGTAATATTTTAATTAATTTCCAAAATTGTTATTTCTGCGCGCCTTAGAAAACCCTTGAAAGCTGTGACGCAAGGCGATCTACATAGAAAATAACAAAAAATGGAGAATGAGACAGCATGTGTTTTGAACTGTATGACCCGCAACTTAGCTGTTACAAATAGAGGTTAAGTTCACTTACGACGAAGAGATAAGTAGGTTTATGTTATTAAATTCAGAAAATGGTATTTTAATGCCTGAAATACATAGTTGTTTTGCACCTTTGTGAGAATACTTCTAATCTTCCAATTAAACACGATTTAAAACAAATTAAATACTAGCGGCTAATACAAGTAAAGAAAACAAAAGTCTATTTTAATGACATAATTTCATCATAAATTTCAATAAGAACCCCTTACATCATCATAAAATATTGAAATACATATAGAAATAATATTGAAAAAAATATTTTTCTGTATCATAAATAATCTTTTTCTATTTCGGTGTTCTTATGTTGCTATAAACGCACTGTTTTTTACTGCAAACACGACGTTTAGAAGATCTATAAGCGTACTATTTTTGGCGCCTTTCATGTTCTAGAGTTGGTAGTCATGCGTTCATATCTGACAGATAAATAATTACAGGTAACCTCAAAATGATAAGTTGTTGATAATATTTCAACATATTACTTTTATTATGGATTTTTACACTTTCTTTAGGTGATAGGACTAGAAAGAAATATAATATTAATTTCACAACCAGAATCAGACCTTGAATCATAAATACAATACACCTTGCAATACACTATGAAATTTCAATTGTTGGCTGAAGCGTTACCAACATAAACATAACTAACAAAAAAATACCTAGTCATAATTTGACGTCGCAATTTAAATAAATTTAATCGTAAAATTACCTCAATAGAAAAAATAGTATAAAAAACATGTATCATAAGGCCTGTTGACGCACTCGTCCTTTGTAAAACTCGCCTGGCGGCTCGTTTTCCAAACTTGGACTCGTACGTTAACAGATTGCCTTATGATACTTGTGTTTTAATGTACTATTAATGAACCCCATGAACGCCAATAAATTCCAATGGACAAATATTTTTGTTTTATGAAATGTCGAAATAGTTTTAATTGTTGGTATTTTTAATATATTTCAAGATGACATTGAAAATAATACAGTACAAATTAAATGATTTGTTTTGTTTTATAAAATTTAATATACTCTTGGATAAAATAAATATCAAAATGTGTTTATGAAATTGGTTTTATAAGAGTCTTCGTAAAAATCGTTCAACTACTTTAATATTCGAACCATTTCAATAAAAGGAAGTTATTTTTACTATTTGTATTTATATAGTGTCCTGCAATTGAATTAACAATTATTTGGTTATTACGCTGTAATTTGAATACTTCATGAATAACCCAGTTTCCAACTGCGTATAAAATTTATTTAATTTGAAAACATTAATAACCTAGTAAAACAAATATTTTTGGAAGTTAGTTCCTCTAATTTTGAAATAGTGATGCATGTTACATATTTATGTATTCGTTAAATAATATCATGTTCAACAAATTTGTTTTACTTTAATTAAAATTGTCACAATTAATCAGTGAAAAATGTTTTAAAATACTATTTTCGCGATTTTTATTTATTTTGACTATGATTAATCAAATTTAATTATTATACATATTACAGTTTTAAAAACACAACTATATTTACAAAATTTTCAATAAAAGTTGTTAATATTGTAGTTTTATAATTTGTGTACATTTAAAGCTTGTATGGAATCATATATTAGTTATTTAACTATAAAGTGTATTAATAGGGGCGATTAATTGTTGAGATTATTAGTTGCCAACTAGCACACGTATTTGTTACAATATTTTCCCGTTAACCGTATCTTATCAATTTGGAGAAAATCTAATTTTATTTCAGAACAATTTTTTTTAGGTAACGTTTGACAAATATGTTTTGACAGTTATTCAGCTAGCTATGATATGTAGTATCTAAGATTATATACTAAAATTGTTTCTAAATTAAAATAATGCATTAATAGGAGTCATTGATGAATGATTTTCTATACATTAACATGAACTATTAATTACCGGTTAACGGAAAAATATTTGATATGACCCTGTTTATTACAGTCGGATTTTTGAAAATCGGATTCCATTTTAAAGTAACTGAATGCAGAAAATAACGAAATAACGAAAGGATATTAAATAACACTAGTCTCAAATTATGTTATACCATGTCAGGCAGAAACCACGTGCGTTTATATGTAAACGAAATATAGTTTGAATGGCGTAGGGAACAAAATATAACAAGTGGTAATAAAAATTTAGACTATAATAAAAGTAGTTTTTTATTAAATATTTTATTAAAATGTTTATTATCCATACATATTTCCAATTGTTTACAAAACTTATTTTGAACATTTATATAGCTTAGCTTATGTGGATCTAATTATTAGTGAATTCCACTTTATCAAAACAAAATGAGATTAACTAGATTATTAAAAAAATATTCCGCCTTAACGAATAACAACTGGGTCTGATCCCGGAATCTAGGGAGCCGGGTTCAATACCAACCGGCGTCAAAAGAAATATTTCTAATTTTAAATTACACAAAATTGACCCCTGTGGAGCATTCACCACGCCAGAAAGTACCCGTGAGGTCTTGGTAAACACCCGCACGGTACGAATATAGTCATCATCATGTTTTTTTTTTTCATGTGTTTCTATTTGAATGATACCTAAGAACAGTTTAATTACCTATATTGATTCCCTTACACTAATATTTTGAAAATTTATTGGCATTTACTAAGACCATTATACAAATAATCAATAGTAGATGGTCATCCATTCAATAGTCAATCTTTTTCATTCGAATGCGTATCTAAAGATAATATACGAGTATGCATGAAGTTTAAAAATTCATACTAAGAAAAAAAATCAATAGTAGCTGTTCTTCGTGATATTTCCGTATGTAAATTGCCATTTCAGTTTATTACAAAAACTTAAACAAGAAAAGAGAATAAAAAGCAGCGTACTATTTCCATGCAATATGAAATCTATTTCTTTAGTTGCATACAAGTGAAACAATTTGCATCCCCGGATATAAATCAATTTCCAGCGGCTTCAGCGTCACATAAATCATTTTAAATCTCCCTCCTCAATATTCCGCATCTTGTTTCCGTTACTGACCCTTTCCAGGCCTCTTTACCTCTTCTTCATCCGCTAAATTTTTCTTATCCACGTGCAATTTCGCCAGACCTTTGCGATATCCGGAATGATCACCGGCGTTACCCTTAGGGCACGCAAGAAATCTGTTTAGGGTCAGTTCGTCCCTTTTCATTTTGTCACTATAATAAAAAAATAAATACTCGGACTTGGTCATGGAAACAAGGTTATGAGGTATTTTTAAATGAAATATTAGTTTCGAAATTATATATTATGTATAAAAATATCAACTTAAAAATACGAGTACATGTTTCATGCTCAAAAGTAATAAATCATTTTGAAAAATAATTATCTAATAAATGATGTCAAACCTGAAACGAGATTATTGTTTCCAATATTCAAATAGTACAAAAATGAGCCTCGTGGTGTTCTCCACCACTACTTTGAGAGTCCATGAGGTGACGCCTGGTTAACGCCGTCAGCAATGCAGATATATCATCATTACAAAAGTCTGCAAATATAAGTATATTGTTGTACACCTAGGTATGTGTATTAAGCCCTGATGGTATATTTATTTATTATTCCATAACGTTGATTGAAGAATACATATTCTTCTATCAGTGCTAATGATAGAAGAGATTCCGAAATTTCTTATTTTTCTTTTTATTTAAAGAAGGTATATCTGCAACAAGTGTGCAAAGTAATACTTTTTTGATCGAGTACCATCGACAATTTACCGATTTATTCTGTTACTGTTATCGATTTTGAAAGCAAATGGAAATGTATATGCGCTCTTTATGAATTTTTGTACAAAGTGCAAACACTGAATCTTAAGTACGAATGTATTTTGTGTACATGATATGTAACAATGTGTGAGATCTTACTCTGTGATACTTTCCTTGTTATTGTGTATGTATTATTTTGTTATTAAATGTTATAGACCCTGAAGAAGGTGGCAAGTGTGTACCGAGCTGTTTGACTGAGATTTCGAGTAATTGTTAAAACCTTTGTTTATTGTGTTCCCTTGATAACGGAACTTAATATTTCACTCAAAGTATATTTGAAATTGATAGATTACCTGTCGTAAATCGACATCAATAAATCATCACCCTTAATTTGTTCTAATTATACTTAGTCATCAAATCGCTTCTCTTAATCACTAACACCGTATGTTTATTAACATCAGATTCATACTTCATTCAAGTACAAATATTCACTTTATCATTCATCATTCATTAATTACTCCCTATTCCTCAATCAAATACGCCATAAATTTAGAAAACTGAAATAAACTGTATAACTGATTAGTGATTATTATATGTAAGAAATAATTCAATAATTTCATATAGAAAACCTTATTTTATACTTAACTTTATATTTGATTCGTCGAAAATTACATTAAAGCTAAAGACACATTGTCAACACGTGACAAGTTAACATGTGTTAACACATGTTAATATGTGTTATAGGAATATCTACTCCATTATTTTAAATGGGGACGTACACATTATTGTGATGTTTCGCCCATAATACGATAAAACACGACTTTACACGTACCTTCAATATCTGAAGTCCTAGACTTTCGTCAGAGTGTTATTGCGTCAGACGATAGTTTTAAACAAAAATTTATAGATGTCCGTAAGTACGAGTTCTGCAAATTTCAAGGATTATCGAGATCAGAGAGGCTTGGAAAGAGATTGAAAAAAAAAATTGTTTCTCTGAATTCTGTTTTTTGTTTCTCTAATTTACTTTTTTTATAAGTCGAGAAGTACGTCAAACTCCTTGATCATCCTTGTATATCGTCAACGATTTGAGGCCACAGAACGTTGAATCCACCTAACTTTTCTATACCTACAACAAATATAAAAATATATTCAAAACGTTATAACACGACAGAGTAATATGTTCAATATATACGTTATGTCGTGTTGTGACACATGTTAACATGTCACGTGTTGGTTATGTGTCTTTAGCTTTATTGATATTTATTTGATTATTAATATTTTGAAGTACCTAAACATTTTTTTTAATAAACCCACATGATTTTAAATTTATGAATGTGATGAATTAGCATGGGACAATTTAGCATTGCCCTTATTCTTCTAAGGAAAAGGAAAGTGGAAATTTTGTGTCGCACTTAGGTTTTGTTCCTGCCTGGAAAATGATTGGCTATTGGTCCCTTTGCGAAGATTTTCGCACATATTACGATGTCTGAGTTTGTATAAAAAATGAGTCTTTTATATAAGAATTTCCCGGCACTTTTTCTTGTTAGCAGTTGGGGTACATTTAAATACAGAAAAGTGGAAAGACAAATATGTAGACAGAATTGATTATGGCTTTCACTTTTATTCAAATATGCAAAGTTAAGTTAAATTGATACAAATGTAGTACATAGTATAAGAATTTAAAGTAGCTTTATCGCCGAATCATACAAGTTGGTAATAAATATTCTTTATAATCGCATTTTATGCTCAGCTGGATTTTTTTTTGTATAAAACATTACTAAATCTCAGCTTACTTAAGTTGACAGTTGATTTTACTGTAATTTAAAAATTAAAAAATGATTAAATCTTCAAGTAACGCATAAAGTGGAGACAATTTTTGTTTAAAGAACGCACCCATTTAGGAATTTATATGGAGATATTGTACGAGTATGTTACAAGACCAATTTTAACCAAAACTACAGAGAAAACTCTTCTGAAAACAAAAATACACATTATAACGTTTTAACAATTTCAGTTATTTAAAACTACATTTAAATAGCAGAAAATCTATTTTATTAAACAAAGTTTTTAATGAACTTAAAGTAAAAATTAACTAAAGTATAATACTAGACATTTATACACACATTACTAGACAATATTTTTTTCACTATTTATATGCACCTTTAATTTATATCGGTCGCCATTAGGTCGTGCCTAGATTTTTATTCATTCTAGAATTTTCTACATATGGAGACAATAACCATTTCTTCTGTAATTTTCTATATTTTAACCAGCCACTATACTAATTGACTCAACTAATTAAATTCATCTCATTTTCCAATTTACAACTCAAATAATTAATTCTACTTGTTTTATATCTCTAATCAGTCGTTCGAAATCCTTCTAAGCTTCTACTTCATTTTAGAAATAAGACGAAAGCTATTCACTGTCATGCTGTACCATATACATATTTATTCTTGGCGCCATATCGTAGCTACTGTACTGTGTTTGTTCTAACATGAAAAGAAAATATTGTACGGTTTATAGATTTGTATTACCAATACTCTACTAAATGACATTAAATTACAAAAATATTAAAGAATAAATCGATTTCTTTTGAAATTTTAAAAGCAGCTTTGAACATTTGCCAAAAAATTATAAAACCTGTCATTGAAAGAAATATAAATTTTTAAGATTGAATATAAATAAAGTTTGTATATTACATGGGATTATGCATTAACTAACATACATATTTCGTGTCAAACTTCACTCGTCAATAGTAATATAGGTATGCTCTTATTCCACTAGTTTCATAAATAAAATATTTCACTATTTATTTCCTCATGTTTACCATACTTTTGCCAGTATATGGGCTAGTTGCATAAAACGGTGTTAAGTGATCATTTTTTTAACTGCAGATTGCAACCATGGATACGTATCAAAAATATATTGGTAAATAAGCCTTGTCAAAGCTAACAACGTGATTAAAGTAAACAATGTTTTATGAAATTGGGTTTATTTTGGCAGACCTCGTCTTTGCCTTTAAATACAAGCACTCGCAAGCTGTTTCTAGAATTGTGATACATAATATACATATCACAATTTATTCTTCAATATACACTCTAATTCCACACAGCGCTTGACGCGGTATTCCAGTCTATTACGGCGTTCTGGAAGACTAAAACTGAGATGCTGTTCAATATCCCACGATCAGCGGCGGGGCAAGACCTAAATTTTATGTGGGTAAGATAAATTTTGCGAGGCCTACTGGTGGCGCAAGAGGGCGGATTTTATGTAGAGAAAACATTTTTTAAGCTTAACTTAAGCTTTTATTAACTTTAAGTAACATTATTAAGTAATAACTAAAAGTAAAGAATTATAGAAATAGATATTTCCTGATTTTAGCCTTACTGAACTCCTTAATAACTGTACCGTAATCCAGCTTAAATGCTGTATCTGCTGCAAATGTTGCTAGCAGTGTTACCATTTTCCAATACCCATTTGAGTTCCGTTAAATGCCCGAATGAATAAGATAAGGCGCTAAATTCAAATTTACAATTAAAATAAATTGTAACAATTAAGTTTTTTAACAAATTTTCTGTTCTTACATGCAATAACTTTTACTGATATGCTATGTTATAATAATTAAATATGTACAAAATTATCTTGTGTAGTTTTTAAAGAAATGTTAATAACATCGTAAGACTCGAACGTAAACTGAAAGTTATATTTTTGTATTGAATTTTTAAGAATCTGCACATTTTGAATTTCCTGGAAAAGAAAAGCAAACACAATAATTATACTCACATTATGTGCAGATATTTTCATTCCTTAGACCCTGGAGTTTAAATACGCATTAAGAATTAAAAATCCCGACTTGCACAATATTGGATCTTCATTCTTTTGTCCCCTATTTCTCTCCCCCCTGCTGCTTCCCTGGAATCCTGTGCAATCCTTTTTCTGTCTGTGATAACAAGAAGAACTCTCGAATGCCAGGATTTCATTTGGATAAAATTTAATAAAATTTCCAAGCTTGTTTATTTAAGACATTATTTCTAATTTAATAGAGATCGTTTATGGAGAAGTCTGCAAGGCACTCCAGGATCCGAGAAATCTCGGAGTTGCTAACAGAAAGGAGGAGGATAATCCCGTGTAATTGTAAAGTTTTTATTTTAAAAGATTTCTTGCGAACAAAATGATATTACCTTTCTTTTCAAATTGAGCATAATGTAGATTAAAATTAAATTGGGATTTGTATTACAAAACATAACTACATATAATTAGATCATTTTTTGATAATAAACACGAGGTAGCTAAATAACTGTTTATAATTAGTTTATAATAACAATATTTTGTTTGTCTTATTATTGTAAATATCTGCAGAGTATAATTATGACTTCTATAATATTTATCTAAATATACATAAATACATATTAAACTGAAAATTACAGTATTGTACATTCACAAAATATTGAAAATATACGTACGTACGTACATACAAACCGGGTGTAATACGGAAAGCGGGCCATTTAACATGGGAAAACAGTTTTTCCTTGCGCAAAAGTGATCTATTCATTTTAGACAATAATGCTTCAAATAAATGTCTTATAAAATTAAATTCTGCATGCAATTCAATAATCATATTTTATTTTACATATGGAGTACTATGCAAATTGAATTTAATTTTTTATAAAATTGACCTCTTTATAGTGTTAGCTATGGTATTATTGGTATTGAAATAAAATCACAAACAAATGTAATGTAATGTCATTTTATATCATTATATTACTATATAGAGGTTGGGAAATACCTCAATCCTATCTGCAATAACAATCTCATGGATACAAACTGACAATCCACTCTTCAACCCCATGGATGGGAAATGTTTGTGTAAGGTTGCCTAGGAACACTTGTCATAGATCTCTATAATTAAGTAGGCCATCAAATTTTAATAGAACTGTCAATTTTTTTAAATAGAATTCAAAGTTATAACTCAATGATTTATTTTGATAATTATTAATTTAAAAATAGGATGATTGTGAATGAAATAGTACACTTACCTCGGTGGGAGTTTGATCACAGGCTCGCGCTATATCTGATCTCGAGGCTTTCCCTTTCGGTAAAATAAATAAGCCCCCGGCTGTAATAAAATATAATTATCCCAACTCGGATGTACTACACAACCACCTGTCAGAAATTAAAAAAATATAACTTGCAACAAAATACTACTACTACTACTACTACTACTACTACTACTACTACTACTACTACTACATGTAATTGTTGCTAAGTTATAAGTTTTTAAATGTCATTTTGTATGCATGATTTATCAGTATTTTTATAATTATATGTGAAATTGACGAATTTTTATTTATAACAATAATAGAATCTCATTCAATCTTTATGACAAAAGTAAAGCTAATTATCGGGGTACTTAGAAAAAGAAAAAAAATGGCATTAATATAACATCACATGAGCTATGTGGTATAGGGTATGTTAAGAGCTACGACTTCGGTGAAATAGGACAAAGGTTGCCATATTATAGAGGGCTATTTTAGTGATGGTTTTGTATTGTCTACAAAATAGGTAGATCAATAGAGAATCACGATAAATTGAATTTGATTATTTTTTTCTTTTTCAAATAACTTCTAAACTATCAGTTAACAAGCAGAATGTTGCAAATAAAATTGTACAATATTATATATTTTATCTAGTGGCGTAAATTATCCAAACATAACAAATTTAATTCTTTTAAGTACGAATAGAACACATTTATACTCAGAATATTAAAGGCAAATTAAACTTTATATTGAGTTTTCTACTCTTTACTCTAGTATAATATAGATTTTCTAAAAAAAAAATAGAATTGTGTAAAAATTAATAAAAATGAATTTAAATTAGGTATATGTGGTGACATTTTTGCTCTGTGAAAATTATATTTCATGCTCTTAAAAACCACATCAGATACACACAAATGTTTGCGCTTATTACACAAAAGTAAGATGGTCAGTAGTTTAAAGTTTCGACAACAATCAATAAATGCCTCATTCCTAATTCAGTCGCAAATATAATCGTAATACCGAAAGAGAAATGAAAATGGTGACCGACATAATGAAAAAGCAGGGAAAAGGCGTGGCTATTATCTGTCATATTTTGACATTTCCGCCTTTATAGTATATAAATTAATTTACCACAATTAATACAAAAAAATATTTAAATATTAAGAAAAACTTGAGTCATGAAATGAATATTATGCCGAAGCATTCGCCATGTCGAAAAAATTAAACGTTAAAACAGTATGAAGAAATCATATACGTACTTTTAACTATTGAATGTCATGGTTAGATAAAGAATATAATCAGAATATTTCAATATGTGATTGATGACTAAATATTCGTACAATTAACAAAACTTGCCATAATCTAAATATGACGTAACTTTCAATATTGATCTAGCATAGTTATAAATTTTAAATATTATGATTTCTACAGTATTTATATGTCCTTTAATTACTAAATATTTGTTTCAAGTGAGTCGGTCAAATCTTTTATGTACTCCTCAAAGTGGTAAGTCACACTCACATCAGGATTTGTTCAAGTCATACATACATACATAAAATCACTTTTATTATCTGCACTAATAATAATAGTATATTATTCAACGAGCGTATTATGATGGCTATTATCCACGAGGATGATTTTAGAACACGAGCCGTAGGCGAGTGTGGTAATTCATCCGAGTGAATAATAGCCATTATACGCGAGTAGAATACGATATTTTATCTACACCTGCCATTGAAATCATATTATACCGGGTGACACTGAAAATGGTCCACTCTAAATAACTTTCTTATTTATAATTATTTTTTATTTATTTTTTAATATATTAAATAACTAGGTTTAAATTACGAATAATTAATCTGGTAAGCCATGATACAATTTGATCATTTTTTTTTGTTACAAAATATAGAATATATGACTCATAATCCACGCCCCGTGGATTATGACTCATAATCCACAGGGCGTGGTTAATGAACGATATAGAATATATGACTCATAATCCACGCCCCGTGGATTATGACTCATAATTCACGGTGCGTGGTTAATGAATGGTATTATGTATCCATGGTTACGTACATAATCAATATATTATTAAACAGGTGTAGATAAATAAATTTATTAAACATATTATATTACATATAATTCAGTTACTATCTTTAGTCCATAGCTACATATTTTATCGTGGAATATATAATACCTTTATAGGAGCATTCACACAAAAAAAAAACAATTGAAACCTTTACAAATAATATCAAAATAATATAAGTACCATTTTTATGTTTTGCGGAGAATGAATAATAATAATAATTATAGTAAAAATAATAGTAATAATATTTTAATACCTATTCTTTCCAATTTTGTTTAAATACATGCTTAACAATTAGGTTATATCGATGAATGTACCTAATATTATGATACCGGTAATATTTTTTATATCACTTCTACGAGATTGGGCTTCATATTGTTATAATTTTTCTTCCAAACATTATATTATAGTAATATAATAATGTCTTTGTAGTTACTTTTTTTATTTAAATGCTTCAATTTGTATTACAATTTGAATTATTATATGGATATCAAATATTTTGTTCTCTAGTCCAATATATTTTCAATTTCCGTCAACGTCTATTTCTCTTTCAAATCGAATTTTGTCATGGTTATAACCCGCAGACATACACAACAATTCATCTCGCATTTAGTTAATATACTAGACAACATAGACATAGAGAGGAATACATGCAAGTGATGTGGAACGTAATAGAAAATCTGATTACGTCAGGTTGGCTCACAGGATTCAAGCAGCCTTTGAAATGTCCTCAGCTGTAATAAACCGCCAACAAGCGAGGATCGAGATTAAGAGCACATTATTTGATCTATGTAATCAATCCTTTATTTACTTATAATAAAAACCACGATAGCTATTCATGTGTAAAGATACTATATTGTGTATTGCTAGATTATGGAAGTTACTAACCCTACTGCACTTGATAGATTGCAGTACAGATTAGTTGAATAATTTCATTGTATCGATTCATTTTCAAATATTATTTCAAGTTGTCAAATTTGAGCTTACATTATTATAGTTAAATACTAAAACTAGGATTCCCTTATTTAGTTATTATTTTATTAATGTATCACGCAACTGCGAAAGGTCGTATACAGCCGATGATTTTTGATAACTATTAATAAAGAAAATATCAACATTCATACACGGGTTTTATGGATTGAAAGCGACTATATTGCCACAGTTATCCTGACCGGCTATCGTTATTAATATTGTTTTTAGTTACTTCATAAATTTAATAGTTAATTGCCTACAAAATGAGTTTGGCAAAGAATAATTTAATTTTGATTTATTGTAATCTATTGCTTTTAACCAACCTAGCTGACTGTCGAAAATTTATTAAGAACCACTGAAAATTTATATAACTGGGTTTGACATAACCTAATTTTATTTTTAATTATAAATCTAATATATAGTTATTAGTGGCATTGATACCTCGATTATATAGGTAATGAGCAAGATATCAATATAAATAAAATATGGAATTAATGAATGTAAAAAATATCGAAACATTTTTATGAAAAAAAACCTGTTAACTTGTCAAAAGTTCTATTTTGCACAATGATTAATCTTGATAAAATTTAGAAAAAATATTTATATTGTATTTTGTACAATCGTATTTTTCTTAATGTTTACAGATAGAGTTTCCAAGGCAGTGTGTTACGTTTACAATTTACAAATTACTGATCGGTAAGTGATTGTGATTTCTTAGTAATCTGGAGGTGAGGCGGTAATTAAATACAAGAAAAATGATCAAATCTTTCTTTAAAAATGACAACTATTTTTTTTTAAAGTGACAAAATAATTTTCAAGTTTTATTTATTTTATTTTGCGCCACGATCGTGCGATAAACATAATAAGCATTGCGGTCAGTACCGGTTCATCATCGTCAACCGGAGTTATATATAGTAACATACCCGTATTTCTTCTTAATTTTGTTAAATAATAATATAATTTGAAAAAAGCGGCATTAAAAAATTTATGATATCACCTGTGCGAAGTAGTACAAGCAAGTAATAGGTACTAGTAATACAGACCTATGTCTTTCGCTCTTAATTAATGGTTTTAATAGAATTTTATTAATCGACTGTTCAATATTCATTAATTTTGGTATGCTTTGATGTTCCTAAATTTTTGTAATGGGTTTTTAAAACCCTGTATTACGATCAATGCCGAAAAGTATCATTACTGGATGAAATCAGCAAATTTTAGGACAAACCAAATTTTGAAAGCCTTGCCTTTGTTTATAAAAAAATATTTTTCGCATGTGTTATCTCTAATTCGAAAGTCACTATAAGCTGTTGGTCCCTTGTAGACTAGGGGTCGACTATTCATACCACAAGTTCAAATAAAATTCGGTTAAATCAATCGCAGGAATTTCGATCCCATATATTCCACACAGCAGTTGCAATAAACATGTAACCAAAATTTATTCGTTACAATGTAATTGACACTAGAAAAATGTTTTGTTTCTTAAATAAGTACATAAGGTAATGGGAAAAAAATTAATGTGGTAGGTAAATGTCATTTTTAAAAAGACCTGGATTAGCTAGACATATTCTGTCCGTTCGTAATTCGAGGTGACGAAATTAATATACAGGGTTCGCCAACAGGTATATATATTTTTGAAATGCATAGTAATCCAATGCGGGTGACCCTAGAGAAGTGGGGAAAGGGTTAGGTTCCGGATGGAGATGGATAGTACTCGTATGATTCGAATAAATTGAACGAATCATTTAAAGAAATCGTATTGCACAATTAAGTATCAGTAGAGCAGTAGAAAACTGTACATGCTCATGCGACTCGCTTTGGTTGAGTGACTGATACTAATATTAGTATATGTTTTCTATAGATGCTAATATTCTAAACCGAAACATTGAATCTAACTCAGAATTTCCGACCGTGTACCCCTCAACATAAGTACACAATAACAAAAAAAATACCCTATACATATGGTACAAATCTTTTGCTACGAACCTTTTCGGTACGGAGTCGAATAAATACGAATATTATAAAAGATTCGAATATCGCACCACTAGTTCCGTAGTGTTGGCAGTTTCAGTTTTCAGTTTCAACGATGGTTTGGATATTAGTATACGTAAAAAAAGACGTACGAAAATTTTATAAATAATTCTACAAATAAACAAAAATATTGCTGGAAAGTAATAAATCATGATATACATAAATAAAAAAAATACTAACTGATAACGTTTCAGGCGATGAAATTAATAAATATTTTTCTGAAGCTGCGGACAATGTTCTACAGTCGCTGCCTACTGTTAATAGTGTAGCCACAGTCAATATATTTGGTAACAACTGTTTAGCAAACTCATTTTATTTTAAAGAAATAACACTGAAAGAGGTTACATCAACCATACTGAAATTAAAAGATTCCACTTGTCCTGATGTATATGAAGTAGCCAGTCGCATAGTTAAACATATAGTTCACATTATTGCTACTCGTCTTACTAGCCTCTATAACGCATGTATATCCAAATTCACATGTCACGCAATAGCACAAATTGTTGAAGAAACAGTCGATTGCTTTGAAAACACAATGTTTGCTGGGCTTACGCTTTGTGATTTAACTAAAGCATTCGATTGCGTAGACCATTCTATTTTATCTGACAAGTTGACAATTTACGGTGTTAGAGAAACATCACTAGAATTAATAAAATCATATTTGAGTAATCGACAACAATACGTTTTTTTAATAATTCTTTCTCAGACTCTCTCCCTATTAAACATGGAGTCCCGCAAGGTTCCATTCTACGACCATTACTTTTCAATATTTATGTTAACGATTTTCCTAATTATATAACCTCAGGTAAATGTGTCGTCTGCGGATGATACAACTCTTATATCATCAGATAAAAGCATCGAAACTAAATATGAAAACCTTAGAATTGGAAGCAAAAATTTGGTTCACATTCAATTAAATCAGGTCAAAACCCAACAATTAATTATGTCACCAAATAAAATTATAGAACAAGACCTATCTGTAAATTTATTTGGGTTAAAAATTGACCCACACTTGAATTGGAAATCTCATATTGACAAAACATGTAATAAACTTACGTCCATAATACTTGTTTTTAGAAACCTTACATAGATACTTTGAGATATGTGTATTTTGCATTATTTCAGAGTCATTTAACATATGGCTTATCTATCTGGGGAAATTCATCTTCTGCATTTAGAATATACTCTAAAATAATATTTTGCGTTTAATGACAAATGCCAGTCTAATTGAACATTATCGTCCAATATTTATTAAACCTAACATTATGCTACTACCGTGTCTATATATTTACTACAGTACGCTAGATATACATAAAAATATCAATCAATTTAAAACCAGCAGCGATTTTTGCCAATATTCTAAACGGAGTAATCATAAAATACGCCGTCCAAGTGTTATAAACAAACTATGCAAAATACACTTGACTCTAACATCTTCTTCTTCTTCAGCTTTCTCCATTCGTTAGGGGTCGATATTTTTTATTTTCTTCTTCCACTCGCTTCTGCTTTGCGTGTCGTTCTCATTCAGTTCCTTTTCTCTCAAATGTTCCGCAATACTGTCCTTTAATCTTCCTCTGTTTCTTCAACCTTCTATTACTAAGCTATTCATTCTTCTTCCAATATATTCTTCATTTCTCCTTATGACATTTTTAAACCAATGTAATCATCTACCTTGTATCTTTCTAGAAACTTGTAACACTAGAGTTATTTCCTTACCGTGTCTTTCCGTGGCTTTCCAACATCTATTTCAACATCATTATATCTGCCATATTCATTTACTTTTTATTGATACTGACATCTGTCAATTTGAATTACCTGAATATATTAACAATTTTCATGGTTAGTATAGCTGGCTGATTTATAAAATTTAATTTCTTTATAATTTTTTAACTCTATATCTATTAAATATGAAGTATAAAATGCAATCAAATCGTATAGATAATAATATATTCTTTAAGTTATAATAACGTTAAATGTCAATAAATCATATTTAACTGTTAAATTTTTAAATGAGGCTACTTCCGGTTCACCAATTATAACCAAAATCTAATCACTTGTTCTTCTGGATGTAAACTTGAGAAATACGAAAAAAATATAATTTTTGCAATCGTGGTATTGAAGTTATGAGATCCGAAACTTTCGTCATACACATACACACGCACACACACATACATACAGACATCATCGTAATAATGGTAAAATCGTATTAGAAGGACCCTAAAACATGCTTATTTACTAAAAACTCATCATTGATTTTTTTGACCAAGGACAATACCTTCCTTACCTAAAGGTGACGGAAGATAAAAAGGAGCACATTTTTAGAAGTATTTATTTTCAAAACAAATCGAACTTATCAATGTTTACAAAAACAAATCTCACCTAATATTATCGAAATATTAGCCACCTACTCTTTTTATTATCTTAACCAGGACAAGGTAGTTACAATATTCCCCCCTTTAAGGGTTAGGAAAGAGTAAAATGGTTAATAAAATTTTATTATTATTATTATTATTGTTATTATTGCGGGACAACCTGTATAAATAATTTATTTTAGCCGAACTATAATATTAGAACTATGTTTTAAAACAACACACCAAATCAATTTTGTTTGAATATTTGATAGAAAACAACGTGAAGCAGACATATAGATGCATAAATATGTTATATCTAGTGCAATTACTGCAGTAAATTACATGGTTAGACATCTTCGCTAGATAATTTACATCAGGCAGGCATGGCGTAGGAATCTCCTCTACTGTACATACCGGTTCGGCTGACCAACTACTCACAGTCTGTTTATATCGACGCGGTGTTCATGGAAAATTAATACATTATTCAATTACACGCGACGGTATTGTTCTCAAACGCATCTGACCAAAATGCCTTTCAGAGCATTGATTGGAAATTATTGGCAGCCGCACTGCGTCGACCTTTGTTGCCGCCTCAATAAAATTTTCGCAAAACCGCGCCTGAAAGTCCACCTCAACACAACTCCATCGAATTATAACATAGATGCGAATGAACCGAATATCAACCGCATCTAGGGACTCTAATTCAAGACTGCACTCTGCTTCAATTATATATTACTTTGATTACATTTTTGATAAAGATACTTTCAAATACTAAGGTTGAAATTGTGGTTATCCGGCTGCATGCGTTAATACTGATTCACTCGGTAACGCATCTCAAGCAATGTACCCGGCAGCCGCCAGTTAATACTTCGATGTATGAGCACTAAGGATTACTGACTGCTGTAGCCCCAACATCGAAACGAGCAAGTCAAGACGGAATATAACCGTAGTAGTTTAAATACAAAATAATAGCATTTATTTATACATATTTTTAAATTTGTTTTATATGTGTATACAGTGCCGTGGATAAGTTTTGAGGCAAATATAATTTTAAACCATATTATGTAAAGGTGTATTATAATCCAGAAACTATGTAAATACACTTATGTAGTAACAAAATAATTTATCATGCTGTGCAAAAATATTGTGCCAAAGACACGAGTAAAGATTAGTGATGCCGTGGAATCTCGCGTTTTCGAGATCTCGTCTCGAAAATCGAGAAATTCGAGACGAGACTATTATAAGTCTCGTCTCGAAAAATCGAGACGAGACGAGAGTACTGCCCTCGAGATTTGCTCGAGACGAGAGTCGGTATTCGAGATCTCGAAAGCACGATTTTTTAAATATGTATATAATTAAAGATATACAATAAGAAAAATAA
Organism: Harpalus rufipes; assembly: GCA_951394225.1. NCBI lineage: Eukaryota > Metazoa > Arthropoda > Insecta > Coleoptera > Carabidae > Harpalus > Harpalus rufipes. The sequence goes on along the minus strand of OX596280.1, from coordinate 32,204,062 downwards.
TTATTAGTACAAATATTTTCATTACCTGTTTATTATTTATTTATTCATTTTAAATTTATAGGGTTTTAGTAAATATAAAGAATAGGAACAAAAGTGTTCCCTGTGGTGTACTCTTCACGCTAGTATTTAATGCCCTTGCTGAGAGTAATATTTGTTTAGTATTTTTTTACTTACCTGTTAAATGCCAGACCTAGTAAAAATAAAATTTTAATCAGTAGTATCTACTTACTCCTTTATTACGTCCAAGTTGATGCTAATTTATTTTCCTGAGAGATGAAAGTATAGAAAATTTATAACATGTAAAGGTAATATTTTATGAATTTATTTTATATGTATTTATATACAAATAATAGATAATTACAGCGTCACTGTTTGCTACCTTCAACCATACAAATACGCTCTGACCTGCCAACTTATGGAACACCCATACAGCTATAGTTATAAATTCGAGTCGAGATCGAGAATAGAGGATGAAAAATATGACGAGACGAAAACAAATCTCGTCTCGAATTTTCGAGACGAGACGAGAGTGAACTGTTTCTCGCCATTTCTCGTCTCGCGGCATCACTAGTAAAGATACGTCTAGGTATTGCAAAACTACTTAAAAACGTGTGTATATGTGTGTGTGCGTGTGTCTTTCGAGTTATTCGTAGCAGATTTCTTGGATCTGGTATAGATTTTAGTTTAATTATTTTATCTGTTCACTTTATTGGTTTACGGAGCCTATCACATCTTGGCGTGTCAGCTAATGATTTTGTCAAGCTATATTTGGTAATAATTCATTTTTTTATGCTTTTATCGATCATTAGTGAGACTACTATCTCACGAGAAACTTTTTCTTGTAGAAAAAGGTTTATTGCGGATTCTCATAACTGAAAGTGAATGTATTTCACCATTTCGTTAAACAATAACCTAAATTAATATTATGTTAGGAATTTGATGACAAATAAAAATAAAGTATAAAAAATCTGACCAACAATTTGGCTCAAACGGGCAATTTCATTTGTGCTACAAAATACAATGAAAATAAATTTCCTCTGTTTCGGAATTAGAATGTCACAATCTAGCACGCATACTGACGTTAGAAGGAGCTTCTTGTTTAAAGGATTTTTGGTGATATTTTGTTATTTGATATTGGCATACCTGCAAGATATACATAAAAAATCATTGTCACCAACCTAATAATTATATCAAAAATTTAATGTAAATTAAGCCTTAACAGAGAAAACACTCGTTACAAAAGGATATTCAAGCACTAGTTCGTTCACCCACTTGCTGCTGCGCGCTCGTGTCCGAATTTGGAACTTGTGCTAGAATAGGTTTCCCTCAGTAACATAATATGCTTTAATACACTATTAGATCATGTCAACTATGTTGACGATGTAATTTTTGGCGTCGGTCGGGATCGAACTCGGGTCTCCAGATTCGCGACCAGACACTCAGGCACACGTAATATAAAAGTCACTTTACATGGAAACATAATTTATTTAATTCAGCACTGTTTCTAATGAAATGAATGAAACTTAATTTATACAATTGGAGTTGTAAAATTATTAATAATTAGCATAGGAAACTGAAGTATTATACTACTAATGTATGTAGTTCTCAGGATATGAAATACAATATACGCATAGCTGCGTGCGTTGAGCAACCGGTCGAGATTTAGACGGCACGGATTCAATTCCGATCGCCGTTAAACTTAAAATTTAAAAATATTTCTAATTTTCAAATATCATAAATGTGACCCTTGTGATGCTATCTTCACGACATTATTGAGAGCTCATGAGATGACGCTATTACAGAAATATGTAAATTGAAGTTGGTGAACATTGACACACCTTGAAATTGGTAATGTCGTGATGATATACTTATATAAGTATTTATTTCCACTATTTAATATCTTCTGCAATATCTACCTCTAAAATTTAAGGCTGCAACAGTAGTAGTTTCGCGAATACAAATTCTGAATACCTTTTGTTAAAAACCGCGTACGACCCACTCTGTTCGCGGATACATACATTATTCGAGTCGATCGTTTCTTTTTACCTTCTGTCACCTTTAGGTATGGAAGTTATTGTCTTTGGTTAAGAAATTGGATGGTGAGTTTTTAATGAGTAAGCACGTTTTCGGACCATTAGAATACGATTTTACTATTTTTACGATAATGTCTATAAATTTATATATATATATATATATATAAATAAGTGTGTGTATGTGTAAGTATGTGTGCGTGTGTTGATAACTCAACACTACAACTCTAAAAATTATATTTCTTTTGTATTCCTGTTCGTTACATTCATATGAAGAGCTGATTAGATTTTGGTTATAATTGGCAAACCGGAAGTACATTTTAAAATTGTTAACAGCTTTTCTTAAAAAACGTTAAAAATCATCATATCTTTTTTTGACATTTTATGTTATTATAAATATTAAAGAATATTTCATCTCTGTATAATAATACTGTTTGATTACATTGTTTTATTCATATTCAATACATAAAGATTAAAAAATCTGATGTGGCCAGCACATAACCTCTCGCCGTATATTTTACCTGGCTGTATGCATAAAGCAAAGAATATTTTTATAAATACAAATAATATATTCATATAAATCTATGACGTATAAACTTCTTTATTATTCAATAATAGCATATCTCAACATAAAGATATTTTACCATAAATTATGTTACAATAAATTACAATGTAGAGTTTACCATATATAAATATTAGGCTGGTAACAGCAATTTTCAATTCGAACAACCTTGTTTACTTTCTCTTCATATTCTTCTAGTAAAAACATTAATTTTGGGCGGTCTAAAATGTATATATCTGGATTGTGCATCTATTCTTACATATCTTCTTTTACATTTTATTTTTTCATACTTGTTATATCTAAATAACACTAATTCCCTTTAATAAAGTGACGGATAGATTGCACTCCGATTATTCTTATATCGATGTGTAATTTTGTCAATATTTACAACTTACTTGAGAAGAATTTGATAGCTTTTTCGCAATTCAAAGTTACTCTAGTCTACAGTGCTGGTGTACATTGTCCCATAATGTTTGAAACAAATTTAAGTCCTTCAACCTAGACTTGTCATCTCCATAATAGTCACAGATCAAGAATTAAGGGATTCTCCAAGTACATTTTTCTTTCATTACTCATTATTTCTGACACTGACATTTATCTGTCAGTTACAAATAATTTAAATTTTCAACTATTTTTCATGGCATCCTTTCGGTTGTAAAATTATTTACAACAGATTATTTTATATATTATATTCCTTTTATCTCTAAATTTATAGAATATATATAAAAATATTTAAATGTATCAGAAAGAGAATTTATTTTTCTTTAATATTATCAAGAAAAAATTTCAAAAAATAATATTTAGAAGATTTTTTTTCAAGAATCTTCTACTTCCGGTTGTCCAATTGTTACCAAAACCTTTTCAGATCTTCCCATGAATGTCCGATTGGGAAATACGTAGTTAAATTTTTTTAAGTCTTATAGTTTTTGAGTAACCGTCCTTCCAACATCCCACACACACACACACACACACACACAGATCCACACACACACACACACACACACACACACACACACACACACACACACACACACACACAGACATCATCGTAAAAATGTTAAAATCGGATTGTAGGGACCTTAAAACGTGCTTATTCAATAAAATCTGGATATGCGATTTTTAGCATGAATGCAATACCTCTCTTAGCGAGAGGTAAAAAGATATTAAATTTCATAAATCAACTAGCTATGCTAACCATGGAAACTGCTAATATATTCAGATAATTCAAATTTACATGACAGTGTCAATAAAAAGAAAATGAATATGGCAGAGATGAGAATGTTGAGATAGATATTGGGAAATACCCGGAAGGATAGGATGAGAAATGAGAGGATAAGGGAAATGGTACGAGTTTCTAGAAAGATACAATCGGGACGGTTACATTGGTTTGAACATGTCTTGAGAAGAGGTGAAGAATATATTAGAAAAATCTGATGTGTACACCACACGACTTCCTTGTACGATTATTAAACTATACATATTTTTTTAATAAATAAATTACAAAATATTAATTTTAACTTCAAAACAGTAAGACATATAGCGACCATAAAGGTTCTTTTTAAAGAGAGTTTTGATTACAACAAAGAAATATTTGATTACAACAATGAATATGTCTAATTTCACAATAAAAATATAATATTTGTTATTGTATGAATCATAAAATTGCATTTAACGTAATTTGACATGAACATTTTTTTTACGTTTATTACAAAAACAAAAAAGTATATAATTTTTTAATTTACATATCTCGCTTATACAAAGGGCTAATTTAATAATACTTGATGTGCTAGACGCAGAAATTAATTCTCTAAAACTTTTATTTGAAGCATTTATTTCTAAAATCAAAATAAAAGCATTTTATTCAAGAAAAACTGTTAATAACTTCAAGTATTGTACCACTTCCGGTTAGCCTATTTTAACCAAAATCTATAATGTTATTTCGATTGACATGAAAGTCTTGTATACCAAATTTGAAAAGTTTTCGATTATATTTTAGAACAGTTTTTCATTAAAATCTATTATAGGCTTCATGTAAAGTGCCACTTCTGGAAATTGTGTAATAACCAGAAAGGGAGGTGCACAACTAGATGTTATAGGAGTCCTAAATACAAAATTTCTGCTTTCTACAGCTTACCGTTTTTGAGTTATGCGAGATACGTACGTTCGTACACACGTCACGACGAAATTAGTCAAAATGGATTCAGGGATGATCAAAATGGATATTTCCGCTGAAATCTGAAAACCGAAATTTTTCGCGATTACAATACTTCCTTTACTTACGTACAAGGAAGTAAAAAGAATGAACAGCTTAGTAATAAAAGGTACAAGAAACAGAGGAAGACCAAAGAAAAATGGTAGGACTGTATTGCAGAAGACTTGAAAGAAAGGAGCTGAATGAGGACGACATGCAAAATAGAAATAAATGGAAGAAAAAAAAACAAGAATAGCTATCCCTAACGAATGGGAAAAGCTAAAGAAAATGTCAGTGTCAAGTGTAATTTACATAGTTTGTTTATGAAATTATTTTACTAAAAATATAGATTCTTTTGCAAGAAAACTTATGTCTGGAATTTATACATCGGTACAGGATTGACGGAAAGTAATGTGCTGGCCACATCAGATTTTTCAGAACATTATTGAAAATCCTTAGGTGTAGCCATATACAGTAAAATTTTTGAAAGATGTCCGATCAAGGGCACCTGTATCACGAACGAATTAACAAATAGGCATACATTTATCTCTTTCTTTTCCAAAGGCTGTAAGAGTGTGTGATAAGGATGGATATAACACGCTTGTCTTTAAAAAATTCATATTATTTCGACTAAGTTAGGACATTCCATTTATAAACGATGCTCGTTGTTGATAATAATTTCGCTGTAACGTAAGTTTATTTATTAATTCAGATACATTACCTGGATTCAAAGCCGTACGTATAACGTTATATTCTGTCAGAGTCACTGACACTGACATTGTGTCAGTATCTTATTTTTAACATATTTGGTTTTACATTTGCTTATAAACTTACTAGTTGACTTATTTTTGAATTTTGAATGCTTTTCCTGTAATATATATTTTTATAATAATAAAATAACAGTAGTATCTTACGTACCCTCATAAAAACTAAGCAAACGACACTACTGAATTTGTCATGATGGGCGGAGCAAAAATCTGAATTCATACAATTCGTAGACAACCTTGATCGGACATCTTTCAAAAATTTTACTGTCTCGTTCTCTTATCACAATACATTTTAGAGATTCATATACAATTTACGATCTTAATTTTTTCGAAATACTTTTAATTGGTATGTATTTTTTTATGTTTATTAATTTTCTTTGTATCAATTCATCTCTTGTTTATGTATCTTCATTTTCACGAAATTTACACCACTATTTATGATCCAGTACTTGTAAACTATAATGAATATATATTACAATTTACAAATATTATTTATTTTACATGTTAAACTTTCAATATAGACAATACAATATTATACATTTTAGAGTATTGTTTAGTGAGTGAAAGTTATAATAGAAAATGTTTTTGGGTGTCAAGAAGGCTGAGCATTAGCCAATGATAATATAGATTGTGTTAGGAAAATTTTGAATGTAATTCTCTTATTTCAAAACAGACTTGAATACAGGCCATATTTACAATTTTGGGTTTCAGTTTTGTAAATTATTGAATATATTTCTACATAAACTACTAAACATGTATATTGTTTTTAATTTGGTTAAAATATTCTGTATTTGAAAATATTATATGCATTTCAAAATTTATCGAATACATTTATGAACAAATATTTTAGAAATAGAAATTTAAGTAGTGTTATTCTTGGCAGGCATTCTATTTGATTGATTTTCTGTTTTCTGCAGAACATTCTAGCACTGCAGTGCATTTAAACTATTACAACAAAACAAAAAAATAGTAAACTTTTCTAATTGTTCCAACTTGAGCACTATTTAAATGCAGTCTTTGTCTTTAACTATCGTACAACTACCTAATTTCCTTTCTCATTCGTAGTTAACGAGATGATTAACCCCTTGCACAAACTTTCCTTGTTTTAATCAACTTTGTATCAATTATTTAAAAATAAAAATATCTCTTTCTTTAATGCAGTGCAGTAATTCTTCCTGGACATGATCGCGACTTGGCACGAAAATATTTACGTTTTTGTGGCTAGGCGAGGTGAATGGAACAGCTTATTTTCCTAGGTTCATGCAAGCAGCAGGAGAAGGCAGCAGGATACGGCGGCAGGAGTTCGGATCGTTCATGCGTGCATTGATTTACGCCCGAATCACATTCCTACCCGGAAATAGAGCGCCCTAATTGCATTAACAAGAGAACGGGTTGTTGACATAGAATTAAGCAAAAAGGGGATGCTCCAGGTGATTTCACACATCATTGCATCATTTTTAGGGTGAATGCGGTTTTCTTAATTGAACAGAAAATATATAGGATTTGTTTCAGATGCAATCCCTAAAAATATATATATATATAAAACATGATAATTCAACACAGATTCAATGAAACATGCAAAAATCACATTTCGGTGATTAAGCATATTTTACGGTCTATAGAAACTGAGTTTAACTTTTTACCTCTCGCTAAGAGAGGTATTGCATTCATGCTAAAAATCGCATATCCAGATTTTATTGAATAAGCACGTTTTAAGGTCCCTACAATCCCATTTTAACATTTTTACGATGATGTCTGTGTGTGTGTGTGTGTGTGTGTGGATGTGTGTGTGTGTGTGTGTGTGTGTGTGTGTGTGTGGGATGTTGGAAGGACGGTTACTCAAAAACTATAAGACTTAAAATTTGTTTAACAACGTATTTCCCAATCGGACATTCATGGGAAGATCTGAAAAGGTTTTGGTAACAATTGGACAACCGGAAGTAGAAGATTCTTGAAAAAAAATCTTCTAAATATTATTTTTTGAAATTTTTTTTTGATAATATTAAAGAAAAATAAATTCTCTTTCTGATACATTTAAATATTTTTATACATATTTTATAGATTTAGAGATAAAAGGAATATAATATATAAAATAATGTTGTAATTAATTTTACAACCGAAAGGATGCCATGAAAAATAGTTGCAAATTTAAATTATTTGTAACTGACAGATAAATGTCAGTGTCAGAAATCCGGAGACATTACTGAAGACTTTTTCTGGGAAGTACATACATTATATTATTTCTTAAAGTATTAATAGCTAAATATTTATTATTGTAGGTATATTACATATATCCTTCAAAAATACTGTCAATCCTGACAATGAATTGGAAACATTTCGAAAGATTAGAAGAGGATAAAATTTCTTCATAAAATGAATTTAAAATTAAACAATCTAAATATAAGGAATAGATATATGCGTAAGTAGAATTTTTGGTGTAGAATGTAGGTATACAATAGGGCGCGAGCAGTCATGTGATTTTGTTGGCATTGACAAGCAGATATGGGGGCCCATGTCAGAATGATAGCTAGTAATTATGTATATAGATGTCAAATATCATATTTTCTCATTCTAAATTTAGTGATTTTGCAATTCCATGTGGAGCAGAATTAAATGTTAAATATCTAAGGCATACGACAAGTAAATTTTAAACCCCTGTTGATAAATTAACTACGTAAATTTAGAAAACCTTGAAATTTTTAATGAAAAATTCTGACATTTGACATCTATGTACATAATTACTAATTATCATTCTGAAACGGGCCCACACATCTGCTTGTCAAGCCTAAAAATGTAACATTACTGTTCGCGCACTATAAATACTTATGTAACCAAAAAAAGGAAGTGGCGAGAGGTATTGTGCTGGCCACAACAGATTTTTTTACGATGATGTCTCTATATGTATGCGTATATTTGCGTATACGTATGTATTCGTGTTTCTGTGCATGTGCGTGTACGACTAGGTACGTGTGCGAGTTTATGCTTGTGTGTGTTCGTGTGCCTATGTACATGTGCACGTATGTTCGTGCGTTTTTATTTTTGTGCGCAAGCATTTGTGTGCGTGTACATTTGTGCCCGTGTGCATTTGTGTGCGCTTGTATGAGCACGTGTTTGTGTAACTTAGAGAAATTTAATTAAACTATAAATTTATTTTTTACGAATGTATGGGTCGGGCCCGTGTTTGTGTGTATTGCCGCGAAACTGGGGAACCTGGTTCGAATCTGACCAACGCCAAAAGAAATATTTCGAATTTTAAATGGCACTAAAGTGACCCTATGGTGCACTCTCCGCGCCTGCAATGAGTGCCCCTGTGGTGACGCCTGGTAAATACCCAACAGTACCACTATATTATCATTATTATCAAAATCTGTGAACAAAGCAGATTGGCATACACAGCAATGGGTAATGATATATTTATTTATTTATGATTTTTGCTTATTTCATATCATCATATGTTTACCATTTCTGATAAAAATTTAAGCGAGACACGATTAAATATTAATCTTCGTACAAGGCTAAATATTAAAATAATCGAATATGATTGTTTGTGCATCTTACACTCTACCGTATTGTCACTGCATGGTAATTGGCGTCAGTGTACGTGAGACATTACATAGCATCAACATCTGCAGGTTTTCTCGAATAAAGTAATTGTTATTTTTTTATTGTTGTTAGGTCGGTATGTCCCTGGTGTATCAGATTAGAAACTAATTTAACATTCTTGCAAAAGATCCTATATTTCCAGTAAAATTATTTCATACGCAAACTGTGCAAATTGCACTTGACAATGACATCTTCTTCTCCTTTAGCTTTTCTCATTCATTAGGGCTTGCTATTTTTTATTTTCTTCTTCCACTCATTTCTGTTTTGCCTGTCGTCCTCATTCAGTTCCTTTTCTCTCAAGTCTTACGCAATACAGTCCTTCCATCTTATCTTTTGTCTTCCTCAGTTTCTTCTACCTCCTATTACTAAGCTATTCATTATTCTTCGAACATATTCTTCATTTCTAGACGGCGGGATAGCACAGTGGTAGAGTGCTAGCCTCTGGACTCAGAGGTCGTAGGTTCGAATCCGGGTCAGGTCGAATTTTTCTCGACTGATCTTGATCGGTATCTACTCCCGTTACCTTTCCAAGTTGGGATACAATTAACTTGGCAATCACTAAGCTATCTAGCACCGGCTGGTGGTTGTAACAAGGGCTTGCTCGGGTGGGCAACACTCATGACATCTACGTAAGAAACTTTGTAGCAATTGTAAAAAATTAAAATTAAATAGATGTTGTGTGTGAGACCACTCTAGGGATATAACCTGTAAGGGTTGAAAATCCCGAAACAATATAATAATAAAAATAAATAATAAATATTCTTCATTTCTCCTCATGACATTTTCAAACTAATATAATCATCTCGCTTGTATCTTTCTAGAAAATTGTAACACTAGAGTTATTTCCTTACCGTATCTTTCCGTGACGTCCCCAACATCTAGTTTAACATCATCATCTCTGCCACATTCATTTACTTCTTATTGATACTGACATCTGTCATTTTGAATTAGCTGAATATATTAACAATTTTCATGGTTAGCATAGCTGGCTGATTTATAAAATTTAATTTCTTTATAATTCTTTAACTCTATATCTATTGAATATGAACTATAAAATGCAATCAAATCGTATAGACAATAATATATTCTTTAAGTTGTAATAACGTTATATGTCAATAAATCATATTTAGAAGAAGTATTTATTTGTAGCTTCATAACATAATAAATATAAATTTTAACTTATACCTAACTAACATAATACTTGTCTTTCTATATTCTACTTGCTACTTGAAATATACTTAAAAAAAAACTGCGTGCCAAATGACGGGTGATAATAATTCGACCGGCATTTTAAGGGTGATCTTCTAGTCAAGACTTAGCTTCTTCCGAGACCCTTTATTTTTGGCACAATGAAAAACAGCTTCGTAAAAACCCATTGCGTATAGCAAAACTTACCTTACAGGATACAATCCCTAATAGAATTAAAACTGGTATTACTAATAAAGGCGATGTAACCCAATATTGAATTACGGAATACCTGAATATCATTTTTAGGTTGTGTAAGTTGAAATCTATATTTTAAACAAGCAGAAATAAATTTATAGAAATTTTTCACCATTTGCGTAGATTTTATAATTTGTTTGTTGAAAATGTAAACGGGTCGAAATATTATTGGTTGGAGTAGTATACTGTAATTAGTGGACCCCCAGTATAATGCTTATGATATTAACTAACGTCCGTATATGAGAGGTCATTTATTAAAAATGGGATCCGAAATTAATGTCCGTGTCCTTTAATAGCGTCTCCTTTTAATAGAGATATGTTTATTATGATATTCATCATATAAATGCCGGTTCCCGTAAAATTATCCAGTTAATAGTGGATACGCTCATTGGGTGTCCGTTAAGAGACATTATACCTATTCAATATATTATATAAATATGAAATAGAAATAATAAAAATCTGTTGTGGCCAGCACAATACCTCTCGCCACTTCCTTTTTTTGGTTAAGTATAGGGCGCGAACAGTCATGTTACATTGTTGGTCTTGACAAGCAGATGTGGGGGCCCGTTTCAGAATGATAATTAGTAATTATGTACATAAATGTCAGAATTTTTCATTAAAAATTTCAGGATTTTCTAAATTCACGTAGTTAATTTGTCACCAGGAGTGTGGAATTGACTTGTCGAGGAAAATAAATCACATGAAATTGGAAAATCACTAAATTTAGAATGAGAAATTATGATATATGACATCTATATACATAATTACTAGCTATAATTCTGACATTGGCGCCCATATCTGCTTGTCAAGGCCAAAAAGTCACATAACTACTCGCGCCTTAATGTATTTAACATTTCTTGTATACTTACACTCTACACCAAAAATTCTACTTATATCTATTCCATATATTTAGATTTTTTAAATTTAAATTCATTCTATGAAGAAATTTTTCGTGATGTTTCCAATTCATTGTCGGAAGTAACAGCATATATGAAGGGTATGTGTAATATACCTATAATATTAAATATTAAACTATTAATGCAATAAGAAATAATATAATGTATATACTTCCCAGAAAAAATCTTCAGTAATGTCTCCGGATTTCTGACACTGACATTTTTTGACAATTTAAATCCATGGCATTCTTTCGGTTGTAAAATTAATTACAACATTATTTTATATATTATATTCCTTTTATCTCTAAATCTATAAAATATGTATAAAAATATTTAAATGTATCAGAAAGAGAATTTATTTTTCTTTAATATTATCAAGAAAAATTTTCAAAAAATAATATTTAGAAGATTTTTTTTCAAGAATCTTCTACTTCCGGTTGTCCAATTGTTACCAAAACCTTTTCAGATCTTCCCGGGAATGTCCGATTGGGAAATACGTTGTTAAACAAATTTTAAGTCTTATAGTTTTTGAGTAACCGTCCTTCCAACATCCCACACACACACACACACACACACACACACATCCACACACACACACACACACACACACACAGACATCATCGTAAAAATGTTAAAATCGGATTGTAAGGACCTTAAAACGTGCTTATTCAATAAAATCTGGATATGCGATTTTTAGCATGAATGCAATACCTCTCTTAGCGAGAGGTAAAAAAGAAATTTTATTAGGTTCGTTTGGATCTTTTGCGATTACCTATATTTTTCTAAACGTACTCATTTGGATTCAATATCTGAGAAAGGAGAGTACTTTCGTTTCTTTATAATCTCGAAAATTGTTCACATTCTTCAAAAAGACTATAATTATTTACTCTAATAATAAAAATTATGTTTATTTTGATGCTGATACAATACATTGAACACAATTTAACATTTATATTTGCAGAGAGTATTATGAGTAATCTTTAATAATAACGTACAAACTTGGTGACTCCAACTTCCCTAACAATTTATGAGAATGAATTTGTTTACTGTTGTTTGTATTATACTACACTGCATGTTATTATTTGGTATCTACAAGTATTTTTCTCCATTGTAGTTGTGTTGTAAATATAATTATAATAATAGTAAATGAATAATTATTTAAATCATAATATAATAATTTTATTTACTGAATTTATTATAAAAGCGTTTTAAGCATGTGAATATAAATGGGTATAAACCTATAAACTAACATACATATATTAATTCGACTTTTATGTATATTCAACAGTCAAATTTGCATTTTAATTTACTAATGATTATTACATCGTAATTTTTGAATTGGGAATTTAATATCCCCGTATTGCGTATTTTAGTGCTTTCATTATAGACACCCAAAGAAACCTAGATTAAATGTCAATATTGTAATTAATATTTCCAGTATTGATAATGAAATATAACAATTCATTCGCATATTTACTCTGGTTAACTTGTAATCTGTGTCATATCAACTTAGTTAAATTGACATACTTTAATGTACTTTGAAAGTTACATAATATGTATTTTAATAAATATGAATCTTCCCGGGAGAACTAAAACCGCAACTCGGCTAATTTACTACGTATCCAAACTACATATCTATCTACTTATTCTTTAATTCGATAATATATCGCATCTTCCAATATCATTCAGATCACTAGATAGAAAATATGACACGATTTTTCGTTGCGAAATTTCTCGACTATGGTGTGGATAAGGTGATAACACTCAGTCAAATAGCATTTATTCTTACAACAAGGACATTCGTACTTATCATTCGGTTTTTACGAATTCATACAAAGCACATAGGTACACATCCACTTGTTCTCAAAATCGACAACAGAATAAATACGCAATATCTAACTACCTTTAAGAAGGTGCAAGTGTGCACCAAAACGTCGATATTGTAAGAATAAAAAATCTGATGTAGCAAGCACAATACCATTTGTCAATTCTGTGTATTATTCACATATTCCATACCTAAATTTTCAATTCTAAATTTCCAGTAAAATTACTTCAGGAACAAATGTAAATTGTACTTGATACTGATATATGCCAATTAGAATTATCTGAATATATTAATAGTTTCCATGGTTATAGCATAGCTGGCTGATTTATGAAATATAATTTCCTTATAATTTTCTAACTTTATATGCACAGAATGCGAAGGAAAAAAATCAATCAAACCATACAGAGAATAAAATATTCTTTAATACTTATAATAATAACGTAATTTGTAAAAACATGATATTTAACTAGGTTTAAAAAAAATCTAATACTTAATTAAGAGTACTCCCGATTGGTCAATTAATATAACCACAATCCTATCAACCCTCCATGTGGATGTACAGAACAGGAATATGAAAAAAATATATTTTTTTGGATTGTAGTATTGGAGTTATTGAAGGAGAAATTTGTGTGTGTGTCTCTCTCTCTCTCTCACACACACACACACACACACACACACACACACACACACATACAAATATAATAATACAAACACTACATTCATATTCTATGAACCCTTAAACGATCTTATTCAAAAAAAATTATCATATTTTTTTTTGAACAAAGACAACATCTTCCTTAACGATAGGTGACGGAAGGTAAAAATGCTGTTTGACTGAGATTTCGAGTTGTTACTAAAACTACATATTTTTCTCTTACAAATATTTTGAGTATAGAAGATAAATAGAATGTAATAAATAACATTATAAAATTATAAATAAAGGGCATTTACTTAAATCAGCAGAAATGGAAAAATATATTCTTTTTCATGTGATTCTTTTTATACGATTTAAGTTTTTTCATGGGGTCTCGTGGCAGCAAGCATTAGTGTCTGGTCGCAAACTTGGTGCCATGGCCGACGTCAAACATTTTGAATTTTAAATGCCACACAAGTGACCACTGTAGCTAACTCTTTACGTCAGCAATAAGGCATTGTGAGGTGACCCACTGGTAAACGTCCTCACGGTATGAATGTCATAATTACCGATATCTGCGTACATGGGTGGTAATATAATTATTGAAGAGTATTATGGTATGCATCGTTGTGACATAAGGTGGTGTGCCTTACTTTTGAGTTTCATTTATTACCGTAGTGTAATATATTATTTATTTTATGTACCTCGTATCAGATAAATCATTTTAGGTACGTTTGTCTGCTGAGCGAATGTAATAAGTTAATGAATTAATAACAAAAAACATTAATTTTAATGAATATATATATATATATATATATATATATATATATATATATATATAATATTTATTGTGTTCTCATATTTACATTTAAATACTTTTGTATTCAAATACTATATTTCAGTACTTAAAATATATTATACAAAAAATAATTATCTAAATATGAATACGAGGTTTTACCAAAAGTAACATGAATTTCATGCGTTACTCTTTTAATTAGTACTATTGTCTGTGAAGTGTATGTCACATTTCATAATATTGTCGCGGAGTTTGCGTTTGACAGCTACATATTAACGAACCACCCAACGGTTTTTTAGATTTAAAAATGACAAAAAAAAGAATCAGCATTTATATTAAAAAATCTGATATGGCCAACACATGGCCTTCCGTCAATTCTATGTATTTTCTATACTCGAAAATTACACACAGATAAGGTAGTTTGTTGCAAAAGAATATTATTATACTTCCAGTAAAATTATTTCACGAACTATGCAAATTGTTCTTGACACCGACATCTGTCAATTGATAATATTTGTTGTTTCCATGGTGAGCTTGTAGCTGGTGCGTGAACTTGGCAGCAACATATTTAAAAAAATTAATACAAGTGCACTTAATCGATTGTATTTCGTTTGTATTCCATTGTATTTCTAGTAAAAAAAAATGAAAAAAAATGCTACGGGAAGTTATAAAAATATTATTTTTATGCTGCCAAGTTCACGCTAGCAGCAAAGTTTACGTATTTTTTTATATTCACAGATCGTTTGTATTTGATCTACCGAAAGATATGGCAATTTCAATTTTATACTGCTAAGTTCACGCTACGCTAGCAGCAAAGTATGCATAATTTCTTTTAAAAATTTCACAGATCGTTTGTATTTCGTTTGTATTCCATTATGCATTTCTAGTAAAAATTTTGGAAAAAAAATTATACGAGTAGTTTTGACAATATCAGTTTTATGCTGCCAAATTTACGCTAGCTAGTTTACGTATTTTTTGTTAATTTCACAATTTGTTTTTTGTTTGTATTCGATGGAATTTCTAGTGAAATTTATGCAAAAAAATGCACAGACCCAGGAAACACATATACAGATGCCCGGATTTCGAAGGCCAACAATGGGATCTCGGACACTATAAGAGATATGACTTTAGTTAAATGGGACATGTGGTGCGTCTTTGAGGGGTCATCTCAGATGTGCTTTTGTTTTGCCAAAAATTCTCATGGGAGTGAAATTAGCTACGCGTCGCTCAGCGACACAGCAGTGTATGTTTACCGTTCTGTAAAACCGTCCGGCAATATAAAAATGCGTATAATCATTAATATAAAACATTATGTGCCCAAATTTGTGATGTATGGGGTCAAATTAGATAGCTGTATACATATATTAGCATTTTTTTTAAATAACCTATTATAGTTTAATAATATCTCCTCCATATAATTACAAATATAATAGAGAAATACAACAACGCTACAATCCGTAGGGTCCAACCCGGACAGTGATATTATTGTACTGGGGTAGTTAGCAGAACCCCTAACTTCCTTATTAAATATATTTTAAAGTGTTAAATAAATAATTTTAATAATAAATTACTTCATCCGCGAAGATTATAATTCTAACGATTACGGGTAGCACCCCTACGGGTTAACCAGCAATTCTATTATGCTCGGATGGTTAACAGGGCCCCTAGCTTCCTTATTAAATATATTTTGAAGTGTTACAAATAAACAATATTTAATAATAAATTATTTCATCTGCTAATATTATACTTCTGACGATTAACGGTAACCGGCAACACCCCTACGGATTAGCCAGCAATTCTATTGAGTTGAGGTGGTTAACAAAAACCCTACCTTCCTCATTAAATATATTTTGAAATGTTACAAATAAACAATGTTTAATAATTTATTATTAAAATTTGTTTATTTATAGCAATTCAAAATATATTTAATAAGGATGCTAGGGGTCCTGTTAACCACCCAAGCACAATAGAATTGGTGGCTAACCCGTAGAGTGATTTTCTACCTTTTTATCCTAATTTCGGAGATTACAAGGTGTGTAAAATTAATTTTGCGTATTAATTTAATAGCAGAATTTTTTGCTTTGCAACTTTTATTTGAAGCATTTTTGTGTAAAATAATTTGGGGAGCACGTGCAATGAAAAAATGTTTTTATATGTTAAATCCGTAGGTATATAGGTATACTTTGCCACATATTATATAAAATATATGAAGAATATTCACAGATGCATAAGATTTAATCAGATTAAAATAAACAATTCGCATGCGTATTAGATTTGGCAAGAAAGATACTAATGTTTAGTGTAATTTTCCTACTTCGTTTTTCCGTATACCACTTACTGCAGTGTCACTATTATTTAATATCGGTACCGAAGTGAACAAACTTTTTAATCTATAATTGGTTTCAACTTATACTATAAACAATTACAAATGTTACACAATCATATTATAATAGAGCATTATCGAAACTACATTAGTTAGTAAATCTTCGTAAATATTAATTTTCCTATTTGAATTTGAATACAGTATGCATTAACTAATATTAGTCAATTAACGTCAATATAATGTATGTATAAACACATAATCACTGTGTTAGTGCTGATAAACAAGAATAT